>QGSO01000321.1:600000-972290 GCA_011037825.1 Carya cathayensis
AATCAAAGGTACACAAAATCCTCAATTTCAAAACTACGTTCTGTTCTCTTCAAATCAACAAAGTTTTCATACGTTCTTGAGCTAGCTGTAGTTTGTGTTGAAGTAACTTAGAGAGTTCATCCCTTGTACGTAACTCATTATCAACTACTTGAACTTGCGTAGTGCCGAGGGAATAAGGCAATAATTTAGGGGGTGGATAATTGTAAACTGATTCATACGGGGTAAGTTTGGTTGAAGGGTGTAAGTTGGTATTGTATCACCACTTAGCCAAAGATATCCATTTAGCCCAATCACATGGTTTGTCCCCAATAAAACTTCTTAAATACTATCTCAGTTTGGCCATCAGACTGAGGATGATAGGCTGAACTAAGTTGCAAGGAGGTTCCTTGTAATCTGAATAATTCTTTCCAAAAACTGCTTGTGAATGTTGGGTCACTATTAGTGACAATAAAAGTGGGCATTTCATGGAGTTGGAAAATATTATCCATAAAAACATGAGAATTGGAGGCTGTATAAGGATGTGAGAGGGAAATAAAGTGGGCCTATTTTGTAAGTCGATGAACCACCACCGTAATGACACAAAACGCATGAGAAACTGGAAGCCATTCAATAAAGTCCATAGAAAATCACTCCATACCTTAGTGGAAATTGGAAGAGGTTGAAGAAGTCCAGGAGGATGTATATTCTCACTTTTATTCCTTTGACAATTATCACATTATTTAATGAATGATCTAATGTCTCTGCGCATACCCTTCTAAAAAAATTTAGATCTAGCCTTGTGGAAAGTTGTGTGAAATCTTGAATGGCCTCCTTGAGGACTTTAATGAAATAACTGAATAAGCTACTCCTTAAGAGCTGTAGTGGCCCCAACATAAATCAGACCTTTGTAGAAAATAATTCCATCCTTCTCAATGTATTTAGACTGATATAGTTGGCTTGACTTGAACTGTTCTGACAAGGAAATTAGTTCTGAATTAGTTCTGGTGATGTGACATAATCAGTCCTCAATTGATCTAGCCAAGTTGCCACTAGTATTGTTAGAGCTGAAAATTCCCCTTCACATTTCCTTAACAAGGCATCAGCAACACAATTCTCCCTTCCATTAAAGATAATGCAGTAGGGTTGAGACCTCGAGGAATGATATTTCTGCCAAAGAGTTTAAAAGCCATAGATAATCTAGAAAGGTCTCACATAATAATCCCAAGAGTCTTCAACCATTGGACTCCTAAAACAACATCACAACCACCCCACATTAGTACATAAATTTCCGTAGAAAATGTGATACCTTGCATTTGAAATTTACCCGTCTTGGTGATTCCTTCATTGCATAATGCCTCCCCATTGGCCACCTTGACTGATAATCTTGGAGTGGTAGATTGGAATTTGGGCCTAGGCTATATCACAAGGGAATCCACAAAATTGTGGGTGCTTCCAGTGTTAATCAAAATAACAATCCTTACTCCATTAATTTGGTTGATAATTCTCATAGTGGTGGGTTTGGTGATCTTGAGATCACATGGATTGAAATTTTTGGGGCTGACTTGTTTGTTTGGACTTTGGCCCTTCACGGGACTACTTAGAGCTGGACCACCTTCTTCAATAAGCGGAGGCATAGATCTATTATCTTCCTCACCCCCTGAGTTTTTACATTCCATGATGAACAACTTAGCTGCACGGCATTTATGACCTGGTACCCACTTGTCATCACAATTATAGCCTAACCCTTTATCCCTTCTTTCCTTCATCTGGGTAGGAGACAAACTTTGTACTGGTACAGTAGCCTTGGTAGTAGGAGATGAAAGAGCCAAATAGGTCTTTGGACGTCCTGGACCCATTTTAACTAGCCTCCTTAATGCTACCACATTTTCCTCATGCATTTTTACAATGCCAAATGCACTCAATATATAAATGATTGGGGCTGTATCATTTGAACCATATAAGGAATATCCTCCCTTAATCCTCCCAAAAAACAGCTGAGCTTGTAAGGCTCCGCTAACCCATGAAGCTGGTTGGAGAGATACTCAAACTCACATTTATATGTTTCCACCGCAATTGTTTGTAGCAGCTTAGTTAGAGCCTCCATTGGATCCTCATAAGCTGAAGGTTCAAAATGGGTGAGCAATGTACAAACAAAGTTGTCCCAGCTAGAGAATCCACCTAAGGGTTCCAATTCTTAAAACCATGTAAAAGCCTTCCCTTCTATATGGAAGGAAGTTAACATAACATGGTGCTGGGGGTGAGGTTGATGATAATTAAAGAATTGGTTAGCTCTATAGAGCCATCCATTTGGGTCTTTCCCACCACACTTGGAAAAATCCAAATGTACAATCTTGGTTTGAATGCCACCAGAATATTCAAAAAAAGGATTGCTACTACGTAGAACATGACCACCCACAGATTCCTCAACCTGTTTGCCCACTTGCTTTATCAAAGTCTCCAAATTGCTTGATACGACCTGCAATTGTTGAGCTAACCCATCTACCACCTGCAGGGAAACATGAGTTTTCTGCTGCACTCCTTGAACCTACCGGATAGCCACTAAAGACTCAACCAGCTGCGAATAGCTAGTGCTAGTGTTACCCTCAACCATAGATTAACCTGTCTCTGATACCACTGTTAAGAACAATGTAGAAAGGAACATAAAGGAATGCATAATGATAGTGATCTTATTCGAGATGATCAGTCTCCTAGCAAATACTTGTAGCAAATTTCTTTGCCATTTTTATTAACTGGAAGGATATTTAAAAAGTGAACAAGACCAACAAACTGACAAATACATTGCCTAATTACTAGGAAACAAAACAACCAAACAACCTCTATAATCAAGCCTAAAATCAAGCAAAACCATAGACTCTTCACTTTGAGGAGGTCAAAGACCATGGTGTGTGCACTTTGCACTTTATTAACAATCCGTTGAACTTAACAACTAAACAACTCAAACTAACATGGCTATAAGCCAACTAACGTGGGCCATGGACTGTGGCCCATAACGAAATTTCCTATCTTGTGATTCCAACCTGTCAATTGCTATAAGAGACTCACCCCCTGAAATTGTATCACCTACATGCTTTGTGGTTGAAAATGGTTAGAAGTACGTTGAAGAACAAAGAAATGAACCATGAGTTGGAAATATTCGTACCCATTTCGCACTAACAACCGCAGAGAGTAATTACAGCAAAATAAAAGAAGAATAATGATGCTAGAACCAAGAATGTAGAGTAAAGTAGAGATCTTCATCCTTTGTTACTGAGAAAGTTGGATTCCATCACTCTAGACAAAGAAGATGGCAGAAGAGTATGTCAAATGGGCATTCATAGCAAAACGGTGTGTTTCATTTAAGTTTCCCTCCCACTTTTTATTTTTTAATCATTATTTTTTATTTTTCAACTATCATCTCAATTCACTATCCAAACCTTACTAAGTGTCCCTTCTACTTTTTATTTGTTTTAATAAACAACTCAAGTTTTTCAAATCTCAAAATACTAAAAATATTAAAAAATAATATTCTAATAATATTTTATTCGACTTTCAACTTTTATCTCAACTCACTATCCAAACCCTACCTAAGTGTCCCTTCCACTTTTTATTTTTTCCATTGGGTTTTAGAAAATAAAAGGAATGTATATAGTATTGTTTGGAATTATACACAAAGTGTATGTATAAAGCATGTGATATAATATTGTTTCTAATTATTTGTGGAATAATGTATTTGTCGTTGATGGTAAAACTATTTCTTTTTTTGGTTTCTGATTCAATGATGTACAACAATAAAACATATTGGCATGATTCATATATATCGTCAGGATGTGATTCATACTATTATTATATTAACTAAAACTTTAGAATAATATGTTTTATGTTATTTTTAGTTGTGTTTGTTGATTTATTTTGAGTACTTTTGTTACAGGCCAGTTTTCCTTGTGTAATTTCACTATAACATATTGTGGCAAAATTTTTTCCTACAGCATAATATCGTGGGAAAAAGTAGCCTTTTGCCACAAAAATTGTTGGGGAGAATAAACATAGGTGTTTTCCCATGAGATTGTCATGGTCAATAATATTTGATGGCAAAAGATTTTTTCCTACCACATCTGTAATTTTTGTGATCAACTTCTTTTCTGGATAATAAACATGGCAGTATATAGACCTTTAGTGGGAAAATAGTTATTGTGACGAGTTAGATTGTCTTTTTACCATTGAATAAAGTCGTCACAAAAAACTAATTAATTTGTATCATCATCAGCATGGCTTATCTGTTTTAGCAACGAAAAGATTAGTCGCAATTAAAATTTAATTACTTAGTGAATTTTTAATTGTTTTCCCTTTCTGTCCTTTTTGTTATTTATGTTTGTATTTTTACAGTTTTACACAAACACTAATTCTCTCTCCCCTATCTCTTCTCTTTTTCTTCCTTCACCGCGGCACCCCCAGCCATGAGCCCTCTGCACACTTCCTTGCAACCTAGTCACTGTGGACAGCACCATCTTCACCGTCGAGCCATGCCAGCGACAACCCCTCCTTCCTCTCTGCCTTAGCCTTAGATCCTCTCTCTCTAGACTTCTTCCTCTCCCTCTTGATCTTCTCTCCCTCTTTTTTTTTTTTGCATATTTTTTTTCTAAAATATCTTAGCATTTGCCATGAATGTAACTTGTGACAAATACTTTTTACCACTATATACTCGGTGGCAAATACGTATTAGCCACCGAACTATAGACTTTCATGAAAAATGAACATTAGCAATCATACAAGATGGTGGGAAAAGATGGAGTTTGACAACTATAATTCATTTTGTGATATAATTGGCACCACAAAGTCTATTACAAACATGTTTTTAGCACAACAAGATACAGCACAAAGAGCTTTATGCCACCATATTTTCTATAAATATTATCGTGCGAATTGTATTATTTCCGACCAAAAAGATTAGTGGGTAAATAAATTTAAAGGACCACAAGGGCTTAAATCTAAATAGCTTTTGCCATGAACCAAACTAGTTTATACCAGAAATTGGATTCGTGGAAAAAATGTATCTTTTCCCACGAAAAACAAATTTGGTGGCAAAAATAGTATTCACCACTTATTATATGCCACCAACGTCCAATGAAAAATTTTGGCGAGACAAATTTTTTTGTCACTTAATCCTAGCTTTTTCCGACCACTCTCAACCGTGGAAAAACAAATTGGCACCACATGACGCAAAAGCTCTTGTCAAAATTGTTCATGATAAGAAAAATCATATCTATATTTATAATTTTACATACATAATGATAAATGCTTATATGTTAGCTATTGAAAATTTTAAAATTTCAAATTTTGAAATTAAAATTAAAATGAAAACACTGATAAATGAGGCTATTACTTAATATGCATAATAATGTGCATGAAATTATATGTACGTTTAGCAACACTCTTTTAAAAAAGTGCTTAATTTAAATTTTTTTTATAAAAAAAAATTTACAAACTGACACAATTTAATAAGGTACATTAGATATACTTTACATTAAAAAAAAAAACTTTACAATCTAACATATAATATCAAGTCCCATCATTTTGTTAAAATTTTTTATTTTGTAAGAACCCTTTAGTAGATCAAGCAATTCTATTTTTGTTTTTGTATTTAAAAATATTTGATTTTAAATGTTTTATTCTTATTGTGTATACATAACCCATGTTTGATTGTCATTAAAAAAAATCACTATAAAAATACATAAAGCCTACATAAATATTGTAAAGCCCGCACATTGTGCAGGTTATAAGCTTGTATATATAGTTCGTGGAAAACTCTTGTTTCAGGCATGTTGGTGCACCGATCCGCACCAATATCCTATGGTGTGTTTTAATAAAAGCAGGAATGAATTTTAAAATGATGGAAAAATGCTATCACACCGTTTTGACAGGTTCTCTCTCTCTCTCTCTCTCTCTCTCTCTCATGTCATTTCCATTCTCTACAATTCACTTCTCCTCTCTCGTCGAGTCCCGTGGTCTCTTCTCCCAAGTTTTGTCTCTCACTACCGCCACAGAGGAGTGCTTCTTCTCAAGTTAAACCCCTATTTTTGGGTTCCGAACCCTAACCCAAAAGAGGAGTGCTCCTGCTTCTTCTTCTCCATGATTTATCGCACTCGCCTACTTCTTCTTCTCAAGTTCACTAAGGTATATATATATATATATATATCTCTCTCTCTCATAGCAGTAGTTTCATTAAATTTAGGAGGTGGTCGATTTTGTGTTGTGGATATATGTTGATTTTGTGGTTTTCAAAAGCTTGGTTTTGAATTTAGTTATAGCATTTAGGTTTTTTGATCTGGTATGTATTTACTGTAGGTTTTTAAAACAGTTTGAAGTTATTAATCTTGATGAAATGGCGTATTTAACAACATTCACAGAGTAAATAGAGTAAACATCATTACCACATACTGATGAAGTTACAATGTCTCTATCAATTTGTTCAATACAAAATGGCATTCCTTTATCACAATTACAAGGTTGACATAGATGAGATAAATGCATCGCCAAAACTTTCTCTTCTATCATCCACTTTTTGTTCATATAGTCAATATAACTAGTCAAATAGAGTGAAATAAAATATAAAAACTTTACACATAGACACACAACGCATAAAATTTAGCACACCATCATTTGATTTTGCATTTTTTATGTTTCTGGTATTAATTCAGGCGAATTGATTATGGTTCTTGATGGAAATTTTTTATTTTTCTTCCTTTTTGTATTTCAGTCTTAGTTTGGATGTTTAAGAATTAACCAAGTCAGTTTTACTTTAATGGCAGTAATTGGAAATTCCTTTTAGAAATACTACAACTTTGACTAGTTATTTGACGGTGAAACTATTGGATTGGCTGTGATTTTATTGTTGGCCATAGGTGGCTTGAATTGAGTGGTGTGTGGTACTTAAAGATTTTCTGTTATCTTGCTATGTTTTGGATTAGATATCTCAAGGAGATATTGTCAAGCTTGATAAAATTTAAATCAAGTTGTAGTTGTGATGACAAAGGTTAAAGACTTTGGAATCAAGTAAGGGTGTAGATTTGTTTAATGCTGACTCAAATTCATATTTGGATGAGAATCCTAATCGAGTATCCTTACAGGAATGGATTTCAACGCTCAAATACTTTGATATACCTTGCAAGCATTAAAGACATACAATTTGACATTTCGTGCTCTATTAAATATTCGAATTTGGATTCTATGAGTAAGTATTTAGAGACTTGGTAGCTTTAGTACATGCCCCAAGTGGGGCTTCAGCCCAAGATGGTGATTCTCCACAGAGTCTGAAGAGCTTAAAGCACATTGAGAAATAGTAATAAATAATAACTGGACTAACATATATTAGAATAAAAGTATGCATTCCAAAACAAAAGGTATATTATAAAAAGCCATACTTTAATTCCTTGTGATAGGATGTCATCGTCAATTTCTTCATCTTTTCTTGTTTATCATACTTTAAGAAACAACCCAACGTGCACTTTTGGAAAGCCTACTTCACTTAGAACATCGAATACACCAAGAAATCCGGAGCAATCATTCTTTAGGTGTCCAAAGTACAATACGAAGGTACAAACAATTTCAATTACATTGACGTGCATCTAAATCTTGATATTTACATACCTATCATTTGTTTGTTTATAATTAGGAGTTATTGCACTGCAATTTTCAAATGGGCAGATAGCAGTGAGGTCAATGAAAAAGAACTTGTGAAGATAGAAATTGAGTTATCAAGGAAAGAGGAAGAGCTTCGAAAAAAAGAGGAAGAGATTGTAAAGAGGGAGAGTTGGGAGTACTGATTCCAGCCCATAAAACTTCTTTCATGAATATCTGTTCTCAATACGTGCGCTCAGCGTATAAACTCTGTAATCAAGCATTCTCCTTCAAGTTGTACGTCGTAGTTAACACTTCCCAAGATTTCTCAAACTCCTCTATTGTTTGAGAGTCATACACACAATTTAACAATTGACTTTTCAACCCAATTTAGTATGCACCATGTGAACGTAGCTTCTCGGATACTTTTTTAATATGTGAAATAAGCAAAATCTATGTTGGCTATTTGGAAAGACAAGCGCAATTGCATTTTTCATGGCTCTATCTTAATCTGTGATAATAGCCTTCAGAGCTTCACCATCCATGCAGTTCAATCAAGTCTGAAACAACCATGTAAACGTTTTTGTATCTTCATTAGAAATCAATCCTGCCCCCAAAAGAATTGATTGGCCATGGTGGTTTACACCAACAAACGGTGCAAATTGCATCCTATATCTGTTTATCAAATATGTGGTGTCAAATGTGACGACTTCACCAAAATATTTGTAGGCTTCCCTACTTGGTGCATTCACCCAGAAAACATTCCTCAACCGCCCACATCATCCATATCCATTAGTGAAAAGAATCCATCATTCTTATATTACATCCTAGCAAAATACTCACGGAGGGCTCCAGCGCCACCTTTCCTAAGTCGAAGGTGGCATGTCTTGTCAATGTAATTACGACAGTCTTTTTCATTGAATGACAAGTTTTCAAACCCACCAACTTCTTGCACAAGAGAGATAAAACTCTTGTTCATTTTGATCTCAGCCTGATCATTTGTATCTAACACTCTCTTAACAAACTCGGTCACTTCTCTATTGTAGCCAAAGAATCTCAAGTTTTGTGGACTTAGGCCATGATTATGGAATTGTTAACAGTCAACACCCATTTGATGAACGAAGTATTTGTCCTTGCCTTACAACCTGTCTTTGATGTCAGATATGGTCTTGCGACATTTGACGTATGGTTCCGTGCCTTCCTACCACAAGCACAACACAGTATGACATATCTAAGGCTCTCATCCTCAAACCTATGACTCCTTTGTGTCATTATCCCAAAACCATATTGTTTTCCTTATCTTTTATAATAAGAAAGTAACTCCTCTTCAAATTTAAACATCGTCACCAACTTCAGCTCCTCAATGATATCGGCCCCCTCAGTATGAACAAATATTATTATGTCCCGAACTCATCTTCATCTTTGGATTCAATATTATTATGAACAAAGGGTGCAGACATACTTTTTTTAGTAGAGTCAGGTGTGGCATTTTGAATTTCATTCACATGGCTTGAACTTGTGAAGTGTAAACCAATTGAAGGGTGAACTGATGAGTGAAATGGGGGCAATGGATTTCCCCACAGTTTACACCCAAAAATATTTTAAATCGATTACAAACATGGTGAAAAATAAGCGCACTACTTAATGAACGAACTTATCACCTGAATAGTCTATGTGGATGGGTTGGCATCAGGACGAGGAACAAATGGTGGTAACCGCACATGTGACATTGGTGCATGGGAACCATGCATATAGTTTGAGAACTCCATATAAAATGGTATTGGTATCACCTAACATATAAACCAATAATGATTATAAAACAAAGATGTACTAATATAGCCTCATGCATTTGATTGAGTTATTTGTTCCTTTTTCACGTGCGAAAAAATAAAAATTAAATCTAGAAAACAAGAAGCACAAAGTATAGACATTATTAGAACAATCATAATAACTTGATTTAGTATTCACTTCACCTGGATTGCTAGATTGGTCGATGGATTTGCAGTAGGAGACGTTGATCCAAGTGGATAGAATGGTCTTGGTATCACCTACGGAACAAAATTAGTCATGATAATGAACAAAAACTGAATTTTAACTTTAATTAATGAATATCTGGGTTGATGGATTTGTTGATAGATTTGTTATTGGATCTGCGGTAGGAGGTGTTATAGGAGATGCATGCTCCTTCCCTTTCTGCATCTAAAGAATATTTTAGAACATTAAAAATCATCTTAAACCAACTAGAACAAATCAAATATATAATTCAAAACAAATCCAACTTTATTGACACCCTAGTGTGGGGGTTGAGACAGGCTATAAAAACAAAACAAAATGTAAAAATGTGAAAAAAAAATTGTTATAGTCTAAATTATAGTTTGAGCTGTTATTGTGCTTGTGGGTATACAATTGTGACATTTATGACAATCTTTGAAGTCATTGAAATGTACACATTAGTAACTGTGACTTGATAAACTTGAGCACTAATAACAAAAGTTGACTCCCCATACTTGGGAGGAGATTACTTTGGATGAAAAGGTTCCTGCAAAAAAGCCAGTAGGAAAAGAAAAAAGAAAGAAAGTTCCAAAGTTGGCCATTTCAGGGTCAGCAAAGACGTAATATCTAAATTTCCAGTATTTTGGATTCAGTTGTTGACAGGATTTTCTATTCTTAACTATAAATTCTCTGTTGATCATGATACAGGTTAAAGATCAAGGAGAAGGCTGTCCTTATTGATGTGTACTCTAAATATAGAGCACAAGCTACTTTTACTTCAAAGGAAGGTAGCTAATCACTCTAGTCTTAGTCATTTTTTTAATAGATAGTCTTAAATCATTTGAAATTTGATAAGATGAGACTATTATTAGTAATATAGATATAAAATTGCAAAAGCATCAAGAAAATATGGTCTCCATGAATCTATTGTTGTTTGCCTCCTGACAACTCTATCAATTTAAGTATCCTCATAGTAAAATTTGTGAATTTCCAATTTCTGGATTCTTTTGATCCAAGTAGATAGAATAGTCTTGGTATTTGGCCCTACAACCCCTAGAGAAACTATTTTTTCAAGTGATCTAAACAAAGCACTTGAAGTTATCCAACAAATCTAAAAGCTAGGAAGTTCACTTAAGACCCTCTTAAAAGTAATTATTTAATTCTAACACGAAATCTGCCTGGTCAAGGAAGATTAAGTGAAACTATAATTTGGAATTCACGTAAAAAAAAATTTAATAGATGAAAGAAAACAAAGTCCAAAAGAATCAAATGCACAAAAGAAGCTATAGAAATTGCTAGAGCAAAGCTAGCATATCAGTAAGAGAACAAGAAAAGCTCATTTCAAACCATAAAACGAGAGACTCCAAAGGTTAATTTTATCGTTTATCTTCAGGAAAAAATGGTGAAAATTTGTCTTCTTTTTTAGATGAACAATAAAACTAAAAAAGTGGAAGTGAATACCTTTACGGGAAGACAATTTTTACATATGAAAATGGTATACTAGGAGTGAGGCTTGCTGAGACTCCTATGTACTCTAATGTAAAGTTTGAAACTGAATAGGGAGAGTTGTGTAGTGCTCCAAGAAGATATCAATCCAAACAAGCAGCTGCAAATATAGAAACTGAGAGAGGAGTTGCCGAGCAGAGTTGAAAATGGCGGAGGTGGTCGTAGAGGAAATCTACCAATCTGCAGCAGAGATGAAAATGTGAAAATAGAATTGCAATTGAGCACTTAGTCGAGGAGGAACAGGAAGGGAGAAGCCACCTGAGGTACCTATGTAGGAGAAGCCACCTATGGAGGAAGAGTAGATGGCATGGAGGGGAGACGGAGGGGAGAGATGAAAATGGCAGAACTCACTTAGTACTTCTTTCTTCTTCTTCGTATATTTTGTTTACCTCTTTTTTCATTCAGTTCTTCTATAGATAAGCAATTCTACGTACCCATTGGCACACCAATGCTAACATGGGAGGGGCATTTAAAAAGAACATTGAAAAGAATAAGTTTCTTCCCAGAAGTGAACTAATTTCCATAGTTCCATTTCCCATAAAATTTGTAGAGTTGTGATTTCTCATTAGTACTACATGTCCATATGCTACATCTTCGTTATTTTTGAATTGAAAATTCTGATTGCAAACATGGACAGTTGCATCTGAATCATAACACCAATCAGAAGACTCAGTTGTTGTAGCCATATTTAACTCTGTAATCATGCTAATGTGCATTTCAGAGACCATGGCTAAATATTTGAACTCTCATTTTCAACCAGATTTGCATTTTTTGGATTGCCATTGTAACAAGTTTTGGATTGCCATGTATTTCTTCTTGAACTTGCATTCACGATTGAAGTGTCCTTTCTTTTAGCAATTGTAACAAGTTTTGATTTTATTGTACATGTCACCATGGTTGGAAATGTCATTATATTTTCTCTTGTTTCCTCCAAAATTACCTTGAAACTTATTTTTCTCATCAACAAAGTTCACTTTAGAGCCATTTTGAGAAAATAATTTCTTATCATAAATTCGACTTTCCTCTTCAATTAATAAATGTTTTTTAATTTGCTCTATAGTGACATTATTTGGTTTGTGCATAAATTTCATTCTATAATTATTCCAACTTGGAGGAAGTTTGGCAATAATAGCTCCGACTTGTAGAGGTTCAGAAACTTCAACATTAAGCTCTCGAAGTTTATTCACCAGAACTTGCGATTCATGGACTTGATCTATTAGAAAAGTATTATCATTCATTGTAAATTCAAAATATTTCATAATAAGGAATTTATCCATATGTTTTTCGGTTCAATACTTGAACTCCAATGCCTCCCAAATCTCTTTTGGTGACTTGATTGATGTAAACAAGTCATAGGGACAATCAGAAAGTATATTTAGAATGTACCCTCTACGTACCACTTCCTCTTCTTTGAGTTTCTTACAATCCACCTTGATTTTGTCATTGTCGCCGAATTTGGGTTCTGGAAGTACTGGCAAGTTTGGATCCAAAATATATGAAATCTTTAATATAATAAGAATGAACATCAACTTGTCTATCCGGCAAGTAAAATGCATTCTATCAAACCTATCTAGTTTTACAAAATCTTGATTTATCAACTTGAAAGTCTTCATATCAAATTCTGATCCCATTGCGATTATCACCTTAAAAGTGTTGAAGAGATTTAAGCAGATATGGTAATCAGAAAAAATAAATACAACGTTGAGGCATGTAGAACATTATCTTTAAGGTGATAATTTTCCTCGCTCAAAAGAGTATGCTACCATATTACAAACAATTTACCTCCAAGATACAACAAAGTTACCAATTACAGATAGCAATTCTGAAGTTTTTCCTTCAGAGTTTCTTTATAAAATTGTATAAATGAGTGACAAAATGAAAAAAATAAATGTTTAAATTTTTCATGGAGACTAAGGGGCATGCTTGGTCCAGTGGTTGGACACCTCCCTTCCCTAAGGGAGGTCACTAGTTCAAAACACACCCATTCAAGTTGCGCTTCAAACGAGCCTTATGCCCATGCCACCCACTGATTTGAATGGGCCGTGCACTCCTTGGGCCTTAAAGGCTATTCCATGCTTTGTTACAATTAAACCATCAAAGTGTAGCCATGGAGTTTCGAACCCATTCCCATTCCTTTAAAATAACACACACTTACCATTGAACCAATGCATCTTCTTGTGGTAGTAGTTCACGAAAATAAATAATAACTCACATTCAATAAATTCATGTATTTAATATCACAATCTACAATAAATATAATAGGTTATGGCTGGACAAGATCAGTTGTGGCATGCGTGGAGCTTTTGGTGGCTACAAGATTGCAGACATGATGGTTGTAGCAGCCTGGAGAGGCTAGTGTGCGGCAGCCCAAGGTTGAAGATGATCAAGATGTGAACCTTATGTATGCATGGTTTTCCTTGAGGTGGGTTCGTGTAGGGCATTTTGGGGTGTTTTCTTAGGCCTATTTTGTGGGCTTTAGGGGTCTTTTTGGGCTTTATCAATTCAATTGGGCTTAACAAATGGGTTAGGCCTTTCAACAGGCTTAAACCAAAGTCTAGGACTTGTCTATAATTTTTATAGGCCAAGTTAATTAACAACCCTATCGAGCAGGGCCTTTTACTCGTTTTTAAATAACTTTTTTGAGCTTAATATCGATTTAATTTGGGATCGTTTCTCAATAAATATAAAATGGGCTTTAAACAAAAATTATTGAGCATAGTAAATAATATTGACCAATCATAAATTATAATAAATTTTTTTGCCCCTAGACTACTCAAAATTATTCAATAAATCTCATTTGGAATTCTAAAAAATATTGGGCCATTAATATCATTCAAAATCAACCATTTAATCTCAACATGCCTTACAATAAGCTTTTGTAGGCCTAATTAGAAATTCATAGTCAACCTTAAAAAACTATAACTAGTGAGCTTATTTAATATGGCTCTAAACTTAATTTGGACCATTATCTTATTCTTTTGACCCTATTAATATTGGGCTAGGTTGTTACAAATGACTTCAAAAGAGACTAGATGAAGATGAGACAGTTAGAATTCAAAGACCTATTGTCTTAGGAGTCCACAATGAGATACGTTTGCATTAGCATTAAAAGGAGATACTTAGTTATGGCAACTATTGTTTTTGCCACCGAAAAAGTAATTTAATATAGTCAATCTTTATTTTTTATATGAGAAATGATATTTACAGTTTTGGAGTGAGAGGAAAGTTAATTTTCCACCTTGGGTTGCGTAAGGTTCATCCCCTGCGAGGCCCATGTCGGCCATTGGAGAGCCCTAGCCTAGGAATTACAAAAGAATGAGGGCCAAATTGGGCCCGAGGAAGATTTGGTGACCAGGCACATCATCCACTCGAGCTGTAACCCACACCATTGAACAACGGGCATGTCGCATTAAATGGTTTAAGGGACCAACATACAATGACAGAGTTGACGTCCACTTACTTTTGCAATCACGGTAGTGTGCGCACCTCCCTCTCACCTGCAATAAGGGACAAACTGAAAACCCACAAACAATATGGCAAGGCAACGGCTGACATGACAGAGGAGGACACTGCCACTAGTACAAAGCTCAATACGCCCTTGCAAGATCTGCTAGCAATAAATGGGGACCACCAAAACCAGGTATATAAGCACTTCTCGATCTCAAGTAAAGGGTCTAAACATTCTCTTCGAGCATTCTCCTCATTAAAAAGATAATTCTAAATTAGGCATTGGAGGTGTCCCTCACCACCCCGAGGATCATTTCATTGGATCTTGCAGGTCTTCGAGAGGAACTGCTGAGTTACCTAGGCTACGAAACACGACATCAATAGTGGCGTCATTTGTGAGATCATTAAGGAACATGGAGGCAAGACTAGCAGAGATGAAGGACATGATAAAGAAGTTGACCATGGAAGTGTGAAGCCTCTAGCATGAAAATGAAGTTCTACGGAGGCCAAATTGTGAGTTCATGAAAGATATAGGACCAAGCCAGAACGAGCATGCCAAATCATGAAGAGCTGCCGAGGTAAATGTGGCAGAAAAGGAAATAAGGCTGATGCGCCATGAGCTGTGGGAGCTCGTGGACAAGTATGCAGAATTGGTACAGGAGCTCATGGACAAGTATGCAAAAATGGTCAAGAAGATGGGCACATCATCCTCTGTGGATCAACTGCAAACTAGCATCGACTTACCATACAACGCAGAAGTCATGGCGACACTGGTCCTGCCCAAGTTTAAAGTCCTTAAGATGGAGATGTATTAGGAATCTATGGATTCTCTTAAGCATTTGGAGACATCTAAAACCCATATGAATTTTCATGGGTTCACAGGTGACATCGTGTGTTAGGATTTTCCTCTGACAATGAAAGGCATGGCAAGTGGGTGGTTCGGGTCTTTACCCCCGAGGTCCATCCAAGAGTTCGGAGAACTGCATTGCCTATTCTTAACACAGTTTTTGGCGAGCAAGAAGAGGAGACGACAGACAGTATACCTCTTGTCTATCAAGCAGCATAACAATGAGAGCCTAAAAGTGTACCCATACCTGTTCAACTGAGAACAGATGACTAGGATAAAAAAATCACCCTAGCTGCCTTACTGGAAGGCATCTGGCTAAGAAACTCATTAATGGAAGAATTGGTGCGGAAGACCCTCATGACTCTGCGAGAGTTCATGGACCGTGCAAATAGCTTCATCAAAACAGAAGACATATTGCAGGCCTTAATGACCTCTAGGAAAACTGAACTGGAGCAGGGCAACAAGAAGGCTAGAGGGTCAGCAAAGGGAAAGGCCCATGGAAGGTTTGGGATGCCAAGTAAGGAGGCCATGATTCGACCCAGGCGCATGGCTGGAAATGAATGCACACCAACCTTGTTGTGTAGGAGGAACATGAGCCCATCCCGAGAGAAACCACTCAGCAGGGCCA
The DNA here is from genome assembly GCA_011037825.1 of Carya cathayensis. NCBI lineage: Eukaryota > Viridiplantae > Streptophyta > Magnoliopsida > Fagales > Juglandaceae > Carya > Carya cathayensis. The sequence goes on from QGSO01000321.1 coordinate 616,014, forward strand.
AGAGGACCAGCAATATTGCATGTACCACAAGACTAATAGAGACTGGACTGAAGACTACTAGACCTTCAAACGAAAGGTGGAGGAACTAGAACATTTGTTAGCCCTACACCCCAAGGGGGACCAACGACTAGTGTATTAGGAAACGAACACGAGAGGCAGCGAACCAAGTGAAAGTCCAAAAAGATGTAGGTCTGAGAGAGAGGCGACACAAAATCCACCGCACCGGGCCCCATCTCGAGCACGAATTTCCCTAGGTGAGATTCGTACCATAGTAGGGCGATACGCAGGTGGTGGCCTCACCTCGTTGGCATGAAAGGCCTACACCCACCACCCGCAACGCGTGGGGGGTGCTATCATTACATTCTACAAAGAGAACAATGAAGGGGTCATCTATCCCCATGATGTTACCCTAGTCGTAACCATGTAGATTGCAAACTTTGTAACATGGAGGATCCAGATTGATGATAGTAGTTCCACCGATATCCTATTCTGGGATGTGTTCACCAAGATGGGGATCAACCCCAATCGTTTAATGCGATACTCTCAGGAGCTAGTCCAGCTGGCTGGCACAATCACCTTGTCAGTTTTGGCCGGTAAGTGCCCAGAACCTCTACGACTATGACATACTTCTTGGTGGTGAAGGCTCTATCATCATATAATGCGATACTTAGATGGTTCATGTTGAATTGCCTAGAGGCGATCATATTGACCTATCGTTTGAAGATGAAGTTCCCTACTCAGTCTAGAGTTAGTAAAGTTAAGAGAGAGCAGGTACTTGCTCGGGAATGCTATGCCCAGGAACTAAGAGGTGAGGGTTAAGAGGTGTGGACTCATATAATGCGATACTCTAACAAGCAGAATTGAACGAACCCCTAGAGTTAGTTCCCGTAGATCCCGCAAGGCCAAAGTATATAGTACAAATTGGGACCAAAAAGAGATCCGGAGTGAGGCTAGAGTCTATGAGGTGTGTTCGCCTGGAGTTATGGGGAGATGCCCGGGATCAACAATGCGGTCATTGAGCATTGTCTGTGTGTGGACCCTAAAGCCAAGAAAGTCCAACAGAAGCATAGGAGCTTCAACTCTGAGAAGTATGGCGCCATAGCCGTGGTAGTTGATCGCCTCTTGGCGACAAGGTTTATTCGGGAAGCACATTATCCTGAGTGTTGTCCAACGTCGTGTTGGTGAAGAAACCGAATGGCAAATAGAGAATGTGCGTAGACTTCACCAATTTGAACAAGGGCTACCCGGAGGACAGCTTCATGCTACCCTATATTAATTTGATTGTTGATTGCACCGCAGGCCATCAATTGCTCAGCTTCATGGATGCCTACTTGGGGTACAACCAAATCTGAATGAGTCTGGACGATGAAGAAAAAAAGGTGTTTATCACTAACTGAGGGCAACTTACCAATGATTCGTCAACTGGATGTTCAAAAATCAAATCGGCTGCAACGTGGATGACTTGCTGGTCAAGAGCAAAGAGCTCAAGCAACACTTCGCTGACTTGTGGGAGGCTTTTGTAGTCCTTCCATGGTACAAAATGAAGCTCAACCTATTTAAATGTGCATTTGGAGTGGATTTGGGAAAGTTCATAGGCTTCATGGTTTCTGAGCGGGGAATTGAAACTAGCTTGGAAAAGGTTGCGGCAATAATGGACATGTCTCCTTCTTGGAACATCAACAAGGTGCAAAGGTTGGCTGGGAGAGTAGCAGCTCTGAACCGATTCATCTCTCATTCAACAGCTAAACGCCTACCATTCTTCAAATTCCTAAGGAACGAACAAGGTTGGGACATCAAATGTAGTCAGGCATTCGATAAGTGGAAAGAGTATCTGACTCATCTACCTCTCCTTAGCCAGGCAGAATGAGGAGAAGATTTGCAAGTGTATTTATCGGTATCACCTCATGCCATGTCGGCAGTCCCAGTTTGAGAGAAAGAGAACCAACAATGGCCTGGTTACTACACAAGTTGCACTTTCAAAAGAGCTGAGTCGAGATACCCACAAATAGACATGATGGCTTTCACCTTGGTGATAGCCTCCAGGCAATTGAGGCCCTATTTACAGGCTCACCCTATGAAGGTACTCACAAACACCCCCTCTAAGAAGGTCCTGTAAGACCAGACACCTCAGGCCGCCTGTTGAACTGGGCCATCAAACTGAGCAAGGTCGACGTTGAATATCTCCCAGGCAACGTAATAAAAGGGTAGGTGCTAGTAGACTTCATGGTCGAGTTCACTAGCTTCCTAGAAGAAGTGTTAATGGCACCCGTAGGAAAACCCTAGTAGGTCTATGTCAATGGCTCGTCCTACCAGGCTGGTGGGGTGTGGGAGTATACATGCACACTCATGGATTTGAGAATAATAAGAAGAATATTCACATTCTATTTCTACTCGATTGTCTGCCTGTGTTTGCATAACCCTACCACGACGATTAAATATGGAATTCGTTATGTTATGATGTTGTTCAGTTATGTTTATTGCAAAGGATTTTGTATATGTTTTATTGCTGTAAATAAATATTTTTTAAAGTTCACTCTGATAACTTGATAATCAGTTTTTTTTTGCATTCCGTGCTGGCTCTTATTTACATACTAATATGTCCACTGCTTATTGAGTTATTGATAACTCACCCAATCACCTTCAATATATTCATGTGATTTTGAGGATTCAGTAGGGAATCAAGAATATGAAGCATGGGAAAGGTTTAGCTGAGGATAATAGATTGAGTACCTGAGGGTACTATGATTATTGGATGATTTTATTCAATAGATTATATATTAATATTATGTTGATTTCATTTATTGGGATGTGGGTATTTTATTGGGGTGTTACAATTGGTATCAGAGCCAGGTTTGAGATTCTGCAAACTTCAATATATGAGGTTTTGGATTTCTGCAGACCATAGGAAATCATTTGCAGATTTAATGTTTAGAATTCTATAGACGTCAAAGAATAATATTGTTGATATTTAAGGTTTTAGAATCTGCAGACTTTAGGGAATGTGTCCTACTCAATCTGAAGTTTTTTATTTTGCAGATTTTAAGAACTACTTTTATGACATTTGAGGATTGAGATAAGATTTAATTAAGTTTTAAATTTTAGAGAACATAAGCTTGAATGAATGCTAAGTTTTAGGTTTTGTAGACTTTAATATATGAATTGATGCAATATAAGGTTTAGATCCTAAAGATGTACGGAATTTTGACTCGATGTCATTGTAAGAGAAGATTGGGATATGTTTTAAGGTTTCTAATTCTGTGGCTTTCGATACTTAGGTTTGACCAAACCTTAAAGCTTATAGCTTTGCAAACTTTAGGGCATGAGTTTTGTGAAATGTAAAGTTTTGGATTATATTTATTTTAAATTGGTATAAGCTACGGGTAGGAACGGGTTTAAAAAAAAAAAGATTTACCATATGTATATTAGTTGTGTTTACAAATTTCGTGTATATTTTTACTATAGTTACGTGTACACTTTTAGATGTATTTTAATATTTTTGAAGTATTATATATATTTTTTTATGGTTATAATTATATGTATATTTTTACATGAATACTTTATTTCGAAACACTTAATTAAATCTAAGTTTTTAGGATGCCACCTCGTCGTCGTGTACGAAACCTTTCAGAGTTGAACGTGACTAATGAGGAAGGAGAAGATAATCTGAGTGCTTATAAAGTAGCAACGCAACAATTAATAAAAGAGCTCACTCAAAATCCCCCAGGTTGCAATTGCAGTAGTAATGAAGGGGGCCATGTAGTGGAACAATTTAATCGGATGCACCCTCCTTCATTTGATGGGAGAGGCAAGATGACCCTGGAAGAGGATTGAATTCAGGATATAGAGGAGATACTTTGGGTCTTGAACTGCATAGATGAGTAGAAAGTATTGTAATACACCTTCAAGCCGACAGGTGAAGCAAAATGATGGTGGATTGCAGAGAGAACCATCAGTAAAGCTGATGGGAAAGGAGTTGTCACATTGCCCTACTTCATAAAGATTTTATTCGATCACTTCTTTCCCAGATCAATTAGAGATGCGAGAGCCAAGGAGTTTGCTAGCTTGGTTCAGAGAGCTATGATAGTCCACCAGTATGTTGCAAAATTTGTAGACCTGTCACATTTTGCTTACTATTTTATTCCTGATGAAGAAAAGAGGGCCCGAAAGTTTGAAGAAAGTCTGAACAACTAAACATATGAACAAATAGTGGCTTTTCAGATTCATAACTTCACAAAGCTAGTGGATAACACAACTATGCTTAAGTAAAGTCTCAATAGAAGTACATAACTGCAAGATTGGAGAAAGAAAGCTACTTCACAAGGATCCTACTCTGGTACGGATCAAGGGCCGTGGAAGAAGAGAAATGACGGGAGTAGCTCAAGTTAGAGGCAATTGTAGGGGAATCTACTAAATAATCTCTGTAAGTCCGATGCGATAAAACCGGACATTTCATTAGAGAATGTCAATTGCTATTGGAGGACAACAAAAACCCCAACCCACCTCAAGGTTCTCAAGCAATGACACAAGCAAGCAATCAACGTAGAACTATGCCAGCTTGAGTGTTTGCACTGACGCCTGGAGAGGCTAACAACAAGAATGATCTAATCACACATATATCCCATCTTGTCTCCAAGAAAGCTACCTTTCATTTAATTCTAGAGCTACTCATCCTTTTATTTCAATGGATTATATCAAGTTTAATCACCAATATCCTCCCTCTTTTCTCCAAGAAAGCTACCATTATTTTTTATTATGGGGCTACCCATTCCTTTATTTCAATGGACTATGCCAAATTCTATATTTTAGAAGTTGAACAGTTGGGTTAGAATTTAATAGTCTCAACCCATTGCAATGGGGAATTCGGTGACACGTAACAAGATCCTCTATTGATGCCTAATTTCTATTGAAGGGAGGTTAATTCTAGCTAATCTAATGGTATTCCAAATGTTGGCATTCGATGTAATATTGGGGATGGACTGGCTAGCTTCCAACTATGAGGATGGGCTAATTTTCATGGTTAAGTAAGTTTGTGGTAGCGAATTTGTGGTAAATGGTTAACCAAAGACAAGGTTGGGCTAATTTTAATGAGGTAGTGAATTCTGTTGGATGTGATGAGTAATTTGTAGAAGCTAAATATGTAGCTCGAGTTATGGATTTTCGTTAATGAAGTTGGTTTTGTGCTTGTTTCTGGTTTGTTAGTAAAGTTAGTGGCATGCTTGTTTGGGTTATTAATTTTTTTTCATGAATATGTTATGGTTCTAGGTTACACTATTAGAGGTCTGACACTAGGCTTAAATAATATACGGCAAGAGTCAGGTAAGCGATGCTTCTATGTTAGACTATAGAAAAAAAGAATGGACTGAGGTTGATTATATGAAAACATGCTTCTTCTTTTTTTGTTATGAAAAACTTGAAAACAACATCGGTCTTTTATTTGCATTACTCATGATATCCATATAAGAATAGAAAAATATCTTCTGTCATAGGTGGTTTAGACATGAGTGATTTTTTACATTTTTGTTCTCATTTGTATAAAATAGAGTTGTTATGAAAATATGAGATTTTGTACATAATTATATGAAGATTATTTGGTTCTGTTCAGTATTCTATTATGAAATTATGTCACGTCTAAAATCCTCTGGCTTGACTTTCTAATTCTGTTTCCTTCCCAACCCTACCACGGGTGTAAAATTGTAGCATCTATTATAATGTTGGTACCAACATCTTTGTTTTATGTGCACCATTTTCTGCGTGATCTTTTCTGTGTGCATACACGTTGTTCCGAAAATAATAAGGATAAGATTCACACTCTATTTCTACTCAGTTGGCAGTTGGGGTTTGCCCAGCCCTACCACAAGGGCTAACCATGGAATATATTTTGTTATGACGTTGTTTAGTTGTGTTTATGCCAAAGCATTTTGTATATGTTTTATTGTTGTAAATAAATATTTTCTAGAGTTCGCTCTTATAATTTGATAATCAATTTTGTTTTGCATTTTGTATTGGCTCATGTTTACATACTAATATATGTTCACTGCTTACTGAGTTGTTGATAACTCACCCAATCAGCTTCAATATTTGTAGATGATTTTGAGGATTCAGCCGGGAATCAAGAATATGAAGTATGGGCAGGGTTTAGTTGAGGATAGTGGATTGAGTACCTAAGGGTGCTGTGATTATAGGAGGATTTGATTCAGTAGATTGGATATTAATATTATGTTGATTTGATTTATTGGGCTTAGGACATTTTATCAAGACTTAGTGAATTGTTGATTATTATGTTGGGGTCTTTGTAGAGGAACACCTATACTTAGTATGAACAAATGAATTTATATTTATAAAGCCTTCTGAGTGTATCTATATATATATATTGTATTGTTGGGAGATAATTTAGGTAACAAGAACTAACTCATTGGACCTCCGGGTATGGAACGTTACAATTAGTATCAGAGTCAATTGTGTTTAGCAAGCTCTTGGGTTCTCACTCACACAAACATATGTCTTTTTGTTTTGAACTATGACGGACGAAGGGACACCATAGACAACCTCTCACCACCAAGGTATGTCCCAGTTGATTTACCTCGCTCAAAAATTGTCCCTTCTGTCGTGTATTAACAACTGTTTTAAAATTCAATTTGAACATCACCTCCTTATCACAAGCCATTGGAATCAGCCTTTGCCAGCGTCATCTTGCTCTCTAAATTTGACGGGTCATCAAATGAGATTAAGTATAGTAATTTCAAGTATGTTGTCTTGTATTTCACATTGTACTATTGTGGCATGGATGATTGGTGTTGGAGATTTATGTGAAGTGAGTATTCTATTTTTGTATGATAAATCTATCATTTATGTGAAGTTATGGTGTTGGTTTGTAGAAGTTCTATTGGCATTTGTGTTGGACTTGTTGTGATGGTGGGCCGTTTGTGTTGGACATGTAGAATTATGGATGTGGGTGGTTGTTTGACATATGAGTCTCAAGTTTGTAGTATTGTGGGTGGAGTAGAATTAATAACGACTATAATATTATTGGGCATGTCAGTTCAACATGTGAGGAGTAAATGTGATGTTTATTTGTTTGAAAAGTCAATTTTAACTTGTGTTTGAATATGTGAACTATTTGTATAACATGTCCGGAATGAGTTTGTAAATAATAGTAAGTTTGTGGTAAATGGTTAAGCAAATATGAGGATGGGCTAATTTTCCTAAGGTAGTGAATTTCTTTGGATGTGGTGAGTAATTTGTGCATGCTGAATATGTAGCTCGGGTTATGGATTTTCGTAATGAAGTTGGTTTTATGATGGTTTGAGGTTCTTTAGTAAAGTTAGTGGCATGCTTTTTTAGGTGATTAACTTTTTTTTAGTGAATGTGCTATAGTTTTAAGTTGTGATACTGTTAGAGGTCGGACCCAAGGCTAAAATAATACATAGCAAGAATCAGGTAAGTGGTGCTCTTATGCTAGACTTTGCATAAAATGAATAGACTAATGTTGATTTTATAAAAGCATGCATTTTGTTTTGTTATGAAAATACTTGAACACAACCTCAGTCATTTTATCTACATTACTCATGATATCCATATAAGAAAAGTAAAACATATTTTGTCATGACTAGTGTAGACATAAGCAATTTTTGGCATTTTATTCTCAGTTGTATAAAATATGAAATTTGGTACCTAATTATATGAAGATTATTTGGTTTTGTTCAGTACTCTGTTATAATATGATGTTGCATCTAAAAAAACCTCTAGCATGGCATTTTGTTTCTTTTTCCGTCTTGATGTTACCACAGGTATAAATCTGTGGCCCCTGTTATAATGTTGGTGCCAACATCTTTGTTTCTGGTGCACCCACTTTGAAAACAAAGTAATTTTCTGCATGGTCTTTCCTGTGTACATACTCGGAGCTCCGAGAATAATAAGGGGAAGATTCACATTCTGTTTCTGTTCGATTTGCCGCCAGGGTTTGCACAACACTACCACGGGTTAAACATGAAATACGTTTTGTTATAATACTGTTCAGTTATGATTATGCCAAAGGGTTTTGTATATGTTTTATTGCTATAAATAAATATTTTCTGAAATTCACTATGATAATTTGATAATCAGTTTTGTTTTGCATTATGTACTGACTCATGTTTACATACTAGTATTTGTTCACTACTTATTGATTTGTTGCTAACTCATCCAATAACTTTCAATATTTTCATATGATTTTGAGGATTCAATAGGGAATCAAGAATAGGAAGCATGGACAGGGTTTAGTTGAGGATAGTGGATTGAGTACGTGAGGGTATTGTGATTATTAGAGGATTTTATTCAATAGATTATATATTAATATTATGTTGATTTGATTTATTGGAATGTGGATACTTTATCGAGACTTTATTGAATTGTTGATTATGAAGTGATATGTGGTACTATGAAGTGATATTATAAGTTTACTTTGATATTTTTCTTACCTTGAAAATCACATTTAGGATCCACTACGCATACACGAGATCCATCCCTAAACATTGACGCCCATGAGTTGGTAAAGAGTTAAAGAAAACTACAAAGATATCAAATGTGAGTGCTCACTATTTGAAGAGATGATGTTCCCAAATGACTGGACTATTCTCATCTTCAACCTGATGCAATTCCCAAAAAAACATCTTTAAGAATGTTGGGTAATGGGGAGGGGTTGAGTTGGTTCATGAATTAATGTTCATTTTGGCTTGGGTCAACTGCCCTAACAGCTGAGAACATTAATGATTCAATAATGAGTATGTGATGATTGGAGCTCTTCAACTGCTTTTTGCTGGGACTACTAATTTGGACCCATTTTGACATCTCACCATTTCACCAACTCCATCAGTATGTTTGTCCAATCTTTGCCCAACTGTTACTCAATATAGACGTATGGTTTGCATTTTACTTTGTATGCACCCAACAGATCCAGAATTCTTGTATACTCAATGTTTAAGAACTTATAACTGCAAGTCTGTTATTGATAGATATAATTCGAATTATAATTAGTTTATTCTCTAATCATTATCATAATATCTTTAATGTATGAAAAATGAAATTTACAGTCGTGAGTGTGTAAGCATCATGCAATTAATTTTAAAAAATAAATAAATATAAGATCCGCGTAAAAATAAAATTAATTTTTTAAAAATAAATCTTATTCTTTTTCAAAAGTAAATTTTAAAAACATGAAGCTGTCAAAATCAAGCAGATAAAAATACATAAATAAATAAAAAAGAAATCAAACTCGTATGATATTGTTACTATTGGTGGAACTAATTTCTGGAATTAAGAAATCTTTGAAACCGATTCTGTCGCTTGTCTATCTACTACTGAAGTCGAAACCAAGATATCTAGCTGCGATTAACCGTGTTTGCATGGGCATGTGAAACTAATTTAATTGCAATATTTTGTAGAAAAAAAAGAAACATTTTTACAAATGTATGAAAATTCTCTGTTTATAATATTTATTATTTATTTAATATTATTTGAGAGACTTAAGCCAATAATTTTTTTTAATATATGAAAAATGTTATGGATAAAAGAAAAAAAAATCTAGTTGTAAGTACAACTGCGCACTAATATGTGCATCAATTTAATGTGATTGATCAAAAAATAAATTTAATTTAATGTGATTGGTCAAAAAATAAATTTTATTGAAACAGTGTTAATTTAAATTTTGAATATGAATGAATCAGTATTGGTATGTAAATTAGTACGCGACTTTATTTGTACGTAGCAAAATACTAAAATAAACTTATAAATTGATGTGATTTTATGTAATATTATTTGATAATCTATTATATCAATTAATATATAAATTCTTTTAAAAAAATATTGTTAAAATATTTATCTTTTATAAATTATTTATCTCGTAGAAAGTCCGGATCAGATCCAAATTCTGTAGGGTTAATCTTAAATCGTAGGAAACGTAGTTATCTCGATGGAAGGACACCGTGAACACGCGTCCAACATAACACGCCATTGTCACTCGAGTCGAGTGTCCCAGAAAATCAACGAACCCGGAAAACCTTCGCTTTAAATGTACTCCATCGATTCCCCATACACAACAGAACAAACCTGATTCCGACAAGTTATCTGCCTCTTCTCTTTCGCTCTCGCCATTCACATACTCAAAATTCGATTTGATACAGAGTACTAGATTCTCCCATAAATCAAAAATACAAAACCCACAACCCCACATGGTGAAACTCGATCACCCCCACCATTTGGATCACCCATTTACCTACTTGTGACTGGCTTGGCTTCACTTTTACAGAATTCGGTTCTTCTCTTCGTTGTAGTTGTATCAGAGTGATGGTGGAGACCTTGCCTGTCGGGCGGTCCAACCACCAGAGGCTGGAATGGAGGCGGTGGGTCCCCGCGTTCTTGTCCAACCACAGGACCCTTTTCACGGTGCTTTGGATCGCGGCCCTTGCCTCGGTTCTCTTGTGGCAGAGGAATATTGTCGACGGATTCTTGTTGTTCCGGCGGGCTCCGATGAAGTCCATGCCGCTGCTGAGGCCCGTAGCGTTTAACCTGACAGACTTTGGAGCGGTCGGTGATGGGGTCACTGTGAACACCGAGGCTTTTGAGAGGGCAGTCTCGGCAATCTCCAAGTTGGGAAAGAGAGGTGGTGCCCAGCTCAACGTGCCTCCCGGCCGGTGGCTTACGGCGCCGTTTAATCTCACTAGTCATATGACTTTGTTCCTTGCTGAGGATGCTGAAATACTAGGAATTCAGGCAAGTTTTTTGTTTTTTTGTTTTTTTGTTTTATCTTTATTTTTCAATGATTACTATATTTTGTTTGGGTTGATTTGATATTGTTTAGGCCTCGTTTTGTTTAGGCAGTTAAAATGAGAATTTGAATGTTAAATAAAATGAGAATTTGAAATTTAAATAAAATATTATTTTTATTTTAAAATTTAAAAAAGTCAAATTATTTATTATATTTTATGTGAGAGTTTAAGAAAGTTATAATGATGAAACGAGATGAGATAATTTATAACCAAACCAGTCCTTAGTAATTACTTGAAGTGATTTTCCATTTTACTGAAATATTTCTGTTCTGTATGAAATGATGAATTTCTGCTATTGGGACCAGTAGTTCAGTCGGGGATTGGATGGTTTTCATATGGGTCTTCACTATTTGTTATGTGGGTGTCTGAGATTTTTGTTCACGACTTCTAATTTGACAATGATAGGAAAAATTGGTTCTTCTGGTCAGGATGGATATTTTAAGTTCATGAGCTGCTACTTGATTTGGAGTCGATAAGGACTGTGATTGAATGTTTGAAATGACAGGCTTGTTTGGTGGGAAGTGAGATGATCTAATCTCATCTCATCCCAAAATTTCTCATAATTTTCTTCACAAACATCACTCAAACACAAACACTTTTTAATTTCAAATCTTCAACTTTTTCATCTAATCATTATTTAATCATTACAACTTTTCCAAACTTCTAAACAATACTACTTTTTTAAATTTCAAAATAAAAAATTATATTAAAATATTATATTCTAACAATATAACTTTATAATATTTTTATTCAACTTTTTCTCTCACCTTTTTTAAAATCCAATAAAACATTTTAACTCAAACAATTTGACTACTTTTTACAAACTATTTCACTACTATTTACAAAATTATCATCTCATCTCACTTTCCAAACTAGCCAATAATTTGAATAGTGTCAAGGCTTTAATAAACATTATGCCAATCTTGTTCTGGTATGGACTTGAAGCATCATGATGTGGACAAGAATCTCCTTCAATTCTATTCCTAGGTTATACTACCATGCAAAATTCATGAGGAATTCTCTGTGGACTAGGACAATTTATACGAGTACAAAAGAGTTTTTTTATTTGTCACTAGGTGTTTGAGAACAAAGTCCCGGCTAATCCTAGTGGTGCAAAACCCTCATCAAGGAGTTTTCCACATGTACACCTCAAGGGGAAAGTCCTTCAGTTCGATGGGCCCTAAAAACTGTTTGTACCCAAGGGTTTGAACCTTAAATTTTGACGGTGCATACCATCAGGACCCAGACTCTTATCGCTCGAGCCAATCCCTAGGCGTTAGGAGTACGAAAGAGTTAATTTTCATAAATCACAGGAGTTCGTACTCCTTGTAATTTGGATTTATAAGTATCTGTAATCAATATGAAGTCAAGAAAGAAAATATATTTTTTTTTCTGCATTAGATGGGTACACAGAGTGGGAGGTACATGTACTTTTCTAATATTCTTGTAATATAATCTCAAATTTCTATATTTTTTACTTTATTTTTAATTTTTGCTTTGCTTATAAATTTTTATTTTGTGTGTATAGGACATAATTATATGACATTGTATATGGAAAATATTGTAAATATCAAAGGATATGAGGATATTGCAAATTCATTGGTAGTTAAATGAAATATTTAAAATGAATAAAAAAAATTTAAATAGATAAGTTGATATATGGTAGATTGTAAAAGTCATCAGGTAAAATAAAAAAAGTGAGTTTTGGTGATATATTTTAGAGAACAAGATACAAAAAGCATTGGGGGTGCTCTTAGAAATTGCTTTTTATACGGTTTGGATAACATGCATTGTATGGTTTTTTTATATTTCTTTGCATAATGTCTGAGTTGCACAGACATAATGTTTATCGCTTCAATAATTATCCTAGTTTTCACAAAAAAATTGATCTAATTATCTTGTCTTGGTTGTGGCTACTGAACCCTCCCTCCTTCTCCCTTTACTATAGTTATTGCTAGTTGTTAATTACCAATTTTATGTCCTCTTATGTGAATGTATAACAGGATGAGAAGTACTGGCCGCTGATGCCTCCTTTGCCTTCGTATGGGTATGGGAGAGAGCATATTGGACCTCGGTATGGGAGTTTGATTCATGGTCAAAATCTCAAAGATGTCGTTATTACTGGTTAGAATTTTTCCCTGCTTTTCTAAGCCAAAACTACATTACATTTTCTATGCGACACCCAAATTCCACTTTGGACATATGAATAATCCACGTAGCATGGGTAGGTTATAAAAGTAGTCATGCATGTTAAGTTCCATATTGGCTACTTAGAATTGTTCCCTGCTTTTCTAACTGAAACTAAATTCTATTTTTTATGTAACACCCAGTTCCACATTGGAAATATGAATAAACCACAGAGTGGGTAGGTTATAAAAGTAGCAATGCGTGTTAAGTTTGATATTGGCTACTTGCTGGGTGAAATTGGCTTGCATAAGTGATTCTCTAAAAGCTTCAAATGACTAGTCTTTTGGGGCTAATAGCGCAGAGGTGGCTAACCGGTTTCCCTGGGTCGTTACATATGGTATAGAGCCACCTAGTAAGGTGAACCATGTGATACTGGAGCACAACATGATATGACTAATGAGGGCGTTGGGGATTTTAAGCAGGAGAGTTTGTACACCTCAATCCCTCGTTGGGAATATATATAACCCTCATAGAGTGGTAGGTTATAAAGATTGTCATGGGTGCTAAATCCCATATTGACTACTTGCTATGTAAGACAAGGCTTAATGAGTGATTCTTGTGAAATATCAAATTGACTAGTCTTTTTGAGATTATAGCACAGATGTGGCTAGTTCTTTTCATGAGTCGTGGCCTTTTATTCAATGAAAAGGCTCTTGACTTGAGTGTGAGTTCCAAGTATATTCAAATATGCCTTGATGTTTTTATGAAATTTTAGTTTAAGACCTCCTTCAACTCAGGATTTTTAGTTGTCTTTAATTTTTTTTGTTGGCACTGGGTGTCCAGAACAAACCCCCCCCCCCCCCCCCCCGGTGACTAATCTTAGGGGTGCGTTACCAGTTTCCTGCAAGTGCACCTCAGGTAATTCAAGGGGAAATTCCCCAGTCTGATGGCCCTTAGAAATTGTCTACACCCTAAGGTTTGAACCTTAGACCTAGAGGGAGCATACCGCCAAGACCAGCACTAACACCAAGGCTCTTACCACCTGACCATGGCCTCAGCAGCAAGTTTGCAAGTGTGAACTCATGGAAGTGTCCCAATTTATGGGATCCCTATTTTGAAATTTGCAATTTATAATGAGAGTTTTTTTTTTATCAACCATGAAACTCATTAAATTATGATGGAATTACGAAGAGGCCATATAGATATATCTAGTGGGCTATGACAGACCCAATTATCATAGCTGCAACTTTCAGTGGCCCAATTGTTATAGTTAGAACTTACTTCTTAAGTACTCATAACAGAAGCTAATTGGTGAAGCAAACCAAAAAACAGGTCAGGAAGTTCGTCAACAACCCTGCCAAACCCAACCCAACCCCCCCCCCCCCCCCCCCCGCCCCACAACAACAACAAAAAAAATCTGTAACATGCTGACCCAAAAAGGTATTTTTTAGAATTACAAATTACTCTAGTGGGAATTCCAAATTGTTCTCTAATATAAAAGGTGTTCCATGGTGGAATTGGTGGCTGATAAATGCTATTCTTTTAACCATAAAATACTCAGTCAGTATAATTTTACTTTGGGCAAATGGGTGGCAATTGACTGTCCTAGGTCAATCATAAGAGGAGTATGGAAGAGCTTGTTCCTGAACTGGCTGTGACCTACCTATAATGCCAGGGGTCATCTGTCATCTTATGTCATGTGGTAAGAATTGCTTCTGTTTGTTACCTGAACCACATCTCCTTGTAGAATTATCACAATTGAAGAAAAAACCAACAAATTGCCAAGAAAAAGAAGACACTAAAAAATTGAAAAATGAATTGACAGTGTCAGCTAACTAGGCAATTCCAACAGATAAGGAAGGACCCTTGCTCTCTTTTCTCTAACATGTAGGTATACATAGATATCTACAATTCCTCTATATCAACATTTACTAGAATAATTGCTTATTGTTTTATTTACAAAATATTGACCACAAGGCTGCAAATCATACTTATCAACTCATCATACTGTGGATATCTCTGTGCCACTAGCCATATAAGTTTCATGATTTGAATGGTTTTAAACTTTTGTGTGAGTTCATAAAAGAATGTATGTGGATGACTGGTAGCCACATAATTATGGTAGGAATTAAACCTTTGTGCTAATCACTGTGCAAATTGCTAATTTCTAGGACCCTGTGGGGCATACATACCATTTGTCAGATATAGTTAGGGAAGAGATTCGGCCGGTCCGGACTAGACGAAATGAAAACATATATATATTTTTTATTATTTATATATTATTTATATAATTAATTATTAATATATCACAATATTACATAAATATTATATTCTTTAATGCATAACTATAATATATAGTACTAGTATATATTAATATATTAACATATTATAAGAGTTATAGTATAAATTATAGTATATGTATAAATTTATTATAGTATTAGTATAGTTACCTTTATATGATAGTATTAAATCACTATAACTAGTAACTACATAGAGTATTATTTAATATAGTATTACCAATTTATCACTAACATATAGTATATTAGTAATACTACTAGTATAGTTATTAGTTATAGTATTGGTACTAAGTCTATAACTATATATATTTAGATCAATGTATTATTATATTCTTTAAAGTATAACTATAATATATAGTACTAGTATATATTAATGATTGTACAATTTACTATGTAATTTTCATTTAATCAGTCACTTAATTTTAATTTAATATTTTAAATAATTTTTTTTTATTAATCAATTTTAAACAAATAAAAAATAAAAGGTTGGACCGAATGGACCGGATCGATAGCTACCGGTCCCTAGGGATGTCCAATCCGGGGAAAATGATGGACCCCCCCCCCCCCCCCCCGGGGGACCCGACTGGACCGGATCGTGCTCACCCCTAGATATAGTTGTCAAATGGGCAATCACTTTTCTAATTTCTAACTTGATCTAATTAATTTTCTTACTATTCTGCAGGGCATAATGGTACCATAAATGGACAGGGTCAAACATGGTGGACAAAGTATCATCAGAAGCTCCTTAACCATACTAGGGGCCCACTTGTTCAGATAATGTGGTCAAGTGACATTCTAATCACTAACGTAACTTTGCGTGATTCTCCTTTTTGGACACTTCATCCATATGACTGCAAGAATGTAACCATCAGAAATGTTACAATCTTGGCTCCCATATTTAAAGCTCCAAACACTGATGGAATAGATCCAGGTAAATGTTTTCTGATAACTGATGATTACTCATGCAGCATGCGCGCACACATTCTTATATTAATATAGGATGTGTTGTTCAGTGCTACCCTACCGTGATGTACTTTGTTGGTCTGATGAGTATCTTGACGAACCACCTACATTTGTTCATGAGTAAAACATTGGACTGTAAAACACTATTAAGTAGATACAAGGCAGAAAAGTATTAATTATGGTCAGCCTAGATATTAGCAATGCTCCTCCATCCACGTTTTTCTTTTCCAATCTTTCCAACCAACTGAAGAGGTTAAATTGATGACTTGGAAGATATTGTTCTGGATTTCAAAGAGGTGGTAATTGATGCGGCTAGAACTGAATTTTGAAATTGGGGAATCATATAAGCTGGATTGATTGAACTTGGAATGTAGCATCATGAAATACAACTCATCTATGAATAAATGATACCAAAAATGTCATGACCTTGTGACATAAGGTCAACATTACATTTTTCCTTTTTTTTCATTAGTCACATTTTTTTCCTGGTTATACAGCATTAATCAACAAACTCCAATTCCTTGTGGCATAAACAGATTCATGCGAGGATATGGTAATTGAGGACTGTTACATAAGTGTAGGGGATGATGCAATTGCAATAAAGAGTGGCTGGGATCAGTATGGAATTGCTTATGGACAGCCTTCAAAGAATATACTCATTCGAAACCTCGTTGTTCGCTCCATGGTCAGGTGAGACTCGTAGAAATCTTGCGTCTAACTTAGGGTGCCATCATGGCCTCCTCTTTCACCACATTTTAGTACTTATGGCATCCAAAAATATTTAACATTATCATCTGCATGCACGAGATATTAACAGATGAAATTTTGGATGTTTCTGTTCATGTTTGCATTTTAGCTGCAGTTGCAAATTTGATTGTATGCATGAATAAGTTTGATATGCAGTGTGTCTCTTACTGATTCGGTGGAAAACTTCTGTAATGGTTTTACTTCAAGATACTTTTGGAAAGATTTTACTGCAGTAATGGGTTTGGATTTCTTTCTTTTCTTTTATGTACTTTTGTTTTGTAGTGATTGGAGTATGTAGCTTTCAGTAATCGATTTGTTTCTGTTTATGTGATGGCAACTCAAGTTGTGTTTTGGAGATTGTAGAAACCCAATTCAGTACTAAATGCTGCACAACAAAGTTTAAATTTGCAGTAGAATTGTAGGGAGTACAACTACTATTAATATTGAAGGATATTTCCTTTTATTATTATTATTATTATTATTATTATTATATACATATGTATTTAATTGTTCTTGTCTAGAGATAATTGAATTATAGCTCTGTCTCACCATAATTTTGGAAGCGATGAAAAATTAATCATTGTTTTTCTCTGTACACTGCAATGAGGACTTCATGGTTGGGGTGTGGTTTGGTTCCTTCTCCAATTATTAATTGTGTTTTATAGAATGAACTAAGTTTTGTTTATTTTGCAGCCTGCTGAATCTTCTATTAAATCATTTGACGTTTTGTTACAATGATAAGCCAATATGTTGCAAGAAATTTTGTAACCATATAAGCTCAAAGTGGGAATTAAGGATTCACATTCAGTTGTGGGAGATTGCTTGATATAAATAAATCTTCTGCTTGTTCGTGAGGTTTGAGCAAAGAAAGTAAGGCATTATACCCATATGGCTTCTAGGCCCAACATTTGGTTCTGTACTGTACCGAATGTGGCCCGACCAAATGAGGCCAATCTTCAACCTTTTTGTAGGCGGAGTGGAGTCCAATAAATTAAGATGTGCCATACACCAGGAGCTAGCTCCCATTTAGAAATTCACTTGATGAAATTTTGGATTTGATTTGATTTGATTTGATTTGATTGTAGGCCTCTTATGCCAACTTAAATAGATTTTACCAGTTAAACCAACTGCTGCCCTTGCTTTCACTGTAGTTGTGATCTTCGCTTTTATTTTGGTTGGTCGATTGACGACATGCATTGTGACATGTTCAGATAGTGACTGAGATCTCCCTTTGCTTTGAAATGTAACAGTGCTGGCGTATCAATAGGCAGTGAAATGTCTGGTGGTGTATCAGATGTCACTGTGGAGAACCTCCTTGTCTGGAACTCAAGGCGTGCTGTTCGTATCAAGACTGCCCCAGGTAGAGGTGGATACGTGCGACGCATAACTTACAGAAATCTTACATTTGATAACGTCCGTGTTGGAATTGTCATCAAGACAGACTACAATGAACACCCTGATGGAGGGTTTGATCCCAAGGCCCTTCCAGTGCTTGAGGACATAAGTTTCACTAGCGTCCATGGCCAGGGAGTTCGTGTGCCTGTTCGTATACATGGGAGCGATGAAATTCCAGTTAGAAATATAACGTTTCGAGATATGTCAGTAGGTTTAACATACAAGAAGAAGCATATATTCCAGTGTGCCTTTGTTGAGGGTCGTGTGATAGGGACCATCTTCCCTGCTCCTTGTGATAATCTGGATCAGTATGATGAGCAAGAACGGCTTGTTAAACGTTCATCCACCCAGAATGCAACAGATATAGATTATGATTTTTGAGAAAGTGGCACATCCTCAATCTCCACGACTCATCTTGACTTCATTATGTATATTTGTATGAAATGGTTTGGGTGGATAAGTTTGGGGGGAGGGGGAAGGTGAGGCAACTCTCGGGAAGGTGAGGCAACTCTCGTTATTCCCTTTCTTCATCAGCTTCCTCTCGCCTTTTTTCTTCACTCCATTTATATGCAGGAGAAAGGGTGGTAAGAACTTCGATAGATGAAACCGGCAGGGCTTTCCCTGCTTAGAGATTTATGATTTCATGGAGTTGTATATACTAATAGTTTCACAAGCTTATTCATTTATGAGATTGCTGATACTTGTCGTGCCTTTTGGTGTGATGTCTAAATCCTTTTTCCATTAAATCTACTTCAAATCCAATTATCATGGTTTTGAAATTACCATATCTTTGAAGCACTAACGTGAGGGCACCAACTTCATAAACATGGAGGATTGCAGTTTCATTGAAGTAGGCTTGCTTTAGTGACAATAATAAATCCCATATTTATTTTGGCACAGAATAATAATTTACACAGTACTTATGTTAATTCCGTAGAATACACGATATGGACATTCAGTGCTGAATAATTTAGTGGAAGATCAGGTTAGGATTCCCTATATTTATTTTGCTCCCTTTTTTCATTTGACTTTGTGTGCGAGAGTGGACCAGCCATTGAAAATGTTTAGAAAAAGGTTAAAAAGAGTGAATAATGATATGTTAACCTGCAACAATGTGATTCCAAAATCTCCACTACTCAACAAAGACTAAATATTCTCTCCATAAACAAGATTAGCCGAATGAATGATCCCTCGGATATTTGATAATCTTCATCTCTTTTGGGATTTCCCTAGGGCCCTGGTTGCTGCAATTTATCTTTAATGCCTAGACAAAGGCTCTCTTTTCTGCAGTCTGCATCGCCAGTTGGCTCCCATTTAAATTCAATTGGAGCAGCTTCGATCTAGTTTTGGTGGTCCAATGAAACGCCAACCTGTGAAATGAATATCTTGCATGTACATTCAAGCTAGACCTGGTCATATGACTGACCCGGCCCTATTCTTTGACCAGTAGCTAAACACAAGCAAAGCCAAGAAGAGCCAGATAAAGTTAAAGGAGTCGAGAGATCTTTAAAAAAAATATATATATATATATATATATAATTCTGAGGGACTTTCGTGAACGTTTCCTTAAGAGGTCATTATCTGCAAATTTTCTTGAACCAGACAAAGTAAGAATGCTATTATACTTCAAATTGTATAACGAGTCAAAAGGAGTAATTCTTAGTCAAGTGTTGCTTATTCCATGCAGTAAGTAGTCAGTAGGCTTATGCTAAATTCCTTAGTCTTTGATTCATAAACAATTTTGCTCCAAGGGTTTTTAAGTTATGAGATAGTCTTCATGTTAGTCCCTAAATTAATGTGGCAATCCATGTGCCATAGATGTCATGTAGTATAAAAAAAAACATTTAAATTTTTTCTAAATAATTAAAGCAAAATATATTCATCGTCCATCTTCTTATCATCTCATGATATGGTATTGGATAATAGGTTCATAAATGAAATATAATAAATAATTTTTAATCATCTAATGTCACATTATGAAATGATAAGAAGACGATGAGAATTGAGATGATGAATAGGATTACTCATAATTAAAATGACCCTAAATTAGCCACCAATGAGGTGGTTGGGGTGGTCGGCTCATCTCAATCATTCTCTTGAAGTGGCTGTCCACCATCCTTCTAGCCGCCCGAGATCAACAACAAACTTTCCTGTGGAGAGGGTCACTTCCCTCCTTGGTAAAGGTCGAAGGGACAAACAATAAACTGTTCACTACTGGTGTGATAATATGATGATGATGTTCATGTGTTCCCAACTTGATTGCCAAAAATGTTAGGTGGATTATCACTTCATGCCCTCTTTGATCATTGGAAAACCTTACTGGAATGTGGCCATTTTTTTTCTCTTGTGCATTAGATTGTACTTTGAACCAAACATTCCAATTATATTTGATGTAATGGCAAATCCAAGCCCCACCCAAAAATTTAAATATATATATATATATATATTAATACAATATATATATTAAAGTAATAATATTTGCAGTTCTAGAGTATGTAAGTCTTACTTATTCCTTTTGATAAAATAGATAAATCTAAGATCGACATAAAAAATTATTTTTTAATAATGGGCCATATTTTTTAAAAAAATAAATACACAAAACTTGTACATCAAGGCTGTAAGTATCATTATTGTAGTTGATAGGGGTAGAAAGATAAAGTGATTCAGGTTGCTTTGGGAGAGCACCAATAAATTCCTGACCTCAGCTTCTTTTTACCTTAGAGAGTTGCCGTGAATACCTAAATAATATGAGTGGATGATCAGCAACGCAATCACAACTTTATCATGAGTTAAATGGAATTGAAATGTACAGTTCTCTAAGAATTTAAAATTATATTCTATCATTTTTTAATTATTTTCCATCTTAAATTATTAAAAAGTTATTTATTATTATTATTATTATTCAGTTAACAAATCATAGATGTTGAATTATGTAACTCCTTTGATTTTTTAAGAAATAAAGATAGAATCATAAGTCATATTGTTTAATTACCAAGAAAAAAATGTTGGCTTTTTAATTAATTTCAAACCAATCATCTTCAAATCTAAGAAATAAAAACACTATTTCAAGTAATCCTAAAAAATATATTCACACATCTTTTAAACTTTACTTATTCACTTTCTTAAATTAATCCAATACAAAACTCATTTTAAAATAATTATTCAAAATATTCTCTTATTTTTTAAAGCCCAATAAGCAATAATCTCACAACAAAATATTCTAAGAAATGTTCAGGACCTTTTTTATAACGAAACATGGCCGTTACCTTATAAGAAATGCAAAATAAGGGAAGAACATCAACGGTCCAAACATAACACACCATTAATTTTATTTTATCTATTTTTTAACTTTGGAAGCATTTTATGTGATTAGAGATCGGGCCTAACTTGCATAAATAGTATCCAATCAAATTCGACTCAATTATTAAAGAATTAAGTTCGAGGTCTAGCTCGACTCGAACTTAATTAATTCTTTTTTTAGATATTCGAACTCGACTCAAATCGAGTTGTATTTTTCTTTCATGAATAATATATTTCATAATTAAATAGAGTCGAATTCGAATTTAATTAAATCAAATTTATAGGCCACATGACACTCCATTTGTGATGGTAGCATGTGTTCCTTGCTAGTTTTTAAGACTCACGAAAATTGACGAAATGATTTCCATGGGCTTCCACTCCCCCTGATTACGCAATAGGAATAAAAGAATAGATAAATGAAATTTGTAGTTTTAGGATTAATTTGGATACTCTTTTTTTTGTCTTTTTACTAAAAGGAGGACGGGACCTCCAAACTTACTGATTTTGATACTCAAATTTAAACTAGTTTATTTCATCTTATTTTATATAATCATTATAATTTTTACAAATTTTTACACAAAATATAATAAACAATTCAACTTTTTCAAATTTTAAAATAAAATTAATATTATAAAATTATTTTATTCAATTTTTAAAAAAACATATCATCTCATCTCATTTAAACTGTGTAACCAAACGATGTCACTGTACAAACCTTTCATATTCCTTTTGAAAAAAGTTAGTAGATATAGAACTCACATGAAAATTTATTTTTTTTAATAATAGACGTTACTTTTTTAAAAAAGAATATATTGGGGCTTACATATATATATATATGAGTTTTACTACATACAAGTAAAGTCGAGTACTAATCTGCATACAAATACTGATTCCTCCATACTCAAAATTTAAATTAACACTGTTTTCAATAAAATCTATGAGTAATGTTACGTACAGTCACTTTTGCGTACTCTCTTCGTACTCTACTGATATGATTGACTGAATTAATTTTTTTTAATACACAACTAATCATATCGTTGAAATACATAAAAAAATATATAAAAATAATTACACATAAAATTTTATATATATATATATATACACACACGAGGCTTAATATCTTAAAACTATAACATTATTTTTCTGAGATTTAAAATTTAAAATCAATTTTTAAGTTCAATTAGGTGAAGCGCATGGTGATTTTGTTAAGGAGAAAAGGGCGGGTGCAACCTTCGCCAGACAACACGAAGATCACGTGGTGGTGGTCGTTGGATCTTGGGAGGAACGCCTGTCCTTTTCACCATACAGTCCGCCATCACACCCGTGAACCCCCTTCCATTGTCTTTATAAAAACAAAATATATTTTATAATACTATACTTTATAATTTTTTATCTTTATTCTTTTATTAAAAATTATTCCCTATTTAAAGTATTTAAATTACACGACCATAAAGTATTTATGACCTGACACACTATCTCACATAAAGTTTGCAATAAAACCTACCTGTAAGAAAGAAAGAAACTATAATAAAAAAAAGAGAAATCATATTTCCTATTTTAAGGTGCCTAAGTTTCGAAATTTTTTTAAATGGATAAATATAAGATTCACATCATTTAGATTTTTTAAAATAAATTTAAAAATTTTACATACTCTAAAATTATATCTAACATTATTTTTATTTCTAAAATCTATTCGAAGACATCCCATTCAATGACCGCGCACGCAGTATATGTGGATGAATGTGGAACACAA
This sequence comes from Carya cathayensis, assembly GCA_011037825.1. NCBI lineage: Eukaryota > Viridiplantae > Streptophyta > Magnoliopsida > Fagales > Juglandaceae > Carya > Carya cathayensis. The sequence goes on from QGSO01000321.1 coordinate 639,398, forward strand.
CACATTTATTTTTATATAATGCTACATACAGTTCTAGATTGTACTCTTTTAAAAAAAAGTAATTATTAAAATAATAATTTTTTCACGTATATTTCAAATTTAACTATTTTTTTTTCATAAAAAGAGTACAAAGTTTACATCTTTTAAGACTGCAAATATCATTTCTTATTTTCTATTTTTTAAAAAAGAAAAATTACACAAGTTGCCTAGACTAAACTGTATCTTGCGTTACTTTGTTTATTTTGCTAAAAAGGGTGATATTTTATTTGCCAAACTTGGAAATAGTCTCTCACATAATGGAAGAGTATCTGGAGTTTAAAATATCTAATTCAAAAAAGGCTAAGATGGAGAGTTGGCAATGGTTTTAAAGTCAAGATATTGGGTGATCAATGGCTGCCCATACCAGATTCTTATAAAGTTCAATTACCTCTCAAAGTCCTTAATCAGGATTCGACAGTGAGTGAACTTATAGATCAAGTTAAAGTCCGCTGGGACTCCAAGCTAATTCATGAAATCTTGAATAAAGATGAAGCTAATGTTATTTTTGGGCTTCCTTTGAGTAAGGTGCGGTATGAGGATAAAATGTTCTAGAGAATTAGTAAACATGGTTTGTTTACAGATAGAAGTGCCTACTATTTGGCAGATGATAGTTTGAAAGGCCATAAGGGTGAACCATCATAGTATGTTAATGCTAAAACCGGTTAGAAGATCATATGGAATTTACAAGTGCCTAATTCAACTAAATTTTTTCTTTGAAAATGATTGAATTAGAGGAAATAGCTTGTGTTTTTAAAAGGATATGGATTTAGTTTTTTATGGAGAATTTGAGAGTCCTACCTTAATTTATAATCATGCTAAAATTGAATTGGAAAAGTATAAAAGAGCTCAAGTTTTATCAAGGAACTATGTTCAACCAGATAGTACCGCAAACAAAAATAGGAAATGGAAGAAACACCCGCCAGTGATTAGTACAAAACTAATTGAATATGCAGCTTTGGATGTGAATCATGCAAAGATGGATGGTGGGGTTGTAATCAGAAATTGTGAAGGTACTTGAATTACTACTGTATGTATGCCTTAGTTTTTTGCTTCTCATCCTGTGTTAGCATAACTCAATACCTTATGAAGTGTCATGTCTTTTTTGTAAGGAAACTGGTTTAAGCGAAGTTATGTTTGAAGGTGATGCTTTGAAGGAGATTCATTCACCAGAAGAAAATTGCTCTTGGTATGGTCGGCTTATTGAGGATATTAAGAAGGGTTTTTCTGATTATATCAGCTGAAAATTACAGTATACGTCCAGGGAAGAAAACAATACTGCTCATCAGACTGCTAAGCATGCTTTGAACGTTGATAATGAGATTGTATCGTTGGAAGATAGTCCAGAGATTCTTAAGAAGCTTATTCTTGTTGAACAGCTAGCTGTGTAATTGTTGATTTATGAACGATTAGAGGAATATTTATGAAAAAGAAAAATTAAAAATTCAGAGTAGCACACCCTGGTCACCATCACGAGGAAAATATGCTTTCCCCTCTTTTCCCAACCAACCCTTTTTCGCCACGTGCTCCTTTACTCGTGTCGTGGCGGTGCAATGTTTCCTCTTTTTCTCTTCTACTTTTTTAACACTACCTTCTCCACCACAACCCCACCAACTCTCTCTCTCTCTCTCTCTCAATATATATATTAATGCGTTTTCCACACGGTGATTATATATTATAATATATTTTATTTTATTTTATATATAAATAATCTTGTAGTTACGTGTATAAACAAACACCATGTTCTTTTTGTGTTTGCGTCAAGATTGGGATAAATTCTTGAAGATTAATCATTTTAAAAAGATGGGGCCCGGAGGATAGGTTTTTTTATGAGCTGTCCAACGTGTAATGAAAATGCATGATTATCTTTCATTATCATTCTTTATTCTTATCATCATCAATCCATCCATCTGTTACATGCAACATGGATTACCTTTGTTACTCATTATTTAATATATTATATACGACAGTTATTTTTATTTATTTTTTTAATTAATTATATTCTTCTACTCATCACTTATATACTATATATATATTTAATAAAAAAAATTTAATATATAATGTGAAGATGATAAGTAAAATCTTTATTACTTTATATCATGTATATAAGAAAATTCTAAATACAATATTAAGTTTTTGCGTGTTCTATTTGAAAAATAATGAGTAAATAATTAAAAATAAATATTTTTTGTGAATTTTAAATTTATCTATTTATTTCAAATAAAATTTTCAGAAAGTGCACAATTCAAAATCATATAAATTATTTTTCTAAATATATATTAATTATACACATAAAAATAACCAAATACCATCATTTTCCACAAAATAGTTGACTTCTTTTTTAAAATACGGGTAACTTATATTTCATCTTGCAAGTTGCACGTAATAGTTAACAAGTGAATATCCCCTATATATGAACCTGTCATAAAATAATGGCAACTTGGCAACTGGCAAGTAAATATGAGATTATTATAATAAGAGATATTTTGTAAAGTTTTAGGATGTGTAACTCTCGGGAGTCGCACATGCTTTTTAAAAATAAATATGAAATAGGAATTCACTTTTTAATAATGGGTTTCGATTTTTTTTTTAAATAAATGCACAAAATTTATACATCATAAAATATATATATAGGAAAATGATATAAGAACAACTATATATACTTCAATTTGCTTACAATTATGTATAAAAAAAATTATTATTTTGACTGTTGCAAGTACAAAAATCTTGAATTAAAGTAAAAATATTAATATTTTAATGTTTAGGAGTAGTTGAGTTGTAATATAATTGGTGAGTGTATTATTGTCCAATTATATATAATGATGGGTTTCACCTTTTAATGATGAGTTTCATTAATTTTTTAATAATAAATTTTATTTTTTTTAAAAATAAATATATTACGCTTGCACAACTCATAACGTTATCTAACATTATCCTAATTATTAACATGCGTCGCTCCACCTGACTATAATACTTATCAAGGAATTTCCCGAAATAAAAGAAATATCCAAATATCCAACACTTATTGATATAATTTTATGAGAAATTATATTTATAATTATAGAATATGCAGTACTCATTTTGAAAAATAAATAAATAAATATATGAGTCATATAAAAAAAATTAATTTTTTTAATAATAGAGCTGTCTCTTTTTCAAAAAGACAACATGATACTTGTATAACATTATTTTATTATATTACTATATATTTAACATTATTATATTGTATTAGCTTTCAAACAAGCATCTTCCTTGCTCGTATTGTGGATTGATTTGACTATAAAGAGAGATTACCGAAAGAAAAAGTATATTTTAGAACATAATAATATTTTAAAATAAGGGATATATTTATAAAAATATTTTTATTTTATAATATATATTGTGAAATATATTATAAAATATATTGTATGATTATCATTAGTACTCTTAACGAAATCCCACCAAAATTATCTCCGCTCCTCTTCTGTAATGATACCTTTACACCTTTCTTATTATTGTTTTACAACTCAATTATTTTTTTTTTCTTTTGTTATTTGAATCTAGATAAAAAATTATATAACATGATATTTTTATATAATCTATAAATAAATAAATTCAATTAGCTGAGATAATCATATAAATTAATTAAAAATTAATCAAAGGGTAAAAGAAATTAATTAAAGGTAATCATGTTAATTAATTAAAAATTAATTAAATTAATTTACATGATTACCTTAATTGAATTTATTTATTTTATAAATTATGTAAAAAAGTTATATTTAATTAAAATAATAATAATAATAATAATAATAAAGGTGTCAGATATAATTATCCTTTATAAATGCATCATGCAGTTCACATCCAGGAAGTGTTAGAAGTAGAACTTTACTTCAGTCGACGTTATCAAAAGAAAGACATTCTCTGAATCCCACCGAAACAATCCCATTTTCTCACGTCGCGTCAATAAAAAAAAAAAAAAATCCACAAAAATCACGTTATAACGTAATTTTGTAATACTTTAAATTTAATTTATAATTAAAATAAATTCATAATCTAATATATCATTCTAATTTATAAATTTATTTTAAAAAATTTTGTATGATTAAAACATTTCTTTTTATAATATTCATCACATTGCGATTATCTTCTACAAATTTTCGTATTCTATAAGTATTGAATAATTAATTTACAACCAATTCTATTCAAAACATGTGTCGCAGTGGAATATAAAATTTACTGTACAAAATTAAGTAGTAACCAATCTTGATTTGGCACGAGGATGTCTTTGTTCCACTTTGGTGGAGTTACTTTGGTTTGAATAGGTATTTTTTACGATGGGAATAATGAATGTAAGAAAATTTTTATTTTCAACTCATTTGGTTATACAATTCATATGAGATGAGATGAGATGTTTTGTTAAAAATTGAATAAAATTTTGTTATAATATAATTTTTTAATATTAATTTTATTTTAAAATTAAAAAAAATTGAATTATTTATTATATTTTGTGTGGTAATTTGAGAAAATTATAATGATTATTTAAGATGAAATAAGATGAGATAGTTTGATTTTGTATAACTAAACGAGCTAATAAAATTTACTATACTGACTACAATTAACATTTTACCATATGTTATATAGTAAAATACTTATATGACATAATTTGATTTCAAAGATAAATTTTAAAATTTAAATATTATAAATAAAAAAAGGTATGATTTATTATTAAAAAAATAATATTTTTATGTATATTCTAAATTTACTTATTTTTATAATAGAAATGTGAAGTATTTACACATTCTAGACTTATAAATATCATCTCTCATTTATAAAATAAATTTTTTAAAATTTCATTAAAACGTTTATTTTCTTCAACTTCATTAGTTGGCTGCCCAACCTCGTGGGAATGGAATTATCCCACGCGAGAGTTTCCTTAACATCCCACGTGTTTGTTTATAGTTGGTACACAAGACGTGCATTTGCCGCTTCCTCCTTTTATTATTTAATAATTTCAACGAAAGGAAAAGCACGGGTGAGTGTGGTGCCCACTTTGGTCGTATTGCTAACCTGCAGGACGGCACGTTAATGAACAAACAATTTACAAAGCACCCAGCGCCGTTAATTCAGACGCCGTCCAAACCTGTGGGGGAGACCGAGTCACACCAATCAAATCCGAGATAAAATTACAAAACTGTCCACCTCCACCTGACCTCACCTCTCTTGCTTCGGTATGGATTAACTCTAGTGGCGGCTCTATAGCCACCGCTGAAAGGTCTTGCAAGTTGCAAGCGTATTTTAACTGTTTTTATTTAGTTTTATATCTATTTTATTAATATTTTTAAATATTTAACTTTTATAATTGATTTAAAATATTCTCTTCTTATCTTTAAATTCAAATCATTTTAGCTTTGTAAAACATTAATATTGTGGTCATTAATATTTCATTCCTAATAAAGCAACATCTTTAATTTTTTTAATAGAAATAATTTAATAATAAAAATAAATCTATAAATTAATGTGATTTGAAAATACTTTCATACCAAATGTAATTTTAGACCAAAAATGGAAATGAAAACTATCCTTGATTTTGCTGTTCAGAATAAATCTATATTCAACAGTAACTTTATCTTATTTTTATTTATTATTTTTTAATTTTTTAAATTGTTTTAAAAGATTAATAGCCGATTTAAAAATTAATGAATAATGTCACATCAACGTTGAGTGAACCATGAATTTCGTTTGATAATTTCTAGATCTACAAAATAATCTCATAAAAATAAACTAAAAAATGGACATAAATCATGATATGAGAGATATAAAGCAAATATATGACATAAATTTTATATTATTTAAGGGTACTGTTACATTTACAAAAATATTATACAAAATAATTTAACAAACTGACGTGATTTCATCTTATCTGTTACATATATTTTATAATAAAAGTAATTTTTCAATCGAATAAACTCCATAAGTCACATCAATTTTTAAAATTATTTTTATGTAATTCATTCATCTCTAAAGTATTTACCATTATTTAATGGATAGTTAAATGAAAAGTCCGTATAAATCATCACATCAATTTATATATGTTTTTTAAAATCACAAAATTTAGAATAAAAAATCAATAACAAAAAGATCAAATTCTTAAGTAATACTTAATAGAGTTAAAGGTGTGATTAAGGCTCCATTTGGATAATGAAAGTGTTCATTTCATCTCATTATTACAATTTTTTTAAATTTTTAAATAAAATATAATAAATAATTCAATTTTTTCAATTTTTAAAATAATAATAATATTAAAAAAATAATATTTTAATAATAATTTAATCAACTTTCATCTCAACTTATCTCATTTTTACTTACTATCTAAACCACAAATTAAAATTTTATATAAATATTTAATTTCTATTTTGTAAAGAAAAAATACTAACTAAATTCGAGTGTCAATAATTTCCTAAATTAGAATATCTAAATCGTTGATTAAAAAAAACAACGAAAAGAATATCTAAATTGTGAGAACCACGTACTGCCCGTGCCGTGGGGAACAGGGATACAAAGGGGGCAATATGGTAACTGTAGTTAGTGGGGGGCACAAATGAAAAAAGTCACAAAACCGTGTGCGTCGTGGGCTGTCGAGTCGTCGACCCAAACAAAGAAACAAAGATGGTAAAGCAAGCAAGTAGGCAGGCATGCCATATGCCGTTTTCTCATTTCTGATGGAAAGAACACATGTTTGAATTAATAAACACTAAAATAAAATAATAATAATAATAATAATAATAATAAAAGTTAAAGCGACCGAAGGCAGGAGGTGAGAGGAAGAAGAACAACCTATAAAAAAACGAAAACAAACACCCATATATTCCTCGTGCCTTTTAACACGGGAAGTGAAGGGGCCCAATTAAACCAACCACATATTACCCGAATAATAATAATAATAATAATTATTAAAAAAAATTATTAAATTATTTTTGTACAGATAAAAGGGTCACGGAGAAGATTGCCGACTATGGAGGTGTCGACAAAAGCTCATATAGTTTCTCTCTCTTCTTCTTTCTCAATCTCTGAGCGCACACACATCGAGGACTTCGATTTCGTTAGATATAATTCTCTGAAAGTCTGAAGCTCCAGCGTACTTTCGCATTTTTGAAGCGTTTGGTTTTTTTAAAACTTCTTGTTTGTTTCTTATTTTGGCCGGGAAAGATGTCCAACTCGCCTGAGTTTTTTGAACTTAACGGGCAGAGGCAAGAGAGGCCGAGCTTCTCTCATACGTGTAGCCTTCTGAGTCAGTACCTGAAGGAGAAGGGATCCTTCGGCGATCTCAGCCTCGGGATGATATGCAACATCGAAGGAAACGGTGCGCCTTTGCTTTTTTCTTCTTTCCTTTTGTCTTTTCCCTGGGTGTTTCCATTTGTCAGTTGCAGATATATTTATATATATAGATATATATATATATTTATGTATATATATTCCAATCTTAAGCTGTGTTTTCCGGAGGTTTTGGTCTTTTGTCGGGACTAATCGATGGTTGAACTAAGAAATCCCAGAGCTTAGATCTGTGTAAGGTTTTCTTTTTTTGTTTCTTTGAGTTTTTGACTGTCTAATTCCAAATCCAAAAAAGATGGAAAAACATCAATGTTCCGTTTAATTGTTCAATACGGATGGAACATGCCTTGATTCTCTCCTCATAACACTCAAAATCTGACTTTTGAATTTTTTTTTTTATTTGTTTGAAAAAAAGTACAATGAAGGGCTCTTGTCCCTTTTTTTTGGGTGTTGAAATTTCCGTGGTACGTTCTGTTGAGATTATTTCTCTTCTGCTTTTAGTAAGAGACTTGGTCTTGGGCTCTAGAAAATAAAAACTCTTCTTAAATGTTTTTTTTTTAATTTTTTTCTCCCTTTGAGGTTTGGAAAATGATGTAGAGGATTGTAACAGGAACAGCTGAGATGTACCGTCAGACAGCACCGACGATGAATTTGTTTCCGATCAACGAGAAATTGGGTGATGTTTCTACCCAAAACGCGGCTGCAAGTCGGAACCCTCAACCCAGGGACATGTTCCCTCAACCAGTTGGGTTTGCTGCCTCCTTACCTAAGGAAGAGGCCTCAAAGATTGCCGCTGACTCTAGGTGAGTTCAGTAACTATACTCATGCCATAAAAGGGCAGAAAAAAAAGTCTTCCTGAGTACCATATTTTAATTAATGTCTCGTTGAAATTGGATAAAGATTATAAAGATTTTCTATAGTTCTTGATTAAGCAGGAAATGAACTAATTAATGATTTTCGGTTAATATGGGAGAGAAGATGAAGTTTTAGCATAAATATTTTGTTCATTCAAAGGAAGAATTTTTAAATTATGTCCATCACCACAGACGTTTCAAAAGTTTAAACTAATGAAAAAAAAAAGATAGGTTTAATTATTTTTATTTTGTCTTAATACTCCTTTATGTGTGCGCTAAACTTTCTCTCAATATTAATGCTGAACACTATAATATTTAGGGGATTTTTTTTAGTAGCAAAATGATTTGTAAATAGTAGTGAAATGGTCTGAATTAAAATATTTTATTAATTTTTGAAAAATTAGAGATAAAAAATTAAATAAAAAAATTATAATATAAAATATTATAAGAATATAATTTTTTAATACTATTTTTGTTATTGTATTTGAAAAAATTGAATTATTTTTTTATATTTTATTTGATAGTTTGGTAAAGTTGTAATGATTAGGTTGAATAGATGAGAAGGTTATAAATTTAAAATTGAAAAGTGGGTGTTTGACTGATGGTTGGGAAAGAAATGAGATGATATGAAATCATTTCTATTCCCAAACAATCCATTAGGGGAGGTTTGAATAATGAGTTGAGATGAGATGAAAGTTGAAAGTTGAATAAAATATTATTAAAATATTATTTTTGTTTTGAAAATTGAAAAAATTAAATTATTTATTATATTTTGTATAAGACTTTGGGAAAATTGTAATAATGAGATGAGATGAAATAAGATGAGTGGCTCTCTCAATCCAAACAACTCCTTAATTAAATGGGATGGAGAATAGAACCAATGTTCGAATAAGAATTTATATGATGTAAAATCACCACTTGTCTTAAAAGTTTAAGCTGATAAGAAGTAATAGATTTAATTATTTATATTTTGTCTTAACACTGTTTATGCAAGGTGAGAATTATTTGTTCTGGTTATCTTATTGAAACGTGTTCATCATGCAGCATGGGAAACAAGTCTGCCACAGCAGAGCCTGGAAAAGCCCAAATGACAATATTTTATGCTGGGCAAGTAGTTGTGTTTAACGATTTTCCAGCTGAGAAGGCCAAGGAAGTCATGCTTTTAGCAAGCAAGGGAAGCTCCCAGAACAACACCAACAACCAACATTCCCTTGTTGCTTCTAAATTGGCCAGGAACTCAGTTGATTCCGGCAGTTCGATTGCTAATAGCTCCAGTATTGTTCCTCCAAACTTGGGAAACAAAACAATTCACGAGCAAATTCAACCACCAACTCAACCCCTTGCTTGTGGTAATTATTTCTTGTGATTTTGACTATGGAATGTTTCTGGTACAAAATATGGAATGTTCAGATCGTTATTCTGGATATGTTTCTGATTAAACTCTTCTGCAAAATGGCAGAGTTACCAATTGCAAGGAGAGCTTCCCTCCACCGGTTCTTGGAGAAGAGAAAAGATAGGTATGCATGTTTAGAAAAATTGCTTGTCCAACATGTCACTCTAAATTTAGCTGCAGATGTATCAAAGAAACTGGTTCACCAGTGATCTTGGTGATAGGGGTGCTTTTATCAATCTTTTTATTTTTCCTCCCATTTTTTCAGTGCCATCTGCTGCTATACTTATTTTAGAAAGCTGAATAACAGTGACAGTATATTGTGGTTCAATGATTGATCTCTGGTTATTCTCTTTATGGCAATTTTTTCAGGGTCACAGCAAGAGCACCATACCAAACAGGCAACGCCGCGGCGGCAGCAGCAGCAGCAGCCTCCACCAATCCGGCGGATAGCAAGCCATGGCTAGGCTTGGCTGCTCAGTCACCCAAGTAGTCAAAGCATACTCAGTTTTAGGAAAATTATATTATAATTTGAACCTGATGTTCTTTATTTTTGGTGGGTTTTGTGCCTGCTTATACTATTTATTTTAGCTTTCACTTATGTTTCTCTGTTAGACCTAACTTTTGATGAACCTATTGCTGTAATTATGTTTGATATGATCATCTCAGTTACTGATAATTTTGAATGAATGAAACTGATTTACTTATGATTAGGGTGGATGTACCATTTTTATTTTGTTTTGTTTAAAAACAAATGTAATCTATAAGAAAATACTTAATTTTAAATTTTGTCACATTCCATCTTGCTTATCATATGCCATATTTACTCACTCACATAAGTTGTGCCTGAAATGAAATGGACGGTAAGTTAAAACATCCTATATTCAGTGTGAATATGGTGCTTTTATGTACCTTTCAGAATATGATTTCGCTCCTTCCAAATGTCATCTCAAAGCCCTTCCAAATGTCATCACAAAGCTATCATTACCCTAAACTTTCTTTCTCTGAATCTCAATCCAAAATGTTCCTAACAAGTCAAATAATTCGGCTGGAATGCAACTTGATGATTGAAATGGGTCCATTTTCGGACCCGCAATGAGAGCACCCCTGGTGAATAGTCAACCCCATAAAGCGACAGGCGATGGAGAAATGATAGACATGTACATTTTTGTTATGGGTGGCTCCTGCTAATTGATTTTGTGTCGGTAGCCTCCAGCGTTTTAAGAATCTCGTAATTAGATATATCAGTTAATTTGCCATTAGAAAATTACTGGCATGGTTAACATGTGGCATCAGCATACCATAGGTTGGCTAACGTGGGTCTAGATGTCACACATCAGCCAATAAAAAATTGACATATGCCTTTCACTAGTTTTCTAAGGAAAAATTGATGGAATAACATAATTACGAGTTTCTTTAAATATGTATCAATTTTTTAAAAGTTAAATTGAGACTTCAAATTGCAAAAACATAAAAACTCGAAGTATTAATTCTATAATTTACCATATATTATTTATAGAAACATCAAACATACAACATGTTTTTTCTATCTCAATATAATTATGTAAACAGTAACGTGTTGTTTACATATCAAAGAATAATGTAAGGTACAAGTATCAATTAAATAAGTTTCATAGGAATTTTTTGTAAAAAAAAAGATTTTGCTAATAAAAAATAATTTTTTATACTTTTTGTAGGCAATTATTTATCGGAATTAAAAAGCCTAAGGCCTTGTTTGTTTACACAAAATTAAAAAACTCATCTCATCTCGTCTCAACTCATCATTACAATTTTTTCAAATTCTCATACAAAATATAATAAACAATTTCACTTTTTTAAATTTTAATATAAAATTAATATTATAAAATTATATTATAATAATATTTTATTCATTACTATTTAAAACATTTCATCTCTAACCGCTTAAGTAGTTTGCAGTGCATTTGATTTCAAAAGGAGGAATCCAACAAAGGAGCCAAAGTGGTTTTGGTTTTATTTGTTGATTTTTAGTCGGGTCGTGCGTGTCGGTGTCACATGCTGCTATTTTGTAGGTGGATCCTCCTTTGACCTATTATTTTTTTGTCACTTTGTTGTTTTGGTTACCCACTTTATGATCACAAGAAATTAAAAATGAATTAGATTTTTATTTATAAGCTATGGGATGAGTCCCATTAATACAGGGAACCAAGTCCTATTATTAGGTCTTGTGGTCCAGGGCATAATTTCGTTTAGTTTTAGTTTGATTCTCGGGAAAATTGCTAGGGGTCTAGGAAGCCCTTTTTTCATCAGAAACGTTGTATTAGGTCTGTATGTGGCAGTTCAGTTGGTTTCCATTTCATTCGTGATTAGGGCACATAAACCAAGATAAAAGTGTAGTCTCAAAGTTTTTTTTTTATAAGATTGACACTGTAAATTACTCATTTTTTACTGTTTAGATTGTTAAAAAATTAAACACCCACATTAATTATATTAATGGAAGTAATAAAATTTTGATAGGCCACATGACATCTTAGGCTCAGATTAAAGGAAAGGATTCATCAGAAAGAAAGTGAGAGATAAGGATAGGGGGACAAGGACATGAGCCAAGGGAAGTCTGAGAGAAGTTTGAAACCAATAAAAGGAATCATATCGGTTGAGAGAGGGAGGCTTTTGAGAGACGAGATGCGAGAGAGCATGAAAGACTATAAAATACTTCCATTTATAGTGGACTTGACATCCAAACGAATCTATGGACATAGGCCATATGCTGAACCACGTAAATATGTTTAACTATATATCTATTTATATTTGCTATATTTATTTTCTTTTTACTGCAGTGGACATACGTATAGACATCGTACTGTCACCACAGACCACCCTCGTGAGCTTTAAATGACACCGACCAAGCCACCGTGGACTGGGATTGACTCTCTCCTTTTTAGGCCTGGTAGCCCCGTTTATGGGATCGATTTATCTTCTACACCAGAAATGGGGGAAGGATGATGTTCCAGCTTACCAAAACACCTTTGAATGAGCAAATAAAATCATTCCTAGTTAAGTGTTCTCAACTTTCAATTTCTTTTTTTCTTTAATATTGCTGCTACAAAATTAAGGGGTGAGAATCCAAAGCCCAAGCATGTACATACACTTAAAGTGTACAGTACATAGTGTGTGGGCAGAGGTCGGGCATGCACTATGCACTTAAAGTGCACAATGCAGACGAGAGCATCCCGATTGTGCATAGTGCCATGCATGGTGCAGTATGGGTGCACGTCATTGTGTACCTAGGGAGACATCGTCCAGCCACCAGGGGCCAGGCACAGACGCCAGCGGCCACCATGTGGGTTGAGGGCAACTTCTGTTGCAGTTGAAGTGGTCCTAAACCACAGAGTCAATACCCGCTCAACAACCACATGCATGTAACATGCACGTCGTTGGAGCCCCCTCGCCCACCAATCGTGGACCACTAACATCATTTGTCTCATTTGCAGTGGTCCCCGACCACTACAACCGTGCATGCCGAGGTAGCCATGGAAGTTGTGCATGTAATTTGCACCCAAGAGGCTCGTGGCAGCCGACCGTGGGCCTAACGAGGATGTCGACAGTCATTGCGTCAACTGCTGATGTGTGAAGGACTTCGGTCTAGTCCCTAAACATTAAGCCATCTCGCCTTGGTTCTCCTTGTGATGACCGAAGATGCTAGCCCTCTTGCTTGGTCTTGATCAAATCGTGTCAATGATGAGTCCCTAGGCTAATAGAGGTTTGGGTGTTTAGTGATGTAATCGTATATGATGGTGATGTGAAAGGGTGATCTAAGTGATGAACCCAAGGACTTGAGTAAGAGGCACGACTAGAATGAGAGTTCTTGGAGTTAGCGCCACTTGTGGTGTAACTAGGGTTTGGATGAAAGATTGAGGCTAGGGTTTGGATGGAAGGATGTTTCCTAAATTGGGAAACAATTGAGGAGATGATGGATTTCGGCTATGGCAAGATGAGGGTGATTTGATTGATGGATGAGTAATTCTAGGATGTTCCTAGAATTAAGGAATTGTCTATAGAGGGTATGACCGGTTGGCAAAAGGGAATATGGTAAGTAATGGAAGGCAATTAGGATCCTTATATGGAGAGTGGGTGAATTTGGCTAGGGTTATTGGGGAATTGGAATATGGCTTGACTTATGGTGATTCAAATATGGAAGGTAGGGTTTGGCAATATGGTGGGCGTGTATGGTGTTTGGGAGATGGGATTATGCAAAAAAATATATGAACATCAAAGAAAATTGATGAACACACATGAAAAAGCAAGAACAAAATGAAACTCAACTCAACATCAATTCACAAATTGCACAATGTTGAAAGGAAACATCTCATATATTGAATAAAATAAATAACACATATTCACGTATTGCAAGGTAGTGATCATCTCCTTGAGGTTCACGGATTGCACCCAAGTAGTCCAAGTGCATAAGCACCGAAACTAAGAACATGAACAAAGTTGCCGTCCTTTAGGAAATTTCTTAAAAGATGTAAGAGAAATGACTAAGGGTTCTATTTATAGATATTACAAAGTGGAAACCCTCAAAAGGTCCATTGGAAAAGAATTGAAGAAAAAATAATTAAAAATAAATAAAAGCAATAAAATAAACTTGTATGGACCATGGTGGTCGTGGTATGTAATGGCCCATGGATGGCCTAATGTGAATCATGGCCCACGGCTGGACTGGTCTGGCTCATGGTTGTTGGTGGATACGGCATGGTGTCATGCATGGCCTACGGACACGCATGGCATGGTGCCATGTGTTAGCCTATTGGTTGGCACGACATGGTATTGTGCACTGATGCTACATGGTTCAGGCAGGTGGCCTAGGCGTTGATTCCGCATGGCCCAGGCCAGTGGCCTGGGTCTTGGTGCTGCATAACACGGGCTGGAGCCATTGCTGAGTGTCAATGGCATGTCATGGCTTGTCAAGGGTAACGTCGATGCATGGCCCGGGGCCACTTTCCTTGGGGGTCTGACATGATGATCTCTGTCGTCGTAGAGGTGGCCCCGACAATGGCGACATGCATGTTGTGCACGAGAAGTGTAGTGGGTCCACTTTGTTGTGCACCTATTGGAGCCTTTGCCTGTGGCATTCATGGGTTGGTGGGGTGACCTCTAGCCACCACTAGGACTGCCGGTGATTTCTATGCTAGTGTGGTGTTCCATGACCCAGTCCTTGCCCTAGGCAGCGCACTCCAAGGGTAGGTGTAACCACCTCGCCACCTTCGCATAGCTCATTGGCCACTAAACCTGCTCGCCACGAGAAGCTCCTTTGTTGCAATATGGTGCCTCTTTGGCCCAGTAGGTCCTTGCCCAATCCTATGACGGGAAATGATAGTTGCTTGGCCATTGAAGGTCCTCAACCCGTAGAAGGAAACTCTTTGCCATCATTCTCAGCATCGACCACGTGCCCTTGCTTGCCCAATTGGCATCATCATCGTAGAGGGCAAGCTCCTTGCTTACCCAATGGATTCCATCGCCACCCCAAGCGGGGTATCCTCGCAGTGATCCCATCCCCAACAATACTATAAGATTACGACTCTCACACTTACAAGACGGTAGTGTGTGGCGGGTTGAATTTCCATACACCTAGGGCTCACGAGGAGCAAGTCCGTGCTCTGCTGCACATTGCATGGCCCAAGCAACATGCCAAGTAGGTCACATCGGATTATATCTCGCCACTCTCATGGCAGGCCAAGAATTGCTCACTCTCTATAGGCTTCCTTATAATCGTGGGCCTGCTGTCAGTGTGCTTCCTCACCACGACATGAAACTCCTCAGCCATAGCATGTTATTTACCCACAATGAGTACTTGCCCATGGTGTGTTACCCGCCACAGTCCGTGCACATCACGGTGCCACCATACAAGGTTTCTTAGCATCTCACCACACTCAAAGTGAAGTAGCTCAGGTTTGCAGGTCTCAAAATTTTAGTTTGGATTATCAACAGGCGAAACATCTCTCACAAGTGTCCCATTCCCTCATTGCCATAAGTCTATGGTCCACACTCACACTTGGCAATCAATTAGGGGAACACTTCTCCCAAATATCCTAGTAACACCTTGCCTCAACACAATCAAATCCATTTCCAGCCAAAGTCAATACTCTGCCTTTGCACTGGCAATCTGTAACACCCCGCTCCCCAAATTTAAGAATAAAATTACTTTTAAAAATTCGTGGTGAAATTGGAGTGTTACTACTGAACCTAACTTAATATATATATATATATTTCTAAATGAAGCACCAAGTACCAAGAGTCCTTATAATAAATAGCGTTGTTTTGTATTAAAATACTGAAATCATAATGAGAGTGCACATAAGCATTTATTAAAATTTTTCAAAATCTATGTCACAAAAATCATAACTTAAAATTTCTGTATATGAATTAAGCCACTGTCACACATTCCTAGACTAAGTCCAGTCCTACAACTCTATCTTCATAAATATTTTGACCTGAAGTGATTTAAAAATATAAAAATAAACTAAAATGAGTCGATGATTCAGTAAAAAATCCGTCATAACGCAAACATACTTATCAGACTTATCATACTAGCCTACACACTTAACCATGTGTGCAAGTTTGTGCACCGCCCCACATCTTGCGATTGCAAGGGGAGCCACTAATAATATTCTAGCATACTATGGTGGAATACACTTACGTCCTTGGCTTGCACGTCTACCCATAAATCGCATTGGTACTATGCATTTGAATGACCGCCTGATTAACTATTATGAGTTTATCTTACACTTACTTTTATGAAAACTTACGTGTCTTATGCAACGTGAGATGCATAATTCATACATAACTATAATATGTAGAATGAAAAAAAGATGAATGGCGTGTTTACAAATATCATGACATGCGTGATACATAAACATAGACTTCCAAAGAACTGGCTTTAATAATAATATATAATACTAACTAACGTAAGCTAATCGAAGTTTATCAATCTACTTATCTCGTAGCGTTAATCCAATATTTTGGATATGAAATCAATCACGTGAAATAGAATGAGAGAGAAAACGTGAGAGATGTTGTTAGAGGAATGAAGCAGTTGGCTATTGACGTGGTGAACGTGGGACAATCATGGTGCTGGACTAGGTATTTTGGGTTCGGCCGCTGAACTTACAGAGGTTTATGATTTTTTTTTTCTAAATAACACATGAAATGGAGATATTTATAGAGACATTTGGGAGAGGGTGCCGATGAGTTCAAGTTCGAGTTGGACTCAGTCACGATCAGTAAAGAAGAGAATTTGAATTTAAAAACATGATCTAGTAGGTCATTCAATGTAGGATTAGTAGTGATTGAGATTGCTTAGGGCACTTCAATAAGTGATATTTTAAATTGAAATAAATTTCTAATGGTCGATCTTTAAATTCTAAAAAGACTCTAACTCTTTTAATAACTAATAGATGTGATTTAACCTAGTTATTAAGTCTAATTAAAACTCATAATCAATCTCAATACTTTATCGCTTGTTGGATTATCCAACATGGCCTATTAAATATAATTTAGACCCAATAAAAATGATCAATATTCCATCCTTAGAATTATTGGGTGGTCTTTACACAATCAATGTAGGGAGCACCTATCCCAAGTATCCCACTCTCTCATTGCCATAAGTTGATGCTCAACTCTACGAACCCGGCGATCAACTGAGGGAACACCTCTTCCAAGTGTCATGGTCCTTTCTCGCTTCAATGCGGTCAAGTTGATCTCTCACCAAAGTTGATGCTCCACACTCACACCCAGAAATCAATGGAGGGAACACATTTCCCAAGTGTTCCACTCCCTCTCTGCCACAAGTTGATGCTCCACGTTCGTACATGGCGATCAACAGAGGGAACATCACCCCGAAGTGTCCCAGTCCCTCATTGCATCAAAGTAGTTAAGTCCATATCTCATCAAAATCGATGCTTTACGCTCGCACCCAATAATAAACCGAGGGGAACACCTTTCCCAACTGTTAGACTCCCTCTCTGTCATAAATCCATGGTTTGCGCATGCATCGGGCAATCAATGAGGGGAACACCTCTCTAAAATATCCACTCCCTCCCTGCCATAAGTTGATACTCTGCGCTCCCACCCAGCAATCAACGGAGGGAACACCATATGTTTGTGCACCCTGCGTGTTAGCTGCCACGGTCTGTGCACACCACAGTGCCACCATACATGGTTCCTTAACATCTCACCACACTCAAGCGAAGTGGCTCAGATTTGCAGATTTCAAAATTATAATTTGGAATATCTTCGCTGACCCGTTTGGCTTTTTGTGAAAAATCCCTTATGTGGTTGAGCTCTATCTCCCTTTTGTAGCAGTGTGGTCGAGCTCCATCTCCTACCTCATCAGGTTGGTTGAGCTCTGTCTCACGACACAATAGTGCGGTTGAGCTCTGTCTCTAGTCATAGCAATGTGGTGGAGATCCATCTCCCACCCACCTTATAGGTTAAGCTCTATCTCTCGATGCAGTAGCGTTTCGAGCCTTGTCTCTCGTTATAGCATCACGGTTGAGCTCTATCTCCCAAAGGAGTAGAACAATCAAGCTCTGTCTCCCATTACAACAGCATGGCCAAGCCCTGTCTCCTATTGCATCTAGAAATCAATGGAGGGAACACCTCTCCCAAGTATCTCACTCCCTCCCTACCATAAGTGGATGCTTCGCGCTCGCACCCAGAGATTAAAGGAGGGAACACCTCTCCTAAGTGTCCCTGTCCCTCCTTACTTCAATGTGGTTTAGTCTATCTCCTGCCAAAGTCGATACTCCGTGCTCACATCTAACAATCAATGGAGGGAACACTTCTCCCAAGTGTCACATTTCCTCCCTGTCATAAGTCGATGCTTTGTGCTTACACTTGGCGATCAATGGATGGAATACATTTTTCAAGTATCTCAGTCCATCTCCTACCAAAGGTGATACTCTGTGCTCATGCCTAGAAATCAATGGGAGAACATCTCTCCCATGCGTCCCACTTCCTTCCTACCATAAGTCAATGCTCCGCGCTCACACCTAGCAATAAACGGAGGAAACACCTCTTCCAATTGTCTCAATCCCTCCTCGCCTCAAGTTGGTCGAGTCCATCTTCCGTCAAAGTTGATGCTTCGTGCTTGTAACTGGCAATCAACAGAGGGAACACCTCTCCCAAGTGTCCCATTCCCTACTTGCCATAAGCCGATGCTCCATGCTTTTACTGGGAAATCAATGAAGGGAATACCTCTACCAAGTGTCCCACTTCCTCCTTGCCATAAACCAATGCTCTGCACCCTGACGATTATAGGAGAGAACATTTGTTCCAAGTGTCCCAGGGCCTCCTCGCCACCCAGCGCAGTTGAGCAAACCTCTAGCCTGGTTCAAGGCCGAGCTTTGCCCTCACATCTGGATAGCAATGCCAACACAACCGCTAAGTGTTACACTTGAGCCACAATTGCCGCTAGCGGGTTACCTCTGGTAATGAGCCTCTAGGTTCCACAATCGCCTCATGCAGGTTTTCTTTGGGAACGAGTCGACGGGCTCAATAATTGCCTAAGATGAACCTAGGAGGTCGACAGGCTCCCTAACCACTTAAGTGCGGGTTACTTCAAACAAAATTCAACATCAATGCCAAAACGGAAAATATCAAACAACAACTCACACCAAAGGGCAAAAGTCCACCAAACACTAACAAGAATACACACTCATCACTAACGTCAAATAGACATGCACAACCATCCAATCGCTTTATTATCAAGCAAACACTCATCACCTAGCACGGTCGAGTCATCTCGCGCCTAGCTCTACGAGCTGAGCTCCATACTTGAATCTTGCATAGTCAAGTTATCTCTTGCCTAGTTCTACAAGCCGAGTTTTGCGCTCACACCTAACATGGTCAAGTGATCTCCCACCTAGTTCTACAAGCCGAGCTCCACGCCCACACTTAGTACGGTCAAGTCATCTCCTGCTTAGCTCTACAAGCCAAGCCTCGTGCTTGGGGATCATTATCATTTCGGCAAGTGGAAGACGAAGGACCAATTTTCGAAGTTTTTTTTTTCAACATGTAGCTTGATTTGAATATTCTTAATACTTTCTTGTTGAGCAAGACGAGCTTAAGAATCACACGGTAAAAAGAAGGGATAAAATATCCCTGGCTCATATGGCATCTTAGACCCAACCTAAATGAGGGGATTCATCAGAAAGGAAGTGAGAGAGGAGGTCAGGGGACAAGCATGGGACAATAGACAAGGGGTAGTCAGGGGGAAGTCAAAGAGAAAGGGGGAAGTGACGAGAAAAAGGGGGAGAAGAGAAAGAAAGTGGGCTAGCCATGCAAAAGAGGACAGAGAAGTGATATAAGCCGAGTTCTTCATCTACCACAGATAGAAGCCATTATAATGGATTATATCAGTTAAGAGAGGGTGACTTTTGAGCGACTGGATGCGAGAGCTTCTTCAACATCCAGATGGAATCTTTAGTTTTATTATTTTCTTCATGCAATAGGGGTCACCGATCATTGAACCTATTTGTATAGTGAGCTACGAGAGACTGTAAAATACTCCCATTTATAGTGGAGTTTCCCTCCAAACGACTCGTGGATGTAGGCCACATACGAATATCATACCGTCGCCCCTGACTACCCTCGTGAGCTTCAAATGACTTGGTGATTACAAAACACACCTTAAGTCACCACCGTGGGCTAGGATGGACTCTCTTCCTTTCCGGCTTGGTGATTACAAAACACTCCTTAATAGTTGGTGCTGTTTATGGAATCGATTTATTTCTACACCGAAAGTGGGGGAAGGAAGATGTTCCGGCTTACCAAAACAACTTTGAATAAGAAGATAAAATCCTTAAATTGATTTGACTCGACCCACTAATTAGGATTTATTTGCTAATTTGGATTTATTTGCTACTTTAGTCTTTTTCTTTTAGGAAAAATCTAGTTACAAGTATAATTATGTACTAATATCTGCACCAATTTATTGTGATTGGTTAAAAAATAGATTTTATTGAAAACAGTGCTAATTTAAACTTTAAATATGAAAGAATCAGTATTGGTACGCAGATTAGTACGCGACTTTACTTGTATGTAGCAAAACTTTTTCTTTTATCATTTCTAACATGTACCATTCAAAATATATATTATTTAAAGAGAAATTAAAAACAATAGGTACCCATGCTCTTTTACTTTTTGACATGGTTTTGGACATATCAATTCGACATCGCGCTATATCTTTTTGTCAAATAAGTAATATGATTTTTTTTTTCTCGGCAAATAAGTAATATGAATTAATAATATTGTGGATTGATGGTTGTCTAAGTTGGCATTTAGCAACATTAAAAAAATACAAAAAGAGAAATAAATATTAGAACAAAGGGTTGTCCCTCCCCCAATGCAAGGTGCTGATCCCCTCATCATTTTTTTTTATAATTTTTTAATGTAGGGGAGACAACCATAAGTGATCACAAAACCTTTTTTTCAAATAAAAAAATCATGTTTCCTAACATTCCCTCATTGAGTCCTGGCTTGACCGTTGCAGAGCCTGTTGACTCATTCCTAGAGATCGAAGTTGGCAGCGCTGTGGAGCCCGTATGCTACTTCTTGAGCTAGGGGCCTACTTGGCAATTAATGCGAAACATGTTGGCCCCTTCTTGGAAGCCGGAGACCTGCTAATGGCATTTATGGAGAGCCCGTTTAAGTCTCCAAAAGATTATTTCTTATGCCTCCAGAGCCTGCCTTGATGCGGAGAAACGGCACACTGACTCAAAAGCTAGCTTTTAGCATAAATAAGAAGAGTTGATAATATAGATTGATCGATGTTTGACGAACGCTTGAAATTATGTGTCTACTTATTGTATTTTTGCCCCTAGTTGGTTGTTCCGTGGTAGGTTGAAAATATAATGATCACATGTTATAGGTTGAAAATATGAAGGATTTTCATGAAATCATGTATTGCTGCTTGTGAAAGTCACGAGATATACGTTACAAGAGATAACTATAGGTTTGAATCCATCAATCTTATCATGGACTGTTGCCATCTACTTCTATATATCAATGTTAGATAATCCGAAATCACATGCAATAGAGAAGTTTGTTGGGCACATGGGAAAGTTAGAAGGGTGCAAGGGATTTATATGATGATGTCAATAATAATATAACTCACGTTCTATTTAATTTTATGAGAGTTTTTTTTTTTTTTTACTTTATTTTTTGAAGGTTTATTATTGATGGTATTTTGCCATGTGAAAAAGCTCACCTAAAACAAAAAAAAGAGAGAGCATCATAGTTAAAATCTCTATTGACAAGATTTGAGAAATCTAAAATCTTTGTAGAGAATGAATGGCTAAGAAATTGCAAGTAAAACCCGACCAGATCGAATGGTTTGGTCCATATGATCGCTTTTTCAATTTTTAGTTTAGTCCCAAGCTAGGTGTGGTATTTTTGAACTGGACTAGACCAAACTGATCGAAGTATATATATAATTTTTAAATATATATATATTATTTTATATAGTAGTTGTATAAGTTAATTATATAATTTTTTTTTATCTAACCTATCACCATTCACCATATTTATTTAGAGTTTGGTTGATATTGCATTTTTTAATTTCATTTCTCTATTTTTTGTTTTTAATTTTATTATGATGATTGCTAATTCTCATGGATGAATATGTATATTTTTGATAATTTTTCAAATTTTTTAAGGCTATTTTCAAGTACAAAATGTGCAAATAAAAATAAATAGTTTATATTCAAAAGTGTAAACATTGTGGACTATTTTGTATAGATAGATCGAAAATACACATTGGCCTTTTTGTATATTTGACCCATTTTATATTAGCCTAGACCGAATTGGACGGATAGCTAACGGTTCGGTTTAGTCTATAAGAGTAATTGGTCCGGTCTCGATCCCAAAAAGGTTGCATATGAGGGTTTTGGGCTTGTACTTGACTTGTAAATATGTGCTGACAAGTCTTGATTTAGACTTAAAACTTGTGAGCCCAAAACTTATTCAGCTACTGGGCTTACATTGTTTTTGTTTTAAACTCCTTACATTTATTCTAATTGGGCTTAAAACGTCAAGAATTAGAACTTTTTAAAACATATTTATA
Source organism: Carya cathayensis (assembly GCA_011037825.1). Taxonomy (NCBI): domain Eukaryota; kingdom Viridiplantae; phylum Streptophyta; class Magnoliopsida; order Fagales; family Juglandaceae; genus Carya; species Carya cathayensis. The sequence continues at coordinate 662,088 of QGSO01000321.1, forward strand.
TTTATTACAAACTAGGTTTAATAGGACACAATTTTGGGTTTAAAAGGCCTAGAAGTTGGCTTAAAGATCCCATTAATTGTCCTAAGAGCTCAATTATGACCTAATACAGACAAATACTGGCCATCACAATTTACTTATTTGTGTTTTCTTTTTTAATTTTATTTTTTATTATGAAATATTAATACTATTGTTTAATCATATTTTAAATATTTCTTATTTAATTAATACTAATAAAAATGATTTAAAATATGATCAAAATTTATTATTTAATATTTATTGCTGAAAAACAGTGAGACCCAACCCGTGTCCGTGGCTCCCCTTTTTACTCAAAACTCTATCGGGGGACTCTTCAGTCTCTTCCCCCTATTACCTTCGTCGTTGTTTCATTCTCGCCCTCTCTTTCGGGGTTTTTCTTTTTCCTTTTCCTTTTTTTTTTCGTTTTTCTTTCTCATCTTCTTCCGTTTTTCTTTTTAAGTTGTCTCCCTTTTTTGTTTTTTCTTGTTCGATCGAAACCCAAACCCTAGAATTAACCTTCAATAATCCCAACCACCTGTGAAAGATGCAACCGCAGAGGCTCAAACAGCAGGCGATGATGCAGCAGTCACTGTACCACCACCCTGCACTCTTGGCGGCCACAGCCCCTCAGGTTCCGTTTATATCCTTTGCTCCCAATTGGGGTTTCTTAGTTTTGATAAATTTCATTTTAATTTGACACATAGGAGATTGGGATATAGTATTATTTGAGTTTAGGTGGCATCATTCGTTCATCAAAGTTCGTTTGCTCTTTTCTCTTTGCAGGAAAAATTAATTACTGTTTAGTTTATTATTATTATTTTTTTACAAATTTTTTTCTCCCTATCCGGAGGGATGGTACATGGCACGTTTTTCCTCAGGCGTGGAAGCCAAAGAAGCTCTTTTTTTGTTTTTTTTTTTTAAATTTCATATATTTTTTTAATTGGGACCGAGTATGAACAAAGTTCCGACTAATCCAGGCGTGCACAGGCATAGAATTTCATATATTAATTTCAGTTTAATAAATGGACTGCATACTTTTAAGACTCTTGTTCTATGTTGCTATCCGCCGTTTATTGTTTATTTATCGCTAGATGTATGTAAGCAGCCTCTCGGAAAATGGTAACAATTCAAAGGATATTTAACAAGAGCTGGAAAATAATCGACAAAGATTCATTCACTGTCATAAGCTTGGGATTGATTCGAGGCAATCAAACCTCCAAAAGGGTTTTCAGGGTTATACAAGATAGACGATAATCTCTCTCCCTGCTCCCACACTTAAATAACCCAAAAGTTCCCATAACAGAATTGAAAAAAAAAGAAAAAAAATGGAAATTACTACAACAGATTGCTACTTCTAGAATTCCTCCTAAACGGCATTGTCCCGTGATACCAATGCACCCGATTCCCCTTTGTACCCTTGCTTCTTAATGGAATGCTGTGTTGCTTATTGGTTGAGAAGAACTGCTTCACCAAATGACCCCATTTCAAGTCAGGCACATAACAATGTAGTTCTATGCTGGTGCGAATCATGAGCCCAAAGATTCAAAGAAGACCTAAGAACATTAGCAGTTCACCTGTATTCTTCGTTTAGTGCTAACCTTTTTTTCCTTTCACGTTAGTGATTTTATTTGTTTACTTAAGCAAGTAGGAAGGTTGCATGAGTGGTGTTTACCTAACAAAGAGGGAAAGATTAAAAAAAGTAGTAGTGATTTGAGGGTACAATATGCCCAAATGGTAGTTTGGGTACCACACTGCTAAAGGGATGTCAGATTGAGGATGCAAGGGGTATTTATTGTTTTTTTTTTTAAATATTTTTTTGGTTTTGATGCACATTTCAAGTAGAGTGTTACGTGTTTTTTCATTAGTTGTTTGCGTGTTTCATTCTTTATTTCTTAATATATTTTTCATATACCCATGAAAATTCTTGAGAGGAGTGGATATATTTTTCTTTAGGGTTTCTTCTTCTTCTTTTTTGGTTTCCTGCTTTTTTACATTTTTATTTTGCAGATAGAGCCTATCTTGAGTGGAAATCTGCCTCCTGGGTTTGATTCAAGTACATGCCGCAGTGTGTGAGTGTTGTATAGACATTTTCTTCTCTTTTTTTTTTTTTTTTTTTTTTTTTTTTTTTTTTTTTTTTTGCCCCTTTATGAAAAAAAAAAAAAAAAATTCATAGGATGCCTTTTGGAAGTGGGTGCAACTTGTGGCTTTTTTGCCAAGTTAGCTTCTCTTTGGGTCTCTTAAATAGTATAAGTAATTCATCAATAATGTATTTCTGGCACATAGACTCTCGTAGCACTTTATCCTTTGGAGTAGTTATTTTTCTGTAATTTGATGAGTATCTAACGTGTAATTCATTTTCCAAGTAGGTACACTATTTTTTCATGTATGTGTTTAATAGGCTTATACTTTTGTCTATGAGCGAGTGCAGGTATGTAGGAAACATTCACCCGCAGGTTACCGACCTCCTCCTTCAAGAAGTTTTTGCAACCGCTGGTCCACTTGAAGGATGCAAGCTCATCAGGAAAGAGAAGGTGGGGATAGCATTACACCTATTTTCAATATTCTCTTTAACGTCTTTATTTGGGTTTGATGGCTAACAACAGAAAAATACCATCTTCTGAATATGACCAATTCTGTAAGAACATGGAAAATAATTATGCTGCTTGAGTTTTGCGCTATTGTTTTACAAACCTCACCTCTTTTCAATTTGCATGTTATAGGTTTCTTTGCTGCTTTCTCAGCTTAACTTATCTTTTTATGCAGTCATCATATGGTTTTGTGGACTACTTTGACCGTAGATCAGCTGCGCTTTCTATTGTGACTCTTAATGGGAGGCATCTGTAAGTGCCAACCTTAACTAGATTTGGTTCCTGCTTTTCTCTTGTTGTATATCACATTAAGATTGTTTGTACAGGTTAGGGCAGCCTATCAAAGTTAATTGGGCATATGCAAGTAGTCAAAGAGAGGATACATCAGGTTTATATACACATTAGCATCTTTACTTTTTTATTTTTTTTTTATTTTCTAATTTTGTGGTGATAGTGTCGTGTATATTAATTTTCGATAGCTTATGATGTATTTTTGTCATCCAGGTCATTTCAATATTTTTGTAGGTGATCTTAGCCCAGAAGTTACTGATGCCACATTATATGCTTGTTTTTCTGTATACCCCAGTTGTTCGTAAGCTCCATTTTCCTTGTGTTTATTTATTTTACAATGTTATTCTCATATCAAATAAGCACAAAGTGCCTAGGTTGAGGCGCTTTGTGTACTAAAAAGTGCAGTGCAATCTATTTGGCACTTTTTTTGTGAGCTTAAAGTTCAGAAAATCGCTCTTTTGTAATTTTATTTTTTTGGAAAAAAATAAACAATATCAATTCAAGACCCAAAGAACAAATATTTTTCAGTATTTAGTTGATATTGAAGATCATTTACGTATCATGGCTCCACATGTTGTCATATGTGATATGTATGCTTACATACATACATGTGATACATTTATCAAAAAAAACATACATACATGTGATATGTATGCCTACCTATCCCAAAAAAAAAAAAAAAAGTGATATGTATGCTTTAGGCCCGATATAGTAGTCCAAGTTAGCTTTCTAGATGAATTGATATTTCATTGCATATGTTAGCATGGAAGTCAATACCTACAATTCTTGTGCTTTTTAGGTCATGGACTTTTTGGTATATTATGGTTCAACCATGTACTTGAATTTGATTATGGCTATCAAGCATGATAAATGTGTATATTTAGTAAGAGAAAAATTCTACTCATCATCCTCACTATGCACCACACTTAATTTTTTAATTTTTAATTTTTTTCTCTCACCAAATATGTGATGTTTGGATATTGAGTAGAAGAATTCAATTAGTTTAAGAAGAATAAAAAAAAATAAAATAAAAATAAAAATAACAATAAGTGTGGTGTGTGGTGTGTGGTGTATGGGGATGATGAGTAGCAAAGCTCTTTAGTAAGAGGATCATATAAAATGCTGTGTTTAAATTTTCTATAATTAGTTTACTTATCAATTTTTTAATATAATTATTTGATTACTTAATTATCATGTAGCATCATACTCTAATAAATGATGTTAATAGGATAAATGTATTATGATCTTGTTTTTTAAACCTCTCATTTTGTTTTTATGGATTTTCTATTGTTATATATCATTTTTATGAAGATAAAAATATATATATATATATATATATTCATTTTTAAAAATGTGTGCTTTACTTCATCTTCGCACCCACTTGCACTTAGTGCTTTTTACCTATGCTTTTTGTGCTTAAGTGCTCCTAGCACTTTCACCCTCACTGATCATATTCAGTCAGAGCCAATGTGTTTCTGGTGGTAGTTTATTTTTTTTTTAATTTTTTTTTTTGATGTTGGGGAACCTCTCCAAGGTAGGGCCCTTTGGACCCTGGTAGTTCAATTTTCTTGTGTGCTTGGTAGACAGGCACCATATATCTTGAGACTAATTTGACCAACATTCTGGTTACAGAGATGCAAGGGTCATGTGGGATCAGAAAACTGGGCGTTCAAGGGGTTTTGGATTTGTTTCTTTTAGGAATCAGCAGGTAGTAAATTATTCTATTGTTCTTTTAAAAAGTTTCATGTATCTGTTGTTTTTTTTTCCCCTTTCATGTCATGATTGTATTTTGATCATATTTTGATCAGGAAGCCCAGAGTGCAATAAATGACTTAAATGGTATGAATATTTATTCCAAGTCTTGTTTCCATTCTATTTATATCTTTTTTTGGGAGATAACAGTGTCATGTAATACAATGCTAAAATTTAAAGCTGTAATTAAAACTTTTTGAGGAGCTATTATTGGGATTACCAGTTCTTAAGACATTAATTCCTATACTTAGTTATTATTCAATATGCGATCCTCTATGGTATGAATCATGGTATCTGGACTAGGAACTGGAGAAATGACATGGGAAACGCAAGCAACTAACTTTTCAATAATGTGAGATATGAAAGGTAAAATTTTGTGAACTAGTTGAAAATCTTTGTGAAAATTTGTCAGAAGAAAATAAGTCTGTCTTATTTAGATTTTTTTTTTAATGAAATCTTTTCCCAGAAGGTCTCTTGGATTAATTAGTGCAATTACTATTATAAAACAATATGAGATTTATTGCGTAGGATAGGAAAGCAGTGGAAAGGAAGGTAGGTGGGAAGGGTGAAAATATTTTACTTGCATTTCTGATGTGATTTCCTTGTCAATTATTGAAAAGTATGCCCTGGAAATATCAAAATGTTGTTCTATCTGTGATGCTGTACATGTGGGAAGCCCTGTTTTCTCTTGGGATTGCACTAGTTCTTACAAATATAAATGGAAGACCTTGCATTGATTTTATGTTATGTAATTTTATAAGTGAAAGACCTTGCTTATATATTCCAGGAAAGTGGCTTGGAAGCCGACAGATTCGATGCAACTGGGCTGCAAAAGGTGCTAATGCCAGTGATGACAAGCAGAGTTCAGACTTAAAAAGTGTTGTGGAGCTAACAAGTGGAGCATCAGGTGCCATAAATTTAAAATGAAACTGTAGTTTTTTCTGGCTTAAAACCTACTTGTGAAAGTAAAGTGGCATTGTCTTTGCTTACATGTTTTTCCACCCTTTTCTTCTTTTATTGGAACTGGTAAACAAATGCTTGATTTTACATGTATGTCTTTCTGTTGCGTGTGCAGACGATGGTCAGGAGAAGTCTAATGATGATGCTCCAGAGAACAATTCTCAGTATACAACTGTTTACGTGGGCAATCTTGCTCCAGAGGCAAGGAAACTTTTTTGGACTTCTTGTCTCTGGCATATAATTATTTGTTCAATCTATATTCTTGGGGAGGTTATTTATATAATCTGAGGTGGACAGCTTTTTTTGCCCTTCTCGTAAGGCTAGGAATGCTACATTTAACATAGCACCAGATAACGAGATATACATAAATATTAATAACTCAAACTAATGATAAGGTGGAATATAACGAAGTTTAAGCAGTTATAACTTAAAATCAAAAACCTTGTGATCGACGCTAATTAGGGCTTGACTAAGTCATAAAACTGAGCATGTCATAAACTGTCTAGGCCTCTACCTCACCTCCATGGTCCAAGTCCTGTCTTACACTTCATCCTCATAAAGATCATCACTTGGGGAGGTTAAAACATAAAAACATATAAAAATGAGTCGAATAGTCAATATGCAACACATCATACAGTAAACATAGTATTAACATTGGGTTCCTTTGAAAACATGTATACTCATAGTTACATGTGCGGATAACATGAATGTGATAACATGTATACAATGTGCAATTCCCAGTCGTGAATGTCCCTGTTGCAGCCAACATTCCACTAGTAAGAGCCATGGGAAAAAACCAGCATCTCTGCCACTGAAGCCTCACGGTTAGTTGCAATACGATACAAAGCTGGAAATGCCCTGTGAAGAGCACAATCACCACACCAAACATCATGCCAAAACCTAATTCATGTCCCCTCGCCCACCACAAACCGGATTTGATTCTCGAAACTTTGCCATCCCTTTCGAATAAATTTCCAAAAACCCACACCATATTCCCCCCACTACATTAGAACACCAAACCCCCCCCCCCCCCCCACACACACACACACACACACACACACACACAAACAGGCACTTTCACTTGTCATAGGGCAGTACCCACTCTTGACCCTTGTGAGTTAGGGTTAGTGAATCTTAGTAGATTCCAATTCCGCTTGTGCCGCAGGTTATGGAATCCATACATAAGGAAGATACACTGGGTGCACTAGTTGCATGTATATCCTGGCGATGCAATATGCCCATAAACATATGGTACTGTCTTCATATCATAACATAGGCCCTTACGTATTTGAACCTTCATACTTCAACATAATCATACATGCATACTTTCTTGTCATATCTTGTGTTATCTTATTATAGCCATAGATTTCATATGAAATCGTGCCTTATCATATCATAGATTTCATAAGAAATCATAATCTTTCATAAAATGTCGTGATACATGTTTCCTCACATAACAAAAGCATGATCTTTCATAAATATTTTCATGCAGAGTTCTTCACATAAAATCATGACTTGTCATAAATATTTTGATGCATAACTCTCACATAAATTTATGGCTTCTCATAAAATATCTTGATGCATGTCTCCTAGGGGTTGGCTCAAGTGGTAAAGGCTTGGGGGTATGTTCCCCCTAGGTCTAAGGTTCAAATCCCCTTGGATGTAAAAAATCTCTAGGGGCCATCAGATTGGGGGATTTTCTCATTGAATTACCCGAGGTGCACTTGTGTGAAACTTTTTGTTGAGGGCTTGTGCACTGCCGGGATTAGTTGGGACTTTGTTTTAGGACACTTGGTTCCAATAAAAAAAAAAAAATTTGATGCATGTGTCATGCAACAGTGCAACTAACATGAAACTCAATGCATAAAATCATGGCATTTATGAGTCTATCATGTCAATCAAAATCATTTCTTTCATGACTTGGGTACGTAAAAAGGAGCTTCCAATGGAGGGCATACATGCATAATACTTTTATAAAAGACCTATCATTTACTGTGCATATGTGCAAGGGTATGATCATGCTACTTATCTTGTAGTGTTAATCCAAGGTTTGAATCCCATTCTGTATTTGGTTCTCCAAATGAAAACAGGTATGGTTTCATTTGTTTGTGTAGTACCCTAAATTAGATTGAGTATAGGAAGGTGGCGAATGAGATCCCACATTGCTTGGGAGGAAGAAGTCTTGTCCATAATGGTTTTAGAGATCTTCAATTGTAACATTGACCAATCCTTTTGGAGCATGGCCCAAATATGACTTGGGCCTTCCTTGAATCTTTATAAATTGAATTATAACCAATAAGAGAAAAAGTCCAAATCACATATGGGTTTAGGGGTGAGCATCGGTAGGTCCGGATTGAAAAAACCGACCGGACTGGATTGAAACCATTTATTCCAGTCCCGATCCTAAAAAATGTGGACCGAAACCATTCGGTCTGGTTCCGGGGTCTATAAATTTTGGACCGGACTTGATCAAACTCCTATATATATTTTAAAAATATTTGTAATAATTTAATATATTATTTTTATATATTAATTATATAAGTTAATGATGTAATTTTCATCTAATTTATTATCATTGATCATATAAAATATTTATTTTAATAAGTTAGTTACATAATCTATATTAATAATTCACTTAATTTTAATTTAGTAATTTAAATAAAATTTTTTTATTAATTTATTTGGGAAAAAAAAAGAAGAAAAAAATAAAAAAAAATTGGATTGGACCGATCAAACCGGACTAATAGCTATTGTTCCAGTCTGATCCCTATGGATGTTCGGTCCGGGGAAAATGAATTTCGGTCCATCACTGGACTGGACCAGATCGCCAACACCCCTACATGGGCTTATACTCCAATAGGATTAGTCAAGGTTACAATCTTTTCTTTGTTCGTGTACTAGATAGCTTCCTGAACTCGAGCCTTTTGTCTTTGGTTTAGAATGCCCCATTCCCTTTTGAATCGCGTTGGAGCCTCCTGAAATCATTTTAAAGAGTAAGAACTTCTCTATTCCAAGCAATGTGGAATCCTATTCACCCTTATAAAAAAACAAAAAACTTTTAAAAATGTGGAATCCTATTCACCGCCTTCCTATACTTAGTATAGGGTATCACACTCTTGCCCGCTTAAGTCTCTAACATCTGGGATTGCCCTTTGATTATTTGTACCAATCCATTGAAAAGCACAAGCTACAATTGTGTCCATGCTCTAAAAGGCAAGTGAAGTTATGATTAAGTCGGTTTGAATCATTATAAAGAGCAAAAACAACTCCATTTCAAGCAATATGAGATGTTATTCACCACATCTGTATACTTGCTCAGAATGGGGTACCGCATTACTTGTTGGAACTCCTAGGTATTTTCATACTCATGAATGATGGGTCATTTAGGGATGATTCATTGAGTGTTAAAGTCGTGGGATTTAAATCCAAAAGTAGCCCCTTAGGATTGTCCAAGTAGCAACCCTTAGAAGCTGTCATAGTGTTGCAGTTGTCCAAATCTCTCGATTAACTAATATGGATGATGGATTACACCACATAATTATGCATCAAGCTTGAATTTGATATTTTAATTTTTGATTGATTCTAGGTGTTTGAGAACGAAGTCTTGACTAACTCTGGCGGTGCGCTGGCCCTCAATATGAGTTTTCTGCAAGTGCACCTTGTGTAATTTTATGGCCACTAGAAATTGTTTGCACCAAGAGGATTTGAACCTTAGATGTGGAGGGAGCATACCACTAAGACCAAGGCCCTTACCTATATGTATGATTTGATCATGCGCTAACATGTAGATTTTAAGATTGAGAACACAAGAAAACTGTTTTGTTTCATTCTTCGACATGTTTAAATCTAGTGCTCACTAAAAATCTTCTTTCAATTACCAATCTGTCATAGGATTACGCTAACAAGTCATAACCAAGCTCGAACAAGTTTTTACAGCCGTGTACTAAAGGAACATTGAAGAACAGAATCTGTCCACATAGTTTCCTTTGCTTAAAAGCTGCTTTCTTGTACTCTTCTAGCTCTATAATTCTTTGTTTTGACATAAAAAACAGTAAGAAATATGTTAGATTCAAAGAGGGGGAATTTTTAATATAGGGATAAGACCCGATGCAACTTACCTTGGATTCATCTTAGGACGCTGTGGAGTGTAAAGTCAAAAACTTAGTTTATCACTGATTTAGTTGCTGGAAGGTAGGCGGTGACTTTCACTCAGAAATTGAAGGAAAAGAATTCACTTAAATCACTGGAGGCCAACAGATATAAATTCTAACAAGGGAGGAGGACGGGAATTTTATGAAATTCTTTGTGATTTAGGGGCTGAAGTGGGGTAGCATCAAGGGTGAATTATGATTGAGTTGAAATCATGAGATTCAGGGTCATTTTTAATGAGGAAATGTTTGAGTTTTCTTGTGGTGCATTCAGGCTGACTGAAATAAGTTTTTTAGGACTTTAGGAAGCTTGCTTTGTCTTTTTTTGACGTAGGCAACTTCCTGGGTTAGTTTCAAATCATGGCAGCCTTGATTTAGGACTCGAGTCCTGAAATTTCTGGGTTAGATTAGTGCCTGCCCCAGTTCTGTTAAGTTTTCTTTTCCTATACTAGACCCAATTAGGCAAGTTTCATCTGTCTGCTGTTTGCAACAAATCAGCACCTAAATACAACCAATTAAAGCTTTCAAACAGCCAAGCAGTTGCTGAATGATTATGAAAATTAAGACGAAATTCGAAGTTTTTAAAACCAGAAAAATAGGAACCTAATTTTCAAAACTGCTAGTATGTGTGTATGACAGCTTTTTGATGGAATGTTTGGCTTTGGACATGAGAGGATATGGTCAAGGTTTTCTTGTACCATTTGATTAATTTTTCTCAGATGATACGCCCTGTAAATGAATCAAGAAACATTCATATGTACTATCTTCTGGAAATTCTAATGATATACTAGAGCACCAAAACTAAATTAAGACACATCCAGGGTTAGAAAGTCTCTGAAATGTTTTAAAATAATTTCTTAGTTGGCGTTTTCAATTTCCCTACAGGTTACTTCAGTTGATCTCCACCGTCATTTCCATGCCCTTGGCGCTGGAATCATCGAAGATGTTCGCGTGCAAAGAGACAAAGGTTTTGGTTTTGTGAGATTTAGTACGCATGCTGAAGCAGCTCTGGCTATTCAGAAGGGGAATGCTCGGATCCTCTATGGCAAACCACTAAAGGTACATTCACTATTGGAAGGTTATATTTTCCATCCCAAAAATTGGCACTCTTTTGTCATATATTTGGTTATTGGTTGGATGAGGTCCCAATATTATTAAAAAATAAGAATTGTTGGCCTCCATTTTGTTTTTTGTTTTTGTTTTTTTAATTTGAAGATCAAGATAGCTAATGTTATGCAATGATGTATTTTAAAGAAGTAAATATCAGGCACCCTCCTTTTTCGTAGATTTTGGTTATCGGATGGATGAGGTTCCAATATTATTTACAATTCAGTAGATATCTGTTCTCCAATTTCTTTATCAAACTTAAGTAATTGGTTTAAATTATATGCTTTACCAGATTATTATTTACTTGACTACATGCAGTGAATAAGTTTGTATTATTGTGTGCATTTTAGCATGCGTGCTTTTTGTTACATCTTTGAAGTGGTTTTCTTACTCATAATGAGTTTGGGTTTTTCTTGCAAGAAAGTATTTTATCTTTCGTTAGTACTTTTGCGTCCTCTTTGAAGAACTTAAAAATAAAACAATTGTAACTTATCTTTCATTAGTATTGGTTGTGGCTAGTGAACCATAGATTCAGCCTCTAACCAGCAAACACATTTATCTGAGGATGAAGACGCCCTCATATGAACAGCTAGATTGAATGTTATTTAATATCTTCTATTTTGCAGTGCTCATGGGGTAGCAAGCCTACACCACCAGGGACAAGTTCTACTCCTCTTCCCCCACCAATGGCAGCGCATATGCCAGGTCTTTCAGCCGCTGACATTGCAGCCTATGAACGACAAATAGCACTAAGCAAAATGGGGGCAGCTCAAGCGCTAATGCATCAGCAGGGCCAATATGCACTTAAGCAGGCAGCCATGGGAATGGGTTCCGCTGCAGCCAGTCAGGCTATCTATGATGGTGGTTTCCAGGGTGTAGGAGCGGCCCAGCAGCTCATGTATTACCAGTGACTATAAGTGAAGAAGTACTCCCATAATACACCGCCGCTGGGAGGAGTACCTATCTTAAAAGACCTACATATACGTTTTGCTTTTTTCTTTAAACTTATTAATTTTTTTTTTTTTTAATCTTATTCTCTACTTTTTATTGCTGGTTTTATTGTTGTACTTGCGTTAGATACTTGCTTTGTGTGCGATAATAGTGTCGCCAGTTTTATGTGTGATTGTGACCATTTACTTGGGTTAATTAGGGATTATTCCAGAGGCGGCTTTTCTATTTTTTGCTTTGTTAGTCTTGTTGAAGGGTTTGGTCTTCTCAAACTGCGATTGAACGCTTTGCGTGCACTATTTATCAGCTTTTCTATGGTTATGTTTGATGGTTTCTAAGGATGAAAGTGCTGAACCCTCGACCTTTTACCATTTACTTTCTTTTGATCATTATCTTAATTCGGTTTGTACATAATAAGCAAATTGCTTGACAAGTAGTTCATTTGTGAATTACGATCGATTTTTAAACGATACACTTCAAATAAAATTTTACTTAACTCGTATGAATTAGAATGATTTCATGTTTAATTTTTTGTTTTTATAAACTTTGTAATGAGAATATCATTGTGGTCATAATATTATTTATCTAAATTAACTATATAAAGATATTTTATGAACTCAAAATTTATTTGTTAAAATTTGAAATTAAAGCTACAAGCTATAATATAAATAATTTATTTTATTTAAATGAGGAAATGGTAAACAAATTTGAACTCGAAGATCAGCTCGCGAACAACTGAACTTGATCACCCATTACTCGTTTGAATCTAATCTGAATTGCTTGTCGCCCTAATCATCGTCATGTTGTGTGGTTTCGCTGATCTACAACTATGGTACAATTCTTTTACATCTATTTAATGTGATTTTGCCACCTCATAAACAAATCTTAAATTTTTCTTCATTTAAATATTTTAACTTGACAATTTCTCTCAAATCTGTAAAATAGTTGCTAATGCATAATTTGTATAGAACGTTGTCAATTCATGAGAATCATTTCAGTATCTCCTATTTTTCTTGATTTTTCCTTTCCCAATTACTTCCCTTTATTATTATTATTATTATTACTTTCTTAACATTATTGGTTTGAAGGACGGCAACCTCGGTGGGTTTCCTAATTAGAGAACATCAAAACCAAGATTAGAAAGGAAAAACCCTCTTCATGACAGATAAATTCATTAAATTGTTTATACGTAGAAAGCTGCAAACCCAAAAGTTCCAGACTCTATTTGAATATCGCAGTTGTGCTTTTCCATGTTCATACAGAATCTCATCGAAGCATCATATACATAAGCTCTCTACTTTCTAATCGGATGATAAAATAAAAATCTTTCTTTTCCATCTTCTACATTTTTGCTTCTGTTGGTTGAGAATATAGTAATTAAGCTGATTAAATCTCGTATATGTATGGAATAGCCGTTTCATGACAACCCTTTTTTCTGGTAGTCATCCTCTAATGTTTCCTAAATTGCGAGAATCCCAGTTGAGAAGATCTGTCCTCTTGTGTACGGTGAGCTTGAAACATCTGCAGACCTCGTTGCTTCCGATCTGCACTGTTCTTTCCTCTCATCCATCACTATCTGCCTTGTTCGGCATTCCGTGCTGCAAAACGCTTTCTCTCCTCTGTTCAATCAAAATAGACCCTTTCAAAATCTAACCCACAAACTTCTAGTCGTATGTTTTTCATCAACAAAATGATATCATGAGAAAGAGAGAGTTTTACCTGTACATGTATATGTCTTTGCCATGGAGGTTTTTCCTGCACAAATGACACGAACTGAGAAAATCTGAAGTTGGATATGCTGAGACAATTTCCCCATATGTTGGCAAGGAATTCCCAGCAATACCCAAGTTGTTACATCTATCAAGACCATTTATTTCTTGTGGATTTTGTCGATTTTCAACTCCATCACAGTGCACCTTTGTGAAGGATTTGTTAGGTCCATGACAAGTCACGTAAGTATAGTTCTCCGAGCTGCCTTCTCCAATTTCCTCATATGCTCCTTTTAATCTCTCACATAGTTTGTTAGAATTAACTGTTTTGGGATGATTTGATCGATTTAGATTGCAACTCCAAACAGCATATTTAGCCGAGATTTCGTGTCCACATCCATTGTTACTAGATTTCTCGAGGGCGGCAACAATACCCAATCCAACCCCACCAAGAGCATAATTCTTTAAACCTCTTGGTGATTGCATGTTGATGTCTAATGGACTCCTTGGACTTGTGGCGGCGGCTTCTCGAAATCCCGACCGGTTGCCGGAAACCAATAATTCCGAGATCTTCCCGATCATCGGATGAGATCTCTTGCCTAACATGCTTAAAAATATGAAAGAAAGAAAGGAAAAGAGAGAGAGAGAGAGAGAGGAAAGAAGGGGAAAGCGAAAGCACTTTGGAGTGGGAAGATGTTAGGAAAGAGATGGAGATATGGGGGTCTGTATAAATGTCCGCAAAGCTAACTTAGGGTCTCCAATATATGATGGAGTAGTTGGACTAATCCTATGGTTTGATTTTTGGAGTTATTTGGGTGATAATTGCTTGAATAATTAAAAAAGAGCCAACATATCTCTCAGTTATTTTATTTATTCTTGTAATAATATATTATAAAAGAAATGGATCCCATTGGCCGATTATTTCAACTCGTTTGAATATTTAGAATATTTTAGAAATTGATGAATAGTAAAATGATTTGATTTAAGATATTTTATTAAAATTTGAAAAAAGAGAGAAAAAATTAAATAAAAATATTATAAAGTTTTAAATTTTTTTAAATATTATTTTTTTTTAAAATTTGTAAAAATTGTATTGATTTTTGTATTTTGTTTTAAATTTTGTAAAAACTGTATTGGTTTTTATATTTAGATAATGATTTAATAATGATTAGATGAAAAAAATTAAATATTTGAAATTAAAAAATATTTTCTATTTAAGTAATATTTTGAGAATGAAATTATTAAAAACTTTAAAAACTTTAAAAATTTTATATTTCATCTGTATCCAAACAAGCTCTTAATTATAAGAACATGGAACTGTCGGCAAAAGTTTCTTTAAGAGATTATTTAGAAAAAGAGAATAGGAAAGAGAAGGGGCTGATTTTGTAAAATTAAATTCATATAATGATTTGATTTTATATAATATATTAAATTTATTTTATAATAAAAATAATTTTATAATTTAATCTTATCAAATCAACTCAAATAACTTTTTACAAAATCTTTTTAACTAAAACATCTAAAACAGAGGAATGATATCCTTATATTTCATTTTCTTTTATTTTTTGAATTTGATTAAAATTTTCAAAACATGGCTTTCTTATATAATTTAAAAAAAATAAATTTAATCAATTAATGTAATAATATTTTCATATTATAAAATTAAATTTATTTTTAATTAAATTACATGAGTATATTAAATTGAATTTATCTAAATTGTATAAAATATCATATCATAAAATTTTTAATCTAAATTCAGAAAAATATAGCTGAATATATATATTTTTTAGAATTAAAAAATTTGAAGAGAGAAATTAAACTCAAAATCTCTCTGGGTCTCAATGCAAACACGAACTTTTGGCAAAAATAGCTGAATATTAAAACAACGGTAAAAGAATTTTAAAACTATCATTACTCTTAAAAAAGAAAGTGCTCGTGGCCCAATATTTGAAGGTCTGGCCCACAAAAATTGTCAATGTTTCTGGACAATGGAAAAGAAAAGATTCCAGGAGCAATGGCACCGTGGATCGTGGGCACGTGTCAAACTGTAGGCCCCATCTTTTGTCGATTGAAAGGGTTGTGGCCGAGTCTAATGACTAATATATCCTTCTGTCCCCTCAGTCACTGTCTCACGACTTTGTGTTTTTTGGGAGATATTTTTTTTGGACCAGAAATGATATTTGGAGTATTTAAATATACAAATCTTGCAAATTTATTTTATAAAAATATAGATAAATATAAGATTTATATAAAAAAAATTATTTTTGAAATAGTGAATCCTACCCTTTTTTTAAAAAAGTACACGAAACTTATATATTCTAGAATTGTATGTAGTATTACTCTTTTTTGGTAGATGCTTCCTTAATAAAATTCTATTCATTATTCTTATATATTACATATTATTTGTTTTCCTTATCAAATATGTCATATATAAATAATAACTAAAAAATTTAATTAGTTTAGCAAGAATTAAATTAAATTTTAAAAAAATATAATATATAATATGTAAAGATAATGAGTAGCAAAACTCAATTTTAAAATAATTACAAGTTCAAAATAGATAAATTTTCCTTAAAAAATTAAATTCCACTAAAAAAGAATAGAATGCTTTACACTCTTCCCAAATGAAATTAGGGGTGTAAGTTATTCAGTTTAGACCGAAAAATTCGAGCAGACCGGACCGATCCATATATACATATATATTAGAATTTTAGTTTTCGATTGGGTTTATGGGTCTAATTCTTTTTTTTGGACAGGACAGGACTGGACCGACCGAAGTATATATATAATTTCTAAGTTTTTTTACATATATTATTTTATATAGTAGTTATATGTTGCCCAGATGACTAACACAAGAGGGGGGTGAATTGAGTTGTATTTAAAAAAATAACAATTATAAATCAAATATACAATATAAAATATAAACAAAATATGAAACATCAATAAATATTAAGAGTAAGGGTAAGAGAGAAGCAAACTCAGTATGTTAACGAGATTCGGCCCCACTGCCTATGTCCTCGCCTCAAGCTACCCCTTGAAAATCCCCGAATTCACTATTCAACCTCCTTCAGGTGGAGATAGAAACCTATTACACATTTGAACAACACTGCTATAAAGGATCCGTGTAGAACATCCTCTACACTTGTAATCACCTTACACGTGGTGATTCAACTATTCCCTGTGTAGAACACTTTCTACACGCACAAGGGTTATACACACCCTTTTACTGATACAAGAATTGATAGTGGGTAGGTTATTAGAAAATACTCCTCAATGAGTGAAATAAGAACAATACAGCGCAAACTATATCTCTAAAAATGAATAAGAGTTAAGGCTCAATGCTTAGAGAAAAGAGAATGAAAGTTTTGAATGAATGTTGTATGCTCTTGGTGTTGTAAATGTGAAACTCTCAAATGATTTATTTATAGGCATATGAGACTTCGTATTCAAATTTAAAAAAATTAATATGGCAAATACATCATCATTCACTTTTCAAAAATTTCAAACCTAATATTTTTACTTTTTGCATATGAAAAAAGGCGCATACTTTACTTTTCAAAAATTTCAAACCTAATCTTTTACTTTTTGCATATGACAAAAGGAGCACACTTTAGTTTTCAAAATTTTCAAACAAAGACATCTACCTTTTGCATAAGTTAAGAAAAACATCCATCATTTTTGAAAAAATTCAAATAAAACATGCACATGTGAAAGATGACAATCAATCATCTTAATATTTTTAAAATTCAAACCTTTAATCATGTCATGCACATGTGAAAGATGACAATCAATCATCTTTTAAAATTTTCAAATTTAATTTTTAAAATATTCATGCACATGTGGAAAATATATTTTAATGCTTTATGATAAAATATTAATTTTGAGCTTTAATCCTAATTTCAAATTTTTAAGAGATTTACGACATTACTCTATGACTTTAATGTGAACTTGCTCCCTTCTTGCTCATGCTTGGTTCCTTGATGTGCTTGACTCCATTGTGTGGACAACTTGAGCTTGAGACTCCTTTATTCTTTGAATTCATTTGTTATCATCAAAATCCATGTGTAGATTTATAATTACACGAAACTTGAAACTTTGGGTTCAACAATCTCCCACTTTTTGATGATGACAAATACTTGATAGAACTTGAATCCTGTATTAATACTTAAGCTCCCCCTGAGAATGTGCGTTAGTTGTGCGTTAGTTTTTCAAGTAAAAGTATAAATATAATTCCAAGCATATATAACAAGTTTAGCAATTTAAACAATGTTAATGTTCTAGTCTAAAACTTCTCCCTCTTTTAGCATCATTAAAAATGATTGGCAGCAAGTAAATAGACTGAAGAAAACGGTGCGTTAATAGACACAGTAGATAGTTGAAAAAGGGAGCCGTCCGTGACCCGACAAGTGCTGCAAAGCCTCGAGGCCTAAGTCTATGAATTTAGTGCGGCTGAAGATTTAAACAATCGCCTGATGTTGTTGACAAACGGGATTGAAGGCTCTGAGTTTATATAAAAAAAATAATCATTTTCACCTATCGGATACAAAAGAAAATCAAATTGCTCCTTGACTTGAGTTCTGTTTTTCATAACGATAGAATGGCCGAGCAATTCTCTTCCATTAATGTTCCAACTTGAATCAGGAACCCTTGACGCATCAACCATCAATCTTCTCTCCTGAGGCCGTCAATACCATAATAGGAGCAGAGAACCGTTTTTCTAGTAGGGCTGATTCTGAGATTATTGCAGAATCAAGAATGCTCAGTAGTCAATATGCTGCCTCTGTTACGATTATGTCTCGGATGTTAATGGCTAGGGTGAGTGAGATTGATCATCTTAACATCCAAATATCTGAGTTACGACAGAAGATTGCTAATAAGGATAGAGAGAATAAAAGGCTAAAGCAAGAAAACAAAGAGTTGAAAAAAATTTGCAGATTGGTATGCTCATGATCTGCAACCACGAATAGAGGAGCTGGAACGAGAAAGGGTTCAGATACAAGGTCAACATCAGCAGATAACAGTAGAAGTTCATCGTTTACTAGAAAAATAGGGACAACCTACTGTTAATCTCGCTGGCTTAGTAAGAAAACTTTTGACAATATGTGTCCAGCATATCTTGTATTTTTTTTGACTAAATAAGATTTGAAGAGACAATAGTTTGTCTTATTCTTTATGCTATCTCTATAAAATCAGTCTTAAAGTTCATCCAATTTACATCAAATCTTATTCTCATCTCTATAACTCATCTGCATTCCTTCAATATTCTCGCTTTAAGTTTTCAATTCTTTTCTCAATGGCTCATTCTTCTAACATTCCTTTAGATCCATCTATGAGGTATTCAGCACCTCAACCTTTTGTCCTTTATGCAGCTGCCATTGGTGCCATGTTGCAGCAAGAAAATAATAGTTTGGTTAATAAGTCAGACTCCGATGCTATCTATGACTTGATGAGTCTCGGGACTCGCTACTCATCCTCTATTGTTGCTTTTTCCCAGCGGCTATAAGCCAAAAACCATGAAGTTGAAAAGTTTAAAGAACAAATTGTTGTACTTCAACAAATTGTTCAAGAGTCTCACACAAGGGAAGGAATCATTCGACAGAAGAATAAACAGTTGAAATCTCTATTAGATTCTTCATTCCGCTTGCCAGTTCCAATGGATAGGGATGACATGATATTGTATGAAGAGAATGAGCGTCTCAAACATGAGGCTAAGAACCTCAAGTTTATGTAAAAATATTAAAAAAATATTTCTCTATTTTTATGAACTCTGATCTATCTTTTAAGAGATATTCATAATATGCATCATATCTATTTCTCTTCTAATCATACATAATCTATCTTCTGGTAAAGGTTTTGTGAATATATCTGCTAACTCTAGTATGATTCCTTGACTTGAGAAGTTCCTTCATAAGTAACTTCCAAATTATCCCAAATTTCCTTTGCCGTAGCGCAAGTCATTACTCTATTAAACTCATTACCATTGAGAGCATTATATAATAAATTCATAGCAGTTAAATTCAAAGTATAAAGTCTATCATCTTCACGATCAAACTTTTCTTCTTCCTTTTTGACCTTTACTCCATCAACCACTTTTGTTGGAATATAAGGTCCATTTACAATAAATTTTTAGATTTCTCGACCTTGAACCTGAAAGAATATTCTCATTCTAACTTTCCAGAATGAGTAATTGTCTCCACAAAAGAGTGGAGGTCGACTGCTAGATTGACTTTCACTAAATGAAGCTGCAATGTTAGCCATAAGATCTTAACTCAAAAGATAGTTAATCTTATAACAGAGCTCTAGTTCTGATACCAATTGTTGCCCAGATGACTAACACAAGAGGGGGAGTGAATTGAGTTGTATTTTAAAAAAATAACAATTATAAATCAAATATACAATATAAAATATAAACAAAATATGAAACAATAATAAATATAAAGAATAAGGGTAAGAGAGAAGCAAACTCAGTATGTTAACGAGGTTCGGCCCCACTGCCTATGTCCTCGCCTCAAGCTACCCCCTTGAGGATCCCCGAATTCACTATTCAACCTCCGTCAGATGGAGATAGAAACCTATTATACCTTTGAATAACACCACTACAAAGGATCCGTGTAGAACACCCTCTACACTTGCAATCACCTTACACGTGGTGATTCAACTATTCCCTGTGTAGAACACTTTCTACACGCACAAGGGTTATACACATCCTTTTACTGATACAATAATTGATAGTGGGTAGGTTATCAGAAAATAATCCTTAATGAGTGAAATAAGAACAATACACAAACTATATCTCTCAAAATGAACAAGGGTTAAGGCTCAATGTTTAGAGAAGAGAGAATGAAAACTTTGAATGAATATTGTATGCTCTTTGTGTTGTAAATGTGAAGCTCTCAAAAGATCTATTTATAGGCATATGAGACTTCATATTCAAATTTAAAAAGATTCACATGTCAAAAACATCATCATTCACTTTTCAAAAATTTCAAACCTAATCTTTTTACTTTTTGCATGTGACAAAAGGTGCACACTTTACTTTTCAAAAATTTCAAACCTAATCTTTTACTTTTTGTATATGACAAAAGGAGCACACTTTACTTTTTAAAATCTTCAAACAAAGACATCTTCCTTTTGCATAAGTCAAGAAAAGCATAAATCACTTTTGAAAATATTCAAATAAAACATGCACATGTGAAAGATGACAATCAATCATCTTTAATATTTTCAAAGTTCAAATATTTAATTATGTCATGCACATGTGAAAGATGACAATCAATCATCTTTCAAAATTTTCAAATTTAATTTTCAAAATATTCATGCACATGTGGAAAATGTATTTTAATGCTTTATGATAAAATATTAATTTTGAGCCTTAATCCTAATTTCGAATTTTTAAGAGATTTACAACATTACTCTATGACTTTAATGTGAACTTGCTCCCTTCTTGCTTATGCTTGGTTCTTTGATGTGCTTGACTCCATTGTGTAGACAACTTGAGTTTGAGACTCCTTTATTCTTTGAATTCATTTGTTATCATCAAAATCTATGTGTAGATTTATAATTACACGAAACTTGAAACCTTGGGTTCAACAATCTCCCCCTTTTTGATGATGACAAATACTTGATATAACCTGAAACCTGTATTAATACTTAAGCTCCATCTGAGAATGTGTGTTAGTTTTTCAAGCAAAAGTATAAATATAATTCCAAGCATATATAACAAGTTTAACAATTTAAACAATGTTAATATTCTAGTTTAAAACTTCTCCCCCTTTTGGCATCATTAAAAAGGATTGGCAGCAAGTAAATAGACTGAAGAAAACGGTGCGTTGATAGATACTGTAGATAGTTGAAAAAGGGAGCCGTCCGTGACCCGACAAGTGCTGCAAAGTCTCGAGGCCTAAGTCTATGAATTTAGTGCGGCTGAAAATTGAAACAATCGCCTGATGTTATTGACAAACGGGATTGAAGGGTCTGAGTTTCTATAAAAAAAATGATCATTTTCACCTATCAGATACAAAAAAAAAAAATATCGTTTCTTGACCTGAGTTCTGTTTTTCCATAACGATAGAATGGCCGAACAATTCTCTTCCACTAATGTTCCAGACTTGAATCAGGAACCCTTGACGCATCAACCATTAATCTTCTCTCTTGAGGCCGTCAATACCATGATAGGAGCAGAGAACCGTTTTTCTAGTAGGGCTGATTCTGAGATTATTGCAGAATCAAGAATGCTCAGTAGTCAATATGCTGCCTCTGTTACGATTATGTCTCGGATGTTAATGGCTAGGGTGAGTGAGATTGATCATCTTAACATCCAAATATCTGAGTTACGACAGAAGCTTGCTAATAAGGATAGAGAGAATAAAAGGCTAAAGCAAGAAAACAAAGAGTTGAAAAAAATTTGCAGATTGGTATGCTCATGATCTGCAACCACGAATAGAGGAGCTGGAACGAGAAAGGATTCAGATACAAGGTCAACATCGGCAGATAACAGCAGAGGTTCATCGTTTACTAGAAAAATAGGGACAATCTACTGTTAATCTCGCTGGCTTAGTAAGAAAACTTTTGACAATGTGTGTCCAGCATATCTTGTATTTCTTTTGACTAAATAAGATTTGAAGAGACAATAGTTTGTCTTATTCTTTATGCTATCTCTATAAAATCAGTCTTAAAGTTCATCTGATTTGCATCAAATCTTATTCACATCTCTATAACTCATCTGCATTCCTTCAACATTCTCGCTTTAAGTTTTCAATTCTTTTCTCAATGGCTCATTCTTCTAACATTCCTCTAGATCCATCCATGAGGTATTCTACAATTCAATCTCTTGTCCTTTCTGCAGCTACCATTGGTGCCATGTTGCAGCAAGAGAATAATAGTTTGGCTAATAAGTCAGACTCCGATGCTATCTACGACTTGGTGAGTCTTGGGACTCGCTACTCATCCTCTATTGTTGCTTTTTCCCAATGGGTACAAGCCAAAAACCATGAGGTTGAAAGACTTAAAGAAAAAATTATTGTACTTCAAAGAATTGTTCAAGAGTCTCACACAAGGGAATGAATCATTCGGCAGAAGAATAAACAGTTGAAATCTCTATTAGATTCTTCATCCGCTTGCCAGTTCCCATGGATAGGGATGACATGATATTGTATGAAAAGAATGAGCGTCTCAAACATGAGGCTAAGAACCTCAAGTTTATGTAAAAGTATTAAAAAAAATATCTCTATATTTTTATGAACTCTGGTCTACCTTTTAAGAGATATTCATAACATGCATCATCATACATATTTCTCTTCTAATCATACACAATCTATCTTCTGGTAAAGGTTTAGTGAATATATCTGCTAACTGATTGTGTGTGTTTGTGAACTCTAGTACTATATCGCCTTTCTGCACATGATCTCGAAGAAAATGATATCTTATTTCAATATGCTTAGTTCTAGAATGTTGTATTGGGTTCTTTGAAAGATTTATAGCACTTGTATTATCACATTTGATTGGAATGTGATTGTACATGAGTTTAAAATCTTCAAGTTGTTGTTTCATGTAAAGAACTTGAGCACAACAACTACCCGCAGCAACATATTCTGCCTCAGCATTAGATAGTGCAACAGAATTTTGTTTCTTACTAAACCAAGAAACTAGTGCATGACCTAAGAAGTGACATGCTCCACTAGTGCTTTTTTGATCTATTTTACAGCCAGCATAATCTGCATCTGTGTAGTTGATTAGATCGAAAGATGTGTGCTTGGGGTACCATAACCCTAAGTTAATTGTACCACTAAGATATCTAAGAATGCACTTAACTGCAATTAAATGTGATTCTTTTGAAGATGATTGAAAGCGTGCACATAAGCACACACTAAACATAATATCTGGTCTACTAGCTGTCAAATATAATAAGCTACCAATCATACCTCGATATACCTTCGAGTCAACTGGTTTACCGGATTCATCTTTATCAAGTTTAGTGTATGGGCTCTTTGGCGTTTCAGTTTCCTTAGCACATTCCATCTCAAACTTTTTCAGCAATTCCTTAATATATTTCGATTGATTGATGAATGTCCCAGTTTTTTCTTGCTTAATTTGCAATCCGAGAAATAATGTAAGCTCTCCCATCATGCTCATTTCAAATTCTTCTTGCATAGTCTTAGCAAAAACTTGGCACATATTTTCATTAGTAGTACCGAATATTATATCATCAACATAAATCTGAATCAAAAGAATATCATCATTTTCGTATTTAATGAAAAGAGTTGTATCAATTTTTCCTCTTGAAAAACCTTTTTCAATCAAGAAACCACTGACTCTCTCATACCAAGCTCTAGGAGATTGTTTGAGTCCATATAATGCTTTTGTGAGTTTGAAAACATGATTTAGAGAAATATGATTTTCAAAACCTGAAGGTTGCTCAGCATATACATCTTCATTTATAAAACCGTTTAAGAAAGCACTTTTAACATCCATTTGAAAAAGTTTGAAATCTTTATAACAAGCATATGTAAGTAGCATTCGAATAGCTTCTAATCTTACGACTGGTGCATATGTCTCATCATAATCGATTCCTTCTTCTTGATTGAAACCTTGGGCTACAAGTCGAGCCTTATTTCTAGTAATGACTCCGGACTCATCTTTCTTATTTCTAAAAACCCGTTTTGTTCTAATAATAGTATGATTTTTGGGTTTAGGAACAAGTGTCTAAACATCATTTCTTTCAAATTGATTAAGTTCTTCTTGCATAACTATAATCTAAGATTCATCAATAAGTGTTTCATCAATATTTTTAGGTTCAATCTGAGATAGAAAAGCAGTATGATTGCAAATAGTTCTAAGAGATGATCGAGTACTTACACCTCGAGAAGGTTCTCCCAGAATTTGTTTCACTGGATGATCTTTTACAAATTGCCACTGTTTGGTTGCATCTTGTATTAAATTTTGATGATCTTTCCTGATGTCTCCATGTTGAACTTCCTTTATTGTGTTCTTTTTGTTGAGATTGAGATTTTCAGTATTATTTATACCTCCTGTTTGTTCATCAATAGATTTCTTGGAGAGTAGAGAATTAGATTCATCAAATACTACATGCATAGATTCTTGTATAGTCAAAGTCTTTTTATTGAATACTCTATAAGCTTTACTATTAGTAGAATATCTAAGAAATATACCTTCATCAAATTTTGCATCAAATTTACCTAAATTATCCCTGCCATTCAAAATAAAACATTTGCATCCAAATACATGAAAGTAACCAATGTTGGGCTTTTTCTCATTCCAAAGCTCATAGGGGGTTTTATCTAATTTAGACCTTAGCATAACTCTATTTATAACATAACATGCAGTACTTACCGCTTCAGCCCAAAAATAACTAGGCAAGTTGTTCTCATTAAGCACTGTTCTTGCCATCTCTTGAAGAGATCTATTTTTCCTCTCTACTACCCCATTTTGTTGAGGAGTTCGAGGAGCAGAAAAATTATACACAAAACCATTTTCATCACAGAATGTTTCAATATTTTTTATTAACAAACTCTTTCCCCTATCATTTCGGATACTTGAATTGGTATAACCATTTTCATTTTGAATTCTCTTGCATAATTTGGTAAAGTCATTATATGCCTCATCTTTATGAGCAAGAAAGATGACCCAAGTATATCTAGAGAAATTATCAACAATAACAAATGCATAATATTTTCCTCCTAGACTTGCAACTCTATTTGGTCCAAAAAGATCCATGTGTATCAGTTGCAGTGGTCTAGTAGTGGAAATATGTTTCTTGATTTTAAAAGAAGTTTTTGTTTGTTTATCAAATTGGCATGCATCACAAATTTTGTCTTTAAGAAAATTTGCCTTTGGTAAACCTCTCACAAGATCATTTTTTGAAAGTTTGGAAATAAGTTCCATGTTGGCATGACCTAGTCTTCTATGCCATAACCAATTAGTTTCATTTTGAGCTGAAAAACAAATAGCATCTTGTGAGGTAATTTCTTCAAAATCGATTGTATAAATATTGTTGCTTCTAAAAGCAATAAAACAAATATTACAATCATGATTATTTAAAATAATGCACTTATCCATTTTGAAAGCAACTGTAAATCCTTTATCACATAATTGACTTATGCTCAAAAGATTATGTTTTAGACCTTCAACAAGTAAAACATCTTCAATTATGAGAGAAGATTTGTTACCAATTTTACCTATTCCTACGATCTTCCCTTTCGAGTTATCTCCAAATGTCACCTGTCCTTCTTCTTTAGATCTAAGATCAAAGAACTTAGTCTTGTTTTCCGTCATGTGTCTTGAACATCCACTATCTAAAAACCATTTGTTTTTGCTTGTAGAGGACTTCATGCATACCTATAAAAACAATTAAAATGATTTTTCTTGGTACCCAAGTTCTTTGGGTCCTTTATTTATTAGTATTAGAAGAAACAAGATTTTTAGGTACCCATATGGCCCTAATAGTCGTTATATGCTTTCTTCTAATAGGACAAACATGATAATTATGACCATTTTTATTACAAAAATTGCAAATAGCATGTGACATATATGAAGATCTTGAGTGATTATAATAATATCCTTTTTTGACAAACTTATTATGAAAAGAATTTTGAATATTGGATTTTAATGTAAAAGGATTATCAAAGAAGTTTTTATAAGGTTTTTTTTTTTTTGGCATATATCCCAAGCCTGCTTTGCCAAAAACACATCTTTGACTACCAAGAAGTTTTTCAAAATTTCTTTTTCCATTCGTAAAGTTTTCAACAATATTTTCTAAATCAATTTTCTTGTTCTTCAACTCAAGATTTTCATCTTTCAAAACAACACTTTTTTTTCTTAAAATATCAATTTCGTTTGTTAAAGAAGAATTTTTCTTTTTCAAAGCAGTATACTTGATATCCAATTTTTCAAATTCCTCATATACTTCTTCTAAAACATTTTGCAATTCTTCATATGAAGGATCTTCAATATTATCAAGATTTGTTACCTTAATGTCATCTTTAGCTATAAGACAAAGATTTGCTGATTCTCCATTGCCTGTTTCACTATCTGAGCTACTTGAATCATCATCCCATGTAACTTTCATTGCTTTTTTACCTTTGTTTCGATCTTTCTTTAGCAGAGGACAATCTGGTTTGATATGACCAGGCTTATTACATTTATAACGAATTAAAGTGTCATTTTTACCTGAATCTTTCTTGGAAAACTTTTTGAAGGATTTCCTCGGAGGAGTTTTATTTTTCTTTAAGAATCTCTGAATTCTTCTTGTTATCATCGCAACTTCTTCATCTTTATCGTCATTTTCCTCATCTTCATCACTTTCACTTTCATGAGGAACAGCTTTAAGCGCCAAGCTCTTCTTTGGCTTTCCTTCTTCTTCTCCTCTTTTCAATGTGTACTCATGGGTGATAAGTGACCCGATGAGTTCATTCACTTCGAGCTTCTTGAGGTCTCTAGCTTCAAGAATCGCTGTCACTTTTGATTCCCAACGTTTTGGTAGAGAGTTGAGAATTTTTCTTACCATTTCCACTTTGGAATAAACTTTGCCAAGAGCTGTCAAGCTGTTTATAATGTTAGTAAAACGAGTGTGCATACTAGAAATAGATTCATCATCATTCATTTTAAACATTTCATATTCATGAGTGAGAATATAAATTTTTGATTCCTTAACTTGAAAAGTTTCTTCATAAGTAACTTCCAAGTTATCCCAAATTTCCTTTGCCGTAGCGCAAGTCATTATTCTATTAAACTCATTACCATTGAGAGCATTATATAATAAATTCATAGCAGTTAAATTCAAAGTATAAAGTCTATCGTTTTCACGATCAAACTTTTCTTCTTCCTTTTTGACCTTTACTCCATCAACCACTTTTGTTGGAATATAAGGTCCATTTACAATAAATTTTCAGATTTCTCGAACTTGAGCCTGAAGGAATATTCTCATTCTAACTTTCTAGAATGAGTAATTGTCTCCACAAAAGAGTGGAGGCCGACTGCTAGATTGACTTTCACCAAATGAAGCTGCAATGTTAGCCATAATATTTTAACTCAAAAGATAGTTAATCTTATAACAGAGCTCTATCTCTGATACCAATTGTTGCCCAGATGACTAACACAAGAGGGGAGATGAATTGAGTTGTATTTAAAAAAATAACAATTATAAATCAAATATACAATATAAAATATAAACAAAATATGAAACAACAATAAATATAAAGAGTAAGGGTAAGAGAGAAGCAAACTCAGTATGTTAATGAGGTTCGGCCCCACTGTCTACGTCCTCGCCTCAAGCTACCCCTTGAAAATCTCCAAATTCACTATTCAACCTCCTTCAGGTGGAGATAGAAACTTATTACACCTTTGAACAACACCGCTACAAAAGATTCGTGTAGAACACCCTCTATACTTGCAATCACCTTACACGTGTTAATTCAACTATTCCCTGTGTAGAACACTTTCTACACGCACAAGGGTTATACATACCCTTTTACTGATACAAGAATTGATAGTGGGTAGGTTATCAGAAAATACTCCTCAATTAGTAAAATAAGAACAATACAGCGCAAACTATATCTCTAAAAATGAATAAGAGTTAAGCTTCAATGCTTAGAGAAGAGAGAATGAAAGGTTTGAATGAATGTTGTGTACTCTTGGTGTTGTAAATGTGAAACTCTCAAATGATTTATTTATAGGCATAAGAGACTTCATATTCAAATTTAAAAAGATTCACATGTCAAAGACATCATCATTCACTTTTCAAAAATTTCAAACCTAATCTTTTTACTTTTTGCATATGACAAAAGGAGTACACTTTACTTTTCAAAAATTTCAAACCTAATCTTTTACTTTTTGCATATGACAAAAGGCGCACACTTTACTTTTCAAAATTTTCAAATAAAGACATCTACCTTTTGCATAAGTTAAGAAAAGCATCCATCATTTTTGAAAATATTCAAATAAAACATACACATGTAAAAGATGACAATCAATCATCTTTCAAAATTTTCAAATTTAATTTTCAAAATATTCATGCACATGTGGAAAATGTATTTTAATGCTTTATGATAAAATATTAATTTTGAGTCTTAATCCTAATTACGAATTTTTAAGAGATTTACAACATTACTCTATGACTTTAATGTGAACTTGTTCCCCTTCTTGCTCATGCTTGGTTCCTTGATGTGCTTGATTTTATTGTGTGGACAACTTGAGTTTGAGACTCCTTTATTTTTTGAATTCATTTGTTATCATCAAAATCCATATGTAG
Source organism: Carya cathayensis (assembly GCA_011037825.1). Taxonomy (NCBI): domain Eukaryota; kingdom Viridiplantae; phylum Streptophyta; class Magnoliopsida; order Fagales; family Juglandaceae; genus Carya; species Carya cathayensis. The sequence goes on from QGSO01000321.1 coordinate 690,871, forward strand.
ATTTATAATTACACAAAACTTGAAATCTTGGGTTCAATATTATATAAGTTAATTATGTAATTTTCATCTAATCCATTGATTATATGCATTTGGAGTTTGGATGATATTGTACTTTCTAATTTCATTTTCTCGATTTTTTATTTTTAACTTTATTACCATGATGGCTAATTCTCATAGATGAATATGAATCATTTTGATCATTTTATCACCGTTTTTAAAGCTATTTTCAAGTACAAAATATATAAATAAAGATAAATAGTTGATATTTAAAAGTGAAAACGTTAGAATTTTTTTTATTATTGATGGATCTAAAATAGTCAAAATACATATTATGACTGAATTTTGACTTTTTTATATATTTGACCCATTTTACACTAGCTATTGGACCGACCGGATTAATAGCTAAAGGTTCAGTCCGATCTATAGAGGTAATTGGTCTTGAAAAAGGGAAGACCTAGATTTTTGGTCTGTGACACCTTAGACTGGACCGATTATACCTCTAGGTAGAATTTACATATTTACAAAAATATTGCGCGAGATTTATCTATTTAAGATTTCTGTGAATAATTTCTCATTTAAAATTACTCATTCTATCACATATTCTATCTCTACTATTTAACGGCCACACCTGAAAGTCGTACATATTATCACATAAATTAAAAATAAAAAATATTCTAAATTAATTTTTTTTATGTAAAAATTAAGTTAGTTTTAACATAAAAAGATCTATTAAAAATTAAGCATTTTGATTAAAAAAATCATGTTGTTTTTCATAAATTTAGTTTTTGATATAAAATTAAAAATCTAATTAATATTTAATTATTTTTTCCAAACCTTTTATATGAAAAAATAATTTATTCTTAATTTAGGTACATTTAATAAAATTAATTCAGGTTCCACAGTCTAAGGCACGTTTGTTGTGTGTGGTTTGGGAGGGGAGGAGAACAATCTTAATATCTTGTTTGATTATACAGTTCAGATGAGATGAGATAAGATATTTCATTAAAAGTTAAATAAAATATTATTATAATATAGTTTTTATTTTTAGATTTGAAAAAATTGAATTATTTATTATATTTTGTGTAGAAATTTAAAAAAATTATAATGATTATATGAGATGAGGTGAAATAGTTTAGTTTTATATAAACAAGCCAATCTTAATTAATTTAATATAAAAAATTGGGAAAGACTAAGTATAATGAATTTATTCTCTAAGATCGAGAGCAATAAGCCAGAAAAATATTATTTATCATCATTTCAAGTATTATAATTTATTCATTTTTTAATATAACTTTAAATAAACATGAAATATTCTTTAATCATTTCAAATGTTATCATAAGATGATAAAAATATAACAAGTAAAAAACTAATAAATAGATCAAAATCATAAACATACCGTATCAAAAGATTAATGTCGTGTTTGGTTGTTAAAATCAATTCAATCAATCTCGAACTAATTATTAACATGACTCACTACTTTTTAAACTTTTTATAAAAAGTTAAATTCATTTCAACTTATTTCATACATTCAAATACATTTAAATGGAATCTAAAAAATACTATTATTCACATATCACTACAGATCATCTGAGATCATTTTTATCGTATTATATATCCAAGTAAAGAGGTTCAATGTATGATATTCTTGAATTTTTTTTAAAACTTTTTGGAATTTTGTAAAAGTTGTGGTGCCCATTAAAAAAAATATGTTTGGATAAATGAAGTTTTTATTGAAAATGTAATTTTTATGAGATTTTTCTTAATTTTGTGAAAGTTGCGTCTATTTTTTTTATACAGTTACAGATGCCATTACCAACATTCTGTAGTAATCTGGAGCCTGCAAACAAGAACATAGTCCGGAGTAGACAAGAGCCCCTAATCTTAAGTTAGTTAGGCTCTTAGTAGAGTAGGAGAATATATTAGATATCAACCGTTTTACCTCACTAGTGAAGTTATTTATTATGTGGTTTTCATCTGTTGTTTAGGACACGTCCTCAATAGGCACCTCTATTTTCGTGGGAGAAGATATTACAGAGTATACTCTCATTTCAATTTCATTCTATTAAATAAAATAGGACATATTTATTATCATTAAATGATAATTTATTATATATTTTTTTATTATTTAATAATAATAAATATATCATATCTTATTTTATAAATAAAAACAAGATAAGATTACAGTACATAGTATTACTGTCTCGTCAGTTTTCCATGCCTGCCTAGCGTATTTGCTATGAGTAACCTAAACCTCCCATGGACGATGGTTACAGTGGACTTGAACCTGACTTTAGGTCTTGTTGCCTGTTGGGTCTAGTTGACCTATTGAACCGTGTTTGGATGTAGCATGAAATTCGTCCCGAGAATTTTTATTTTAATATTTTTTGATTTTTTAATCAATTTTTTAATATTTTTAATTTTATTTTAAAAAAACTTAAAACATCACTAAAAAATATTTTTTTAATTACTAAGTTTAAGGAATAATAAAAAAAAAACAATCAAGACCCATAGTCGGGACCCATTTTCAGTGAGTATGGCTTTTCTCTTGTCTTATTTTCTTAATAAGTACAAAATGGAGGTAATTATAATGTTTATTATGATTTATAATTAAGGTTATTTTAATATAATATAATTTATTTTTGATAAAGCTTTAACACGTATCTCCCTACGGCTTAATTCATAACTATCAATTTTTTTTTTTATAAAATTAATGCATAACTATTAATTGAAAGGATATTGCATAAAAAAGAAATAAAATAAAAGGATATTGATGACATGCATGGGCATTAGAGTCATTTTCGGCAGAAGCCCACGGAACGGTTGCTATTACAAGAACGGCTTTAGAAAAACAAGGCAAATGCGCGACCCACCCACACGGGGGAGTCTCATATCTGTATATGTGGCATACGTTTATTGGTTAACTTGTTTATTTATTGAGTTAATCTGATGCAGTGAGTTAATGACAAAACTGACAATGACCTCCGATGCTTTTTATGCAAGATGTTGACACCTTCAATTATTACTGGCTTTGGCTTTTTTAGGAAATGATATTTGTAAACGAGAAATATATTTGCAGTTGTTATTGTGTAAGTGGCGTGCAGTCATTTTTTTTAAAATAAATTAATATAAAATTTACATGAAAAAAAATTAATTTTTTAATCATAAACTCTACTCTTTTTTAAAACAATTACACGTCGTTTGCACATTCCACGACTGTATATAGCATTACTCTTTATAAATATGGTTGTATAAATGTTATGTAATTTTTTTTAAAAATAAATTAATATAAGATTTATATAAAAATTAATTTTTTAATTGTAAATTTTATTTATTTTTAAAATGTATCGTAATTGCGAGTTATTTATATACTTTACGATTATATGTAATATTATTATTTTATTTTTTATTTTATATATAAGGGTTGGAGAGTTTTAATTTCAGATTTTTTATTTAAAAAATTAAGTAATATTTCATCGGACCATCAAGTTTTTGATCTGTATGATTAATTTTTAGTTACTTATTTTAGTACAATACTTTTTAAAAATTTTTATTTATTTTTTCTATAGAAAAAGTTTTTATTTATAGTCTCCACTTAAGGATTATATGTGTAGATCCTTTATTAAATAAAAAAAATATCATTTTAAAAGAAATATTTTTATAATTTTAAAAAATTTTAAAAATAAAATTACTTCAATTTACATTACAATCTCTAAATAAAGACTAAACATAACATTACTCATTTTGCACAATTTAGGAAGAGTTAATGAAAGTAAAATTTGAAGCGTCCAAAGATAATCATGTATTCATGTACCTTTATTTAAAATGGCCGAAAGCGATGTCACCTTTGTCTTTGAAGGTGCTTTTTACTCCACTAAGTTGGTGATTTAATCAAACTCACTATCCAATCGCTGCCCACCATACGATAGCCTTCCTTCACAACTTGGGGTAAGGATAAACGTAAAAGGTTTTAGATAATTTTTTATTTATTTATATTTTAAATTGAATATATTTGTATAAAATAATATTAATTTTTTAAATTATTTTATAAAATATTATTTTTTATTTATAATAAAATTATATTATAAAAATAATTATACTTGTATCATTTTTTCAGTACCAAAATCTTTAAATCAACCGACGGTCGAAAAGGTAAAGAAAAAAGGATTTTTTTTGACGTTTGAGCGAAGCTTTTGTGAGCTCGAATATAGATAAAATCGAGAGATAAGGTTGTCATATCCACACGAGAAGAGAATATTTTTTTTTTTAAATTTTACTATATATAAATAAAGTCACATGTTAATTTACATATTAATACTGATTCTTTTAGATTTAAAACTTAAATTAATATTATTTTTAATAAAATTTATTTTTTAACCCATCACATTAAATTAATACACATATTAATACGTACTTATTCTTAGAATTAGGTTTTCCCTTCTTATAAAGTAGTTTATGCCACTTGCAGTTGCGTCACATTTCTAGCTATGGACACGTGACAGAAATGCACTGGGTGGTTGGAATTGGGCTCAAGTGGGTCATTCTCTGAAACACTAGTACCCTTCTTTTTTAAATTAAAGGATTTTATTACTCATCATCTCACATATTATATATCGTATTTATTTTAATTTATTTTAATTTTATTTTTCTTAAACTAATTAAATTATTTTACTCATTATCTATACATCATACATTTAATAAAAGAAAAAAAACTAAAAATCGTGTGTGATATACAATACGTAGATAATGAGCAGAATTTTTTAATAAGTGTGTATAAGAGTTTAGGATTTAACTCCAGGTGTCACAATTCAAACCTCAACAGCATATTTAATCCTTACCTCAAGAAAGGTTAAAAATTAACATTTAGAGAAGTACCATTGCTGTAAAGAAATTTTACAAAAATAAATTTATAAATTGATGTGATTTTATGTGATATATATATATATATTAGATCTACTTTAAAATAAAAATAATTTAATTACTTACTTTACAATCTGACGTACCATATCAAATTATATTAATTTATGAATTTACTTCCATAATATTACTTCGTGACCACGAGAGCATTTCTCTCGAAACTCAGAGAGCATTACATGACCACTTCTAGCAACCAATTGTTGGCTACGAAAAGGTTACAACTGGCCAATGATGTTCTCATAAAATGAAGGTAACGTCCAACTCTTACATAGTCAATATTCCCCACCTAGCCTCTCTTTAAGCAACTCATTATTCCTGATCTTGCTAGGTGAAGTATCGAAGAGTTCGCTTATCGGTGACCTCGATAAGACTTCGATCATCTTTACTTGTATTGCAGGTGCCTGTTGTCTGTCGATGATCAGGATCGTGGAATCACAGTTTTAAACAAAAGTCACTTTCATAATGACTGATCATTGTATTGCATGCACACCCCAAAGTTAATTTTCTTTTATAATCGAACTGCATGCTGGCCTTTTCAACGTGAAATTGAGAGGATGGAAAAACAACTAACTTTTGATAAATAGGTCACTCACTCTGTTAAGAGTCAAGATTTTGATATCCTTTTTATACGTATCGTGAAATTTGATTCTCCACTTTTTTTTAAAGAGAGTACGAAAGGAATGGGCACTTCAAGACTGATGAACTTATCCAATTTGAGCATAATTCACTAATGAAGTTATGAAATTGATCAGTCAAAACACTGTGATCTTCTAGATTTCCTAGATATGCTACAAGTTAGCCGCAAGACCTACTATGATAGACTTTGGGTTCGTCATTAAGGAAGGGAATGACTATAAGAAGACAACGTGTTGCTGGCAAAAAGTGTCAAGAATATATATATGTTCAAACACTTGTATGTAGGTGAGTTCCTACCTTGACAGTAATAATTTATTCAAATATAAACCATTAAGATTTCTTATTATTTACCTTCAATCTTTGCTCTTTAGTGATCTAGATCCATCAACTTGGTATCAGAGCCATGGGTGTTGTCAAAAAGATGGAATCTAAAAGCTTGAGGTTGATGCACAAGAACTTAAAGTTTGAGTTCAACATGCAGTTGATAGCCAACTCACAACGCAATGACCCAAGAATGCGGAGTTTGGAGTACACAGTTAGGAGCAAGCAGATACCCACTCCAGGACGCAGCAGAGTTCTAGATACATGGAGAAAATCCCTCGAGATCACAAATATTCTTCACATTAGAGGTAGAATGAAGATGATAGCCCCCAACCAACTCTTTCATTCACAACAAGAAACTTTATGCCAATATGCTTAGACTTCGACGGACTCCTCTTGTTCTTGGAATAACTCAACGGTTTTATCATCACTTGTGAGATTTTATCAATGCCATCCACGACTTGAAGTCCAATGATAAAATCTCACAACCATATTGTTTGATTCGATGCATCATAGTAAGTAATAAAGTCCGCTTCCATGGTAGAGGGAGGTATAAGCGTCTATTTGACGCTTTTCCATGACACAATTCTCTCAACTAACATGAAAACATAACCTGAAGAAGATCTCCTACTATCAAGGAAACTAGCAAAGTCGAAGTCCGAGAACCCAGTAATCTCCAATGTGTGTGCATATAGTCTTTTATTCTTTGCAAGTACTGCATTACCATTTAGCAGCTTTCTAGTAATCCATGTTTGGATTGCTTAAATATATGTCAAACATTCCAACTGCATACCCAATATTTGGGCTTGTGCAAACCTAGCATACATGAGGCTCCCAACAACTGATGCATAAGGGATGCACTCCATTTGTTTCTTTTCACCATTGTTATTTGGGATATGGAGCAAACTTAATCTCACATTTTGCAATGGGTGTATCCCTAAATGCACAATTTGCATGCAAAACTTATTGAGTATTCTCTCAACATATGCCTTTTGTGATAAGATAACTATGCCTTGTGATCTATCATGATAAATCTGTGTGCCTATCACAAAAGATGTCTTATCAAGATCTTTCATTTCAAAGCATTTTGAAAGAAATTTCCTAGTTTCATGTATTAGGACTCGCAAGTAGGATGTCAATGATATTTAGCACAAAAAATATAAATTTGCTCCCACTAATCTTTTAAAGACATTGATCCACAACATTTTCCTTAAAACTAAAAGAGGAAATTATTCAATCAAATTTCCAATACCATTGGTGGAATGCTTGCTTTAAACGATAGATGGAATTATTTGATTTGGAGACCAAATGACTTGATTCATCAGTCTTAAAGCCTACTTGTTGCAACATATATACTGTTATTATTGGGAATAAACAATGTAATAACCTAGAATTGTTGATCTCCTAGCTCTCTCTATTTGATCTCCTTATTGGCACTTCTTGTTGAGATTATTCAAGTTCTTTCGTGTTAATAAGAGGCAACTCAGGAATGGTTTGGCGATTTGCATTTGTATCCTATATTATGACAGTTATGACCACCTCTCCACTCTCAATAATTTTAAAAGGAATTTCAATTTGTTCCTCTTCAAATACAATATCCATGAGTTGTGTACTCCTATTATCCTGAACATCCTCAATCAGTTTGACATTAGCCATCTCAATTATGGTATTACCTGAGGTGCAATAAACATGAAACCCCTTGACCTCTCACAATATTCAACATAATAGCAGGTAATTGTCCTGGAGTCTAGTGCTTGTGATTTTTCATGTATCAAATATAGATACCCATACCAAGAATAGTCATATATAATAGTGATAAAATATCGTTGACCATTCCAAGATGACGTAGGGAATAGACCATAAATGTCAGTATATATCACTTCTAAGATGCTTGAACTCCTGTTGACACCTATTTTCCTATTCGTTGTTTGCTTGCCTTTTATTTTATCCATTCATCACATATTTTAAAATTTTAAAAATCAAGAGAACCAAGAATTCCAATTGACACAACCCTTGCAACTCTCTCTTTTGAGATATGACCCTGTAACACCTCGCTCTCCATGGTTAAAAATAAATTCACTTTTAAAAATTCGGAAGCCGTAGTGCTACTACTGAACCTGACTTAAACATATATTTGTTTTTTTTTATTCTAAAGGATTAGAAGCGCCAAGTACAAAGACTCTTTATAATAAATAGATTCGTTTTATATTAAAATACTGAAATCATAAATGAGAATGTGTGTCAACATTTATTAAAATTTCTCAAAGTCTATGTCATAAAATCATAACTTAAAATCTCTATATATGATCTAGGCTATTATCATGCTTCCTTGAACTAAGTCCCGTCCTGCAGTTCTACCTTTATAAATATTTTGACCTGGGTGGTTTAAAAATATAAATCAACTAAAATGAGTTGATTACTCAGTAAGAAATCCATCATAACGTAAACATACTTAACATAAGGTTTTTCATATAATATTTCTTGCCGAGACTTAAAATCATGACTGTTCATATGTATACTATGACATGCATGATTTATCTTGGTTTGTCTGACTTATCTTACTTATCATACTGACCCACACACTTAATCCTATATGCAAGGTTGTGCATCGGGCTCACATCCCACGGCTACAAGGGGAGCTGCTAATAGTATTCTAACAAACTATGGTGGACCACACTTAGGTCTATAGCTTGCACATCTACCCATACATTCGTATTGGTATTATGCATCTAAATGATCATCTGGTTAACTATTCTAAGCTTATCTTGATCTTATAAAAGTTTATGTATCTTATGCAACGTGAGATGCATAACACCATACATAACTATAATATGCAGAATGAAATATGATAAATGATGCGCTTGCAAATATCATGACATGCGTGGTATATAAACACTGACTTCCAAGTAATTGGCTTTAATAATAATATATATAACTAGCTAATGTATGCAAATCCTAATTTATAATCAAGTTACTTACTTTGTATCGTTAATCCAATATTTCCGGCATAAAATCAATCAAGTGAACTAGAAGGAGAGAGAAAACGTGAGGGATCAGGGATGTTGTGATAGGAATGATGGAGATATGGAAGAGGGTGTCGACAATTTCAAGTTTGAGTTGGACTTGGTTGCGATCATTCAAGAAGAGAGTTTGAATTTAAAAACATGATCAATTAGTTCATTCAATGTAGGATTGATAGTGACTGTAATTATCTATGAGACTTCAATCAGTAATGATTTTAAATTGAAATAAATTCCTAATGCCGATCTTTAAATTCTAAAAGGAGTCTAACTCATTCAATAAATAATAAATGGAATTTAACATAGTTATTGAGTCTAATTAAAACTCCTAATCAACCTCAATAATTTATCGCTCATGGGCTTATCTAATATGGCCTGTTGAATATAATTTAAGCCAATAAAAATTATCAATACTCTGACCTTAGAATTATTGGGCTGGATTGTTATAGTCCCAAACGCTTATTAATTAGTCTTCGCTTTTGACCATAACTATTTACATGCAAGGTTTCATTTATGTTTAACTTAAAGGCATGCAAGTCTAATGAATAAAGATTATCAAATAGAGAGCTAGTACCGATAATATTTGAATCTTAGAAAAGATTGAATTTCTCGTTTTTAAATGAACAAGAATAATTAGGTTTGTCCAAATAAAAAAAGAAAAATCAAATTCCGATTAAATGACGGTATATTAAAAGCCTTATCTAAATCCAAATAAAACTAGACTTTAATCCTAATCCATAACTCCAATTACTTCCACACCAACTTTAATGCTATCTCCCAAGTAAATGCATTATATCAGCATCACAGGGTGTTTGGCATTTTAGTTAATGCTAGTAACAATTATGTGAATAGTAGCTCTTCAATGTAGTTGCCAAGTGTTAGGTGGTATAGTGACCAAATTAATTTCAGTGCAAACAAAAATAGAAAAATTACATTTCTATGCAGGCCACTTTTGATACTGGAGATAATCCTTCTTCACATGACCAACTTTCATGCAAAAGTAACATGTAGAAACCGTATCTTATCTCTATTGCAAAATTACTTGTTAAGTCCCATTACTCTCGACTGATTTAGCCTTATTATTCTTCTTTCTTTTTTTGGTGCCTGGATTTCCACGAGGAAAAGTTGCTAAGTGAGCACTTTCTATTCTTTCTTGTATCAACTTCTTCCTCTTGCACATACTAAGCAATGAGTTCATTAAGAGTCAATTTATCCATTTGAGTGTTATAATTAATCTTAAAGGGATCAAATTGTGCAGGAAGAGAAATAAAACTGAGACACACACGAATTTCATCAAAAAACTCTAACCTTAGTGCTCTTAACCTAGTAACAAGATTTGATATTTCAGTAATGTACTCCTTTATGTTCCCTTTACCATTATAGCACATTGAGACAAGTTTTCTAAGAAGCGTACATGTCTCTACATTTTTCAATGCAACAAATTGGTCTGCTATTTGGCTAAGGTACTTTTTGGCTTTTTCCTCTTCAGGCATTGCACCTTGAATAGAATGAGAAATGGCTCATTATCATAAGATTCATGCGATTAGAGCACTCCCATTTCTCATAAGCTGCTATTTGATCAATAGAACTTTGATAAGTAAGCTTTGGAGTCTTATCTACCCAAACTGCACAGTTTAAATCTATACACCCAAGAACAATAGTAACATGCTATTTCCATTTTACAAATTGGGTCCATTAAAAACTAGAATTTTATTCAAATTGGAAGATATTGAAGATGCATTCACTATAAGCAAAACAAAAGAAACTCACAATAAAAAAATAGCCCATCAGTTTTCATATATTGACAATGATAAAAAAAAACCATAATTATCATATGCAAGTTTTAGTCTAATTGAATAACAAAATCAATCAAACAAGATGACATAAAGTTAAAAGAAAAATATATGGTTTTTGTGAAAGTGGGCCATTATGAGATACCTAATGCATCATTGCAATTCTTTGGGTAGTAATTACAACATGTAAGTGACCTTCTCCCAATAAAGCTAGTTAGTGTAAATAATAAAAAATAGGGCCTAGCCAAGCAATAACCTTCATTTGGGCCTATTGTTATTTGCATGGATATAGATATAATTAGACTTAATTCATCTAATTGTTACCATTTTAGGCTGGAAGAAAATTTTCATGATATAGGCCACTTAGGTGATGCATCATTTTAATTTCTCGAAGCCTTAGGTATGAATTGCTAATGAGTATCTCAAATAAAATAGTAATGTATATAAATAAGACGATGTAAAATAAGATGTCTAAAAGAGAGATATTTAGAGAAAGAAATAAATATTTTTTTAAAATATTATTATTTTAATTGGTCAGATTGGATCAAGATCCGGTATGGGCAAATCGATCAACTTGGCGGTCAAACCCAGTTGACTGATTGACCTGGGTCTGAATTGGATCTAGGTCAAACTGGGCGACTTGGTCATTTGAGAGGTCAAACCTAGTTGCTGATCGACCTGGCTCCCAAATGGGACAGGGTCAACCCATGTATTTAGGTATGGATACGAGCCTTCATCTGGTCCAATGAAGTTAAACCCAAAGAGGTTAAAGGTTGGGGCGCAAAAAAAAAAAAAAAAAAGAGGTTTCTATTATGTTACAACCCAAATTCTTGTAGCACAAAATAGGCGGCGACGTCACTGTTCTGGCCAACCGAGCACCATTTCTAGTGCATTTCGATGAGGGAATGCCGGTGAGGAAATCTCCTATCTCCTATTGGTGCCTCCGGTGGCCTTTTTCTTATTTATTTATTTAAATACCAAATAACAATTTTGGCTACCATAAGCGGTGGTTATGGAGAATATTGGAAACCATAACAACAGACTGAGAAACAACTTTTCGATCACCCGAATCACTCAAAAACTAAATAAAAAATAATTCGAATGGTGAAAAATGAAATAAATTAGAAACCATATTTTACAAATAATAGAAATTTTATTTTACAAATACAAAATTGTATTTTCATAACGATCTGACTAGGAGGCTCTGATATCACTTGTTGGACTTAGAGAGTCTGATGTCAAGATCTTATGTGAAAGTGTTGTAAAAATTTCGTAAAGAGAGCGTACCTGTATCCATTGGAGAAAAAGCGCAATTGTTAAGTCTTTCTGTCCAATATTCACTCTCTATAAAAACACATAATGATGGGATGCATAGTATTAAGAATGAATCTGGAGTGAAAACTATAACCTACACATATATATGTATATATGTATATATATTTATATAACTTGAATTTCAGTTATGTCCATCATAAAATAATGGAATTACATGGGTCCTTAATGAGACTCTATGCATAAATTGGGCAAGCACCATTTTAATGCTCATGATATGATCCAAATTATGAACTTCTAGAGATGTGTCAATAATCCAGTTATGTCACTATATTAATCACATTTAATTGGCCTTATAGATAGGAGTGTAATTGGTCCGGTTCGGTTTGTTTTGGATATATTTTAGAATCAAATTGGTATTTGCCGGTTTTGAGATTTGAAGAACCGATACCGTACCGGTTATACCCTTAAACCGGTATTTTCAATTTTACCTGTTTTAGTCCGTTTTTTTTGGTATATTATATAGTGTATATAATATAGTATAATATAGTATATAATAATATAGTGATAATATATTATAGTATATAATATTATATATTATAATTGTATTATAGACTATAGTAATATATTATAATATATAATATAGTGATATATTATAATATATTATAACATATTATAATATATAATGATATATTATTAGTATAACTATTAATACAATAGACTATAGTGATAATATATAGTTATTTATATAAGATTTTAAAATTTAAAATTATATTAATTAGCAATTTATCATATAATAGAAGATTATTTTATATATAATATAAAAAATTAAAAAAAAATAAAATATATATATATATAAACTGGTGTGGTCTGGTGTTAAAAAAAGGAAAACGAGAACCGGATCGATTTTGATCGGTTTAAAAAAAAATAAAACTGGTACCGGACCAAACCAAACCCAATACTGGTTCAGTAAATCCTTTTTTTTTTTAACCCCTAGTTACAGATATTACCCAAACCTTATATTTGGCAATTATAATGTGTGTCCAATAATTAAAATATTTCTAACAGAGGATTGATAGAACAATAGCTTTAAAGCCACTCTTTCTGAGCCAAACAGGAAAATGATGAAATCTGGCCATGAAGGAGGACAACTCAGCCTAGTTTCTAGCAAGCCTCATGTACCAGAAACGTAGGGAAAAAAGCTTCTACTCTACCTACAATGAAGGATGTATTCCAGGGATGTTGTTCGATATATGAGTCAGTCTTTTCATGTTGAAATGGAAGAGGTGAAGCAATCCAGAGACAAAGAAACACACATCGGTGATGGGGATCTTCAAATATTGCTGCATGCACTTACCATTTATACGACTTCCCGTACCATGTAGGTAGAACTCAGATTCGGGGGATGAAACATGAACTTCTTTGATAGTAATGAATCAATGATACATGCACAACCCTTTATACGATCATATATTAAAAATTCAAATGAAGGTATTTATGGAAAGTGATGTTGATTTTTTATAAAGTATTTTATAAAAATGCCTCTAACTTAAAACATATTTTATAAAGGCTTATGCGCATATCATTTTTGTTTCTCTATAGTGGGTCTACATAAAACTTCGTCAATCAAAAGATTGCAAAGTCGAGTTATGGGGTTTACCTGTGACACCAATTCTTGCATGCATTTGGGCCATTCTCGCCAATGGTGAAAAATTGGAGTCAAGTCATGATGGAGTTTATGTGGCCATACAAGGCATGACTTTATTATCTTCTATTCCCTATCCATTGAAGAGCTTGAACATTATCTTAGGAAAGCAGTGGTCGGAAAAGCTTGGACCTATGCTTTGCAATTAGGGAAAGATGCTAATGACCATCAATTGGGGCAAAGTGTGTACATGAACTCAATTATCAAGCCTTGAGTCATAGCCGAGCTGTTGGTTATTCATTGAAAGGCCAAAAATAAAACAACAGGGTAGAAGTATTTGCTGTTCTGGTATTGATGGCCCACGATGATGCAACCCAACCGTTGGCCTAGGAGATCCAATATCTATTGTTGGAATTTTATGGAGTCGAGGTAGGCTTGTTTGGCAACATAATTATTCTTATATCTTTTCAAATATTTTATTTTTAAACATTACTAAAATACAATATACTTTTAATTTTAAATCTTTAACTTTTTCATCAAATCATTACTTAATCATTAGAATTGTCTTAAACTCTAAAATAAACCACGAAAAACAATACTACTTTTTCAAATTTCAAAATAAGATTAATGTTAAAAAATTATTAACTTTATAATATTTTTGTTCAATTTTTACTCTCATTTTCTAAAATTTAATCAAACATATTAATTTAAACCATTTCATTACTATTCACATATATACTAAAATGTTCTAAATCTCTGTCGTTTGCAAGAGTTTGATCACCAAATCCCACCATATATGAAAATGTTGTCTACTGTACCCATTAGGCTCAATACTAGCCTTTTTTCCACCATTCCCATTGGTACTGAAAAAGGAAGGATCTTTGCGATTTTCCATGGACTATATGGCCCTAGACGTTGCCGTTGTCAAATATTGGTTTCTTGTACCCACAATGGATGACATGCTAAACGAGTACCATGGATCGGCTTATTTTACGAGCCGGATATCACCAGATTTGAGTTCATTGAAAAGATATCCACAAGACTACCTGGCAAACACATGACACTGGGAATACCTGGTAATGCCCTTTGGGATATGTGATGCTCCATCAGACTTTTAAGTTGCCATGAATGCTGTTTTCAAACCTTATTTGTGCCAATTTATCTTAGTATTTTCTGATAACGTCTTGATCTATAGTCTGGTCTAAGAGCAACATGTGGGTCCTATCTAGAAAACCATGGAAATGCTAGCCACTCAACAGTTCATGGTAAAGTTGAGCAAATATGTATTTGGCCAACCGAGATAGAATATTTGGGCCACATAATAATGTAAGGAGTTAAGGTGGACACCAAAAAGATTGAGGTTATGGAAACATGGCCACCACCAAAAACTATTACGGAGGTTTTAGAGAATTCTTGGGCCTCACGGATACTAATGTAAATTTTTCGAAGACTGACATTATCGCTTGGCCTCCCACTTATTTGTTGAAGAAAGGAAAGTTCGGATGAAGTTTGGAGGCAATGAGGCATTTGGCTCTTCAAAACAAGCCACAGTTTCAACACCTGCATTAGGTCTACCCAATTTTGTAGAGAACTTTGTTCTAGAGACTGATGCATTAGATAGAAGGCATTGGGGTAGCTTTGGCCCAACATGGGAGACCTCTTACATATATAAGTAAGGCTTTTGGGCTTGGAAGAAAAGGGTGGACTGTACATTCAAAAGAAATGTTGGCAGTAATAGAAGCAATTAGAATGTGGCAATTCTTATTGACAATACAAACTCAAAATAACCAAATGAAAAATTGTAGGAAAAAATAAAAAGTCTCCTCTCTGGTCAGCTTCCGAGCAAAACCAGAGGTGGTGTTTTCAGTAATACAGTTCTCAGTGCTTTTTATGTAGAAGTGCTAAAGTCTCGTCATGCATGGGGGAGAGAGTCTCAGAGCTGAAGACCTAGAGGATCTATGGAGGAAGCTTAAATTAACAAAAGAGGAGGAGGTGGTGCTGGAAGTGGATGGTAGTAGGAACGAAGACATACGATGGAAAGGAGAAAAAAGTCTGATTGGGAGGGTTTGCTCTGACCGAGTGGTAGGGAAGGATTTGATAAGTAATACAATGGCAAAGATATGGAGGATTAGTAAGAAGGTCTCCTTCTAGGAAGTTGACAAAAATACCTATGTTATTACCTTCGGAACACTTGCGGATTTACACAGAATTTTGGAAGGCAAACCATGGTTTTTTGACAACGCTCTATTTCTTCTTATGCCCTACGATAGAATAATGAGACCTGGGAAAATAGCTTTCGACAAGAAGCTTTCTGGATGCAAGTTCATAATCTACCTTTGGGTTGTATGTCGGAGGAATGGGGCAATCAAATAGGAAACTCAATGGGAAAGGTTATAGAAGTTGACGTTGAGGAGGAAGACACTGGATGGGGTAAGTGTTTACGTGTAAAGGTGGAGTTACAACTCAGAAAGCCTATTGCTAGGGGCCGATTCATAAATGTTCAGGGCATTAAACATTGGGTTCACTTCCAGTATGAAATGCTTCCAAAGATTTGCTTCCAATGTGGTTGGATTCTTCATGAAGAATGTGGGTGTCAAGCAAATCGAGGAGACCATAGTGAAGAAGACTCTGCTGGTAAGTCACAGTTTGGACCATGGCTTCGGGCTGAGGGTGCTCCCAGACGTTGGTTTGGTCAATCGTGAAATCCCAATGGAGAGGGGGCCAAGGAAAAAAGGAAAAGTGGCGGTCGGGGAGGAGAGGAAACACCCGAGGGAAGCGTTGCAAAAGGGTGGCCGGCAGAGGGGTTAGACAAAGGATAGGTGAGTTCCATTCTCCCTCAGGTACAGAAACCTACGACAACAATAAGGGGAGACAATGTAGATGCTAGTTGGCAGGGTCAGAAGTCGGCAAATCTTGAAGAAGGTAGGGATGTGATGGAAGCTGATCTCCCCTCTATCCCGGGGGGAAAAGATCTGTCAAACGCTGGGCGGGACATTTTTAGGCGGGAAGATGGAAGGGAAACCGAAGTGAACTCTAGGCCAGGAAAAGGAACTGGGCTCTATGGTACACCGGGTCGACCTCTTAAAAAAAAGGGGCCTAGCCCTCTTACGGTTGCTAGCTCGGATGAAAACGGAGTAGGGGAAATACCGAATCTTGCTCAAAGTCAGTTAATGTAGAAAGAGGTACTTAGATGGAAACCCCAGGCGCGGGTGTAGAAATGCTCAACAACCTCTCCCATCTCCACAAGGTCTCAAGGTGCAAAGCGTGGTATAGAGGTAAGTACCATTAGCCCTGTTCCTTAAAAGAAATCCAAAAAACTTGCTTTGGTGGGCATTTTGGAGCTTAACAATGAACAATCTGAGATGGTGGTGGCTACGAGTCAGCCCCACCAGAAGAAATGAAGATCTTAAGTTGGAACTGTCGGGGGCTTGGGAACCCCCGAACATTTCAAACCCTTCGCATGTTTGTTAAGGAGAAGCTTCCCGATGTGGTCTTCCTTATGGAAACCAAAATTCCATATGCTAGAGCTAATGGTATTGCTAAAACTCTCAATTTTGAGGGTTGTTGTGTAAGTGAGGCGGTTGGTAGAAGTGGAGGACTCATTCTTTTGTGGAAGCAGAAAGATCTGCTTGAGTTGGTAAATTTCTCAAAACACCACTTTAATGTAATGGTGAATGATGCCCATTGTAATTTTAAGTGGCTTTTGACTTGTTCCATGGCACCCGAATTCGAACTTAAGAAAACAGACTTGGAGTTTGTTTTCCTCTTTCAAGCCTGGTGACGAGGGATGGGGAGTGATAGGTGATTTTAATGAGATTCTTTTTAATGATGAGAAGGTGGGGGGAAAACCCAGAAATGAAAATCTCATGAGCATGTTTAGAAACCTTTCGGAGGAAGGAAACCTGCTTGATCTAGGGTGGAAAATAAATAAGTTCACATGGTGTAACCGTCATGAAGATGGGTCTTTCACCAAGGAAAGACTTGATAGAGCTATAGCCAACCCAAGATGGAAATTAAACTACTCGGAGGCTTCAGTGAAAACACTTCCAGCTATCTGTTCTGATCACAGCCCAACAGTACTATCCTGTAGTTTTGAGAGGTGCTCAGCATATAGATATCACACTTCTTTTAAATATGAGGCCAACTGGAACAAGGAAGAAGGATGCAGTAAGATTGTATCTAAAGCATGGTAAGGTAGTAATGGAGGAGAGACAGGTTTGAACAGGATTTTAAACAAGCTAGACAGAATAAGGAAGGGGCTTCAAAAATGGAGTAGGCACATGGTTAGGGACAGAAACAGATCCATAAAAGAAAAGACTTAGCTGTTAAGTGATTTGCAAAGTCGAGAAGGTCCTAGGACCATAAAAGAACAAAAAAGATTACAGCAAGAACTTGATTTTCTGTTGGAACAAGAAGACACAAGGTGGAGGCAAAGGGCAAAGAGACATTGGCTGATTGGTGGAGACAAAAACACAAAATTTTATCACGCCTGTGTTAATTAGAGAAGGAAAAAGAATACCATTACTAGAATACTAGAAATGGAAGAAACAAAAATGAGTGAAAAGGAAGATATAGCAGCAGGTTTCAAGAGCCACTACACAGCAATCTACAAGTCGACACAACCTAATTCAGTATGTATTGAGCAGAGCCTTCAGGGCTTGGAACCAAGGCTTACAATTGAAATGAAACAGTGGCTAGACAGGGATTGTACATAAAGCGAAGTGGAGGTGGCTCTCAAGCAAATGTCCCATTCAAGTCTCCAGGCCCTGATGGCTTTAGTGCAGGCTTCTTCTAAGAACATTGGGGAATAGTTGGCCTTGAGATCTCACAAGCAGTACCGGATTTCTTTAAATCAGGAGTTTTACCAAGGGATTTAAACCACACATAATTGGCTTTAATTCCTAAGGTTAGCTTCCCTATTTCAGTACATGATTTCAGACCCATCTCCCTTTGCAATGTGGTTTATAAGCTCATCTCAAAGGTCTTGGCAAACAGAATGAAAGGTATGTTGGATAACGTGATCTCGTGGAATCAAAGTGCCTTCATCCCCAAAAGATTGATAACCGACAACATAATGGTGGCTTATGAGGTCCTTCATACAATGCAGACAAAACAGAAAGGAAAAGAAGGTTCCATGGCAATCAAGCTAGATATGTCTAAAGCCTACGACAGGGTTGAGTGGGACTTTCTAGATGCTGTGTTATTAAGACTAGGTGGACAGAGATGGACAGACTTATTGATGAAATGTGTTAAGTCTGTATCATATTCTGTCATCATTAATGGAGTCCCAGGGGAGGCCATTATCCCTTTAAGAGGACTAAGACAAGGTGATCCCTTGTCACCTTATGTTCTTAATATGTGTTGAAGGACTTAGTGCTTTATTGCATCAAGCTAAAATGAGAGGGCTGATTAAGGGAGTGGCAGTAACAAGGGGTGGATTAAGTATCAACCATCTCCTTTTCATGAATGACTGTGTTATCTTCTGTAGGGCAAAGTTAGTGGAGTGATATATAATTCATGACATCTTGGTACAATATGAGCAAGCTTCAGGTCAAACCTTAAACAAAGAAAAAACCAGTGTCTTTTTCAGCTCCAACACAAGAGGGGAAGCAAAGGGATTTCATTTTACAACATGTAAATGGCTCGAGGTGCAATGACTATAACAAATGTATGGACCTCCCTACAGCGGTTGGAAGATCAAAGTATAATTCTTTTAGGAGTCTGAAGGAAAAGATATGGAATAAAATTAACAGCTGGAAAACAAAATTCCTATCTATTGCAGGAAAGGAAGTCTTGATAAAAAGTGTCTTACAGGCTATTCCAGCATATGCCATGAGTGCCTTTAAGTTACCAATTCTGCTTCTAAAAGAGATTAAAGCATTGTTGGCCAGATTTTGGTGGAACCATAAAAGAGAAGGGAGAGGTATTCATTGGAAAACCTGGAAGTTTTTGGGTTCAGTCAAAAATCAAGGGGGTTTAGGCTTCAGGGATCTCAGTTGCTTCAATAAAGCACTTCTTGCTAAACAATTGTGGAGGTTTATGAAGGAACCAAACCTTTTGGTTTCTCGGGTTTTCAAGCAGAAGTATTTTCAACATAGTGACCTTTTGGAGGCCAAACTGAGAGGTTCACCCTCCTTTGTGTGGAAAAGCTTATGGTCCAGTCTGTAACAACCTGCTAGAAATTTAATGGTAGAATTTCTATAGACTTGAGGAACCTCGTGAAAACTTCATAAGTTTTCACGAATCGGCTAATCGCAAAGGTTTTAGTCTGTCAACATAGTCAGTGTTATCACTCACTATAGTGTCAGAAATGCGATTTTAATTGTTTGAGATAGTTAGAAGTGTTAGAATACGTTATAATCTACACCACTAAGCTCAGTTGAATATTTAGGATTTTATGGCCATATAATCCATTTTCATAATTTTGGACGAAACAGCTGTTCGAAACTGTGAATTTATTTAAAGGGGCACTTCGGGGTTGAGTTTTGGTAAACGGTTTTTCCTGTAGGTTCATATGAATATTTAAGATTTTTCAGTACTAAGTTTATTGTGCCTTTTTTTGGAGTGAATAGTAACTTTGATAAGCGTACTATGTGCAGTGTTTTCAAAATCACAGTGTGGAATACCCAAATTAGGTTAGAGAAGTTTTATTTGGACACTTGGGAAGATCTTAGCCACAAATAATGAATAGTATTAGATACTTGGCACAAAGAGGAACCATTAGATGGATTTGTGAAGGAAATCAAGGTGTGAGATCATGCCACCTAAGCAAAACCTTTTTCATCTGATCAACCAAATTGAGTCAGATCAAAGAGGCTTTCAACTCTAGTGAAACCCTAAATGGTTGGAATCCAATTGAAACCCCAAAAGTTTGGTTGAAACTGAAACCCTAAACGGTTTCCCTAAGTTGGCCTTCAATTTTTGATCCAATTTCTAGCATTGTGTTTAATCAATTGATTAAATCACTTTCACATGCTATTAATTTCTCAAATTCTTGTTATGACATCATTATCCAACCTTTTAAACCTTGAAAATCTTTTTGGGCCAAGAAAAATTGGATTTGGGTTTGATAGCATCTCAAACCCTAACCAAACCTTCTTTAAACCCCAAATTGAAGCCCACTTGGTTGAGGCCCACCAAGACCCACGAATTTGGCCACCTTGGCAAGGCTTCTTGGAGAAGTTTCCTCCCCCACATGGCAGACCATTCACTACCCTTGGCTGCACCCAATAGTGCCTTGATGAGATGGAGAAACCCACCCCATCAACCTCTATAACTCACAGCTTCAGCAGGCAGTCCTTTCCCCTCTCTATTATCCACTTTATGTCATATATCTACCTCCAATCAATGGTCATTCAGGTCCATATCTTCCCCCTACAGAAGTCTTGAGTCATACAAGACACACTTACTTCCATTTCATCATTTCTTCACCCTGTTATTAGAGAGAAACCCAAAAGAGCTCTCTCGGGCAGATTTCTGGGTCTTTTTACGTGGAGCTTTTTGACCCATTTTAAGTATTTTCACACGATTACTCCTTCATAAAAGTTATTTCTCTTTGAGTATAGTTTCCATATATATATTATTAGTATCATTCCATGGTCATTTAGTTGGTCAAAAGTATTTTTAACCAAGGAAAGGTCATTCTAGGCGTGAATCTGAAGAGTATGTTATGTTTTGGAGTTTTTGATCAAGCTAATGGACATATCTTGGTCCGAAAATTTTATGGAGTGTTTTTAGCATGTGTTTAAGAGTGGTCATTGAGGTTTTGTTGCATGACTAAAGATTTTGATGATAAATTTTCTTAGATTTAGAAACTTGAAAACTGGAAGTGGCAAAACAGTTTTTATTTGGAGAAAGTTTGAATATTTCGAGGTTTGATCTTACTCTAAAAGCTTTGATATTTTTATATGATGATCCTTAGTCTCTTATTTTCATGTTAGGATATTATTTTAAAGATATTTAGTATTAGTTTCAAGGATATGATTTTTCTATGCAAGAGGATTCCGGTTAGGCCTAAGATTTGATGTGTTTGGTTTAGATCTATGTTTTATTGATTTTTAGCCATGTGATTTCAAGTTTGATGGTTGGATCCTATTTAAAACACATTCTTAAATCATGTGATGCTTTATTTCGAAGATCTCACATTGTTAAGCCATTGATCAAGAGATTTATCAAAACTAGTTGAGAAAAAAGTTTCTATTTTTGGACTAAGTGTAAAACCAAAAACTTCAAGTGTTATTTTGTGATTGTGGTGACTTTAGTTGGATGATTTAAAGCATGGTTGATCTTAGGATGATGTTGTGAATATGTTAGAAGTAAGATTTGATTTTTTTGGAATTCTTGGAGATGTTTTGATCTAGGGTCAAAGCTTGTGATTCAAGGATTTGGATCTTTTTACAAAAAGTTTGGTGTTGATTATTAGATTTTTCTAAATGGATATTTTAAGTATGGTTTTAAACTTAGGATTGGAAGATGTTTGTTGCAAAAATTTTGGTTTAAGCATGAGTTTTGAAGTTGGAAGGAATTGCAACAAAAATAAAGAGAAATAGCCTATGGATGTTTCGGCTATAGTGTGTTTTCCATAGTTGTGATTTGTTTTAAATCTTTCTGAGTTAATATTTGCATTTAGGACAAAATTTACATGAGGAATGTAAATTTTGGAAATTTTTGGAGTTATGATAATTTTTCCACATGTAGAGGGTAAAATGATAATTTTACTTTAAGTTAGCTTGTTTTCATGTTTCTAATTGTTAGTAATTAAATTTCTAACTTTTAGAATGACCCTTTACAGTTACTTGTGTTTCGCGCTTTATTCTCGTAGAACGTGACGATCGAGGTAAGTTAGCTTCTAACTTACTATCAGTTTATTGTGTGTGTATGATGGGTAAGGGAACTATAATTTATGTATGTTTGTTATCATTTATGCCATGTCATTACATGTTTATCTGTTACGCATGATTTATTCTTTCATGAATATTTATCTGTTACACAATCTTTTCTGTCATGCAATGTTGTATGTTATAAGTATGCCATGTTAAGTATGCCATATGTTATATGTATGCCATGGAATGTTTATGTTTAAATCATATTGTGCCATTTACAAGTATACGCCATGTTAGAAAAGTTCATTATATTAAATAATATCTCATGCATTAAAAAAGATAAGATATTTAAGAGTGACACGGACCTAAGCGTGTTCACCATAAGTTATGTTAAGGATGACACGGACCTAAGCGTGTTCATCACAAGATATGTTAAGGATGACAAGGACCTAAGCGTGTTCATCACAAGTTATGTTAAGGATGACATGGACCTAAGCCTGTTCATCACAAGATATGTTAAGGATGACATGGACCTAAGCGTGTTGATCACAAGATATGTTAAGGATGACACGGACCTAAGCGTGTTCATCACAAGTTATGTTGAGAGTGACACGGATTTAAGCATGTTCACCACAAGTTATGTTATGCAGTGCCACGGACTTAAGCGTGGTTCACCTTATGTAAAGTTCATATAGATCTCAAATCACGTTTAAGTTAAGTTATTCATGTCAATCACGACCCTAAGTGCTAGGATGGGGTAATATGCTAGTGGAACTTCTTTGTTCATGTTGGAGTGTCCAAATAGGTGTGAAATTTCCTGGGTTGACGAAGTACAATCAACAGGTTGCAATGAGGCCTAATTAGCTGGTCACCAGAGCGCGCCAGGCACTAACGCCGATGGTGCCATATTTTATTTTACGTGTATTCATGGGGCCACAACAACTGTGGAACATGAAGTATGGGGCCACAATAACTGTGGAGCATACATTACGTGAGACACAGCAATTGTGATACGTAGAATATGTGGGGCCACAACAACTGTGGAGTACGTATTAACGCATTCACGCTTGGTGTAGATACCTGTGTTGTGATGCGGTAATCGGCAGGGACACACGGCTCTAGGGGACCCATGTAGCACCCATATGGTCACGTTATTAATTAAGTCTATTGAATAAGATTCTAAGTTCATGTCAAGAAGTTAAGAATATGCAATCATGGTGACCCCATGAGATAAGAATAAGTTTCAGATCAAGTCCACGTTAAGACAAGTTTCAAATGTTCATGTTATGTTATGTTATGCTCACGTACAAGTTATGTTCATGTTCACGTTAAGTTTCAAGTTCATGTTCATATCATGTTATGTTCATGTTTATGATATGTTCAAGCTCACGTTCATGTTATGTTATGTTCATGTTCATGTTATGTTTCAAGTTCATGTTTCTGTCATGTTATGTTCACGTACATGTTATTTTCAAGTTCACGTTCATGTTATGTTATGTTCACGTTCACATTATGTCTCAAGTTCACGTTTATGTCATGTTATGCTCAGGTTTATGTTAAGTTCAAGTTCATATTTATGTTATGCATGTTCACGTTTATGCTATGTTTCAAGTCCATGTTATGTTTCAAGTTTCACGTTCATATTATGTTGCTAGTCCATGTTATGTTTTAAGCTCAAGTTCATGTCATGCTAAGTCAAGTTCAGTTCACGTTTAAGTTCAGGTTATGTCATGCTATATGTCAAGTTATGCTATGCTTATTTACGACTTTATTTATGCATTTATGCTTTTACTGTCATGCATGCATCTTTAACCTGTGTGGGAGTTTCCTGTTAACTTACTGAGATTTGTAATCAAATCTCACAGTGGTAGTCTCAACTACCATTCCCCCTGAATGGTAGGCGATGTATCAGGATCAGAGCAGGGAGCAAACATTCGTAGACTGAAGGAGGTTGACTAGACGCCGCAGACACGACGCGGAGCTTATAGCTTCCATATTTAGTTTTTGGACAGTATTCTGGCCTCGTTAGTCGAGTTACACGAGTTACTCGACGAACTTCCTCAATAGTGTATTTTGGTAATGTAAATATGGAGTTTGGTCTCCCATGTTTTTGAGGTTATAGTCCTCTAAGACTCATACTGAAATCGTAGATGTTTATTTTGTTA
Source organism: Carya cathayensis (assembly GCA_011037825.1). Classification (NCBI taxonomy): domain Eukaryota; kingdom Viridiplantae; phylum Streptophyta; class Magnoliopsida; order Fagales; family Juglandaceae; genus Carya; species Carya cathayensis. Next base: position 715,460 of record QGSO01000321.1, read on the forward strand.
AGTATGCTTGGATTACGATTTAACTATTTGGGATATTATAAGTTTGGTGCATAGTATTGCTAAAGAAAAAAAAAAAATTATCCGCTGCGAATATTGCATAATGCTAGATGCATGTTAGGAACATTGCATCTTATATGTCATGAACGGGGGCAGGTAACCATGTATTGCATGTCCCGACGCTTCAGATGTCTGTTCAATCCCAAGCGGAATTTGAGGATGTCACACAGTCTGGGATTGATAAAGGAAGGAATGGTATGGAGGGTGGGGAACGGGAAAAGCATGAAAATTTGAAAGGACAAGTGGCTACCTCGTCCTGTGACTTTTCATATCCAGACTCCCATGAATACCTTTGATATAGAAACCAGGGTGGAAGCATTGATTGATGAGGTAACTAAATCATGGAAAAAAGAGGTGGTGGCTGCAGTTTTCAGAGAAGATGAAGCAAAATTGATCCAATCTATCCCATTGAGCAGCAGAGGGTCATGTGATAAAAGGATATGGGCAGCTTTAGCGAGAGGGATTTTCTCTGTCAAGAGTGCCTACTTCCTGGAAACATTACTACATAAAATAAGCACAGGTGACACATCCTCATGTGGGTCTGCTAATGGCCTGTGGAAAAAAATCCGGGGCCTTAATGTACCAGGTAAAGTCAAAATGCTGTTATGGAAATATTTCAACAGGATCCTTCCTACCAGATACAATCTCTTCAGAAAGAACATAGTGGAAGGTAATACATGTCTAGTCTGTTTGAGAGAACCTGAAACCGTAGTGCATGTAGTTTGGGATTGTCCTGTAGTAGCAGATGTATGGGGTGGGATTCCACTTTTCAGAAAATGGAAAAGGAATTTCCATGATTTCCAACTACTATGGGAAGAAATGGTGGTGAAATTGAAGCAGGAAGAATTGGAACTAGCATCTATAATTTTTCATCACCTATGGACAAGGAGGAATGGTATGATTTTTCAGGATGTTTTTAAGTCTCCCAATACAGTTACCACAATGGCACAGGCATACCACGCAATGTACAAGGAGGTTTTGACAAAAAATTTGGAAAGAATAGTTGGAAGACAAACAAATGAATCTAGTCAGCCTTGGAAACCACCTATGTGGCCTAAGTATAAAGTAAATTTTGATGCAGCCTTTGATCAAGCTAGTGGAAGAATGGGGATAGGGGTGGTTATAAGGGATTCAGAAGGGGAACTAATTGCATGTTTGATTGCACCAAAGGAGCATGTCTCTTCTTCGGTTTTCCAAGCAGAAAGCTATGCTCTTCACAGAGCTATGGAGTTATGCATTGAGTTAGGATTGTCACAATGTGTTTTGAAGGGGATGCAAAAGCTATTATAAATGCTGTAAACTCAAAGGAAGAAGACAATTCATGGTCTGGATAGAAGATTGAGGATCTTCAGCAACTTATGGCAGCCTAACCCGTGTGGAAAATAGTCTTTGTACACAGATCTACTAATGTAAGTGCTCATATAGCAGCTAAGCTAGCAATTAGAGTTTCTAGTGAAAATGTTTGGCTGGAAGATGGCCCTGTTGAAGTCAGAAGATCCATCATGGATGACTTAGCTTGTAATGTACCAATCAATCCTAGAAATGAAATTGCTTTAAAAAAAATAATAATAACCAAATGACATCAATCACGATAATACTAAAACATCACCAAAGGTCAAGCAGAAAAGAAATCACCTACGGTTAATTGAAGGAAAGGAAAGTTGTTGCAAATCCTCCCATAAGTACTCATCAAATCTTCCCAACATAGAAACTCTATAATGTCTCTTTTTGAATGTTGTAGTTTTCATTTTTTTTATCATTTAAAACTTTGGGTGTACATATATATATATATTTATATATATATATATATATATATATATATATATATATATATATCTCTTCTCAGATACTCACTAGTCACTAGAATGGGAAGCATCATTTTTAATAAAATAAAAATTCAATTTATTCTTTATGGTATTATAGCCAGCAAATTGGCCAACGCCGTCTCTCTTGAGCTAGAAGTCGAACATCTTGCCAGCAGTGTTTTTACTTCCCCATCGTTCAGTGTTGTTTCTTTAACCAACTTTATCCCTGTGCAACATAAAACAACCCAAAGCCACATACAGTGTGATGTCCCCAAACTCTGCTTAAGATTTGACGGAGACTAAAATGTCGGGACATGTAATACAAGATCACATACCCCTTGTTCATGACAGTTAACATGCAATACACCTACCATGTTTCTAATAGTATGCAAAAATTGCAGCGGAATAATTAAAAATAGTAATGGTTTGGGCAATTTAATATGGTACCAAAACAAGCACTATTAATCCCAATAGTAATTGTTTAACCATTCATACAAAATAGGTCTTAAAACCTCCACCCTTCATAATAATCCTTAAACATTGCTTTTATAACGATAACAATGCTATCGCCTAGAAGTCTTTCTCTTCCATAATCTTCTAGATATCCTAAAAAAGCTTCAAAACTTCACAAATAGACTTTTCGACTGCCTCGAGCCGCTCTATTAGTGAAGGGTCCATGGACCTCTAGGGACTCTTTAGGGCTTCCTTAACTATTGGAGGCTCATTGTGCTTGTGTTTCCTCATCTTGCTCACAATCTTTTGACTCTGTCACAAATACCATTGTAAAGAGAATGGTAGTGGAAACTGCCACAGTGAGATTTCAAGAAATCCAAACAAGTTAAAAAAAAGCACATACAAAGATAATAGAAGTATGTATAAGGTAAACATGAATATGAGTGCACGAGCATGAACGTACGATTTTATAAAACACATATATTTCTTTCATCTAGATTCCTTTTTCAACAATATTGAACTTGTAACCATGTAACAATGTGCCATTTCATTTTAATCACTTCTACACTTATTCTATGTAACAATGTATGGTCACCTCACTGCTCTTTGACTAGGTGTGTGTACGTCATATGTAACACCCTGCTAAGAACTACATAGATCAAGTTAGTATTATTGTCAAATATTGAAAATCTGACAATGATAACCCAAGAATTTGGCTAAGTGGAAGTGATGATGCTTAAGAGAATTGAGCTTTTGGAATTAATTAATTAGGATCATAATTTGGTTAAATAGCTTCCGCCATTTGCTTAATTAGAGATTTTATAGATTTTTGGAGTAATGAAAATTTTTGTGAAAATGGGTTGCCAAGAGAATAGAAGGATGACAAATGGCATGAGGACGACTTGCGACCTCAATGGACTTGGTAATAGATTCATTGCAAGGCATGGAGGTAAGATGGATATGTAAAAGGTTAATAAGAGAATGGCAAAAGAAAGGTTCAAGACAAGGCCCAATGTAAGGCCCAAAGTTAAGGCCTAGGTTAGTCTGTTCAAGCCCAAAGGGTGGCCCGACAAAATAGAATTTGAGGCCTAGGGGAAGGCCCATGTCAAAGGGGCCAAAAGATTACCCAACTTGGAGAGAAACCATACGATTCTCCTTCATATTACTCTGTCAATAGGAAATACCACCATCTAGGAAATGGTTTCTCTTTCTTCTGTAAACCTTCCATACGCCCCTAGGGTTTATTTTTGCTGCCATGATCAGCCCTCCATCATGAGTTTAAGTTTACATTTTCAAAACATCTCATGATGACATAAGACTAGTTATAGCATAGTAACTTTGACAATCCATCAAACACTATACATGCCGATTTCTTCTAGCTCTTTTTCTAAAAATTTTTCTGAAATTTCTTATTTTCATCTTGGTTTGGTTCAACCTTCTAAAACCCTAGAATAGTAAATCAAATGCAGCTCATGTCATGAAGTGATAATGCATGCCATTGTAGTGTAAGCTCAGCCAATTGGATGCACTAGGTTTCGCCGATGCCCTCCAAGAACAAACCAACAATTCTTGATCATTCAACAACCTTATCAATTGGTTTTTTTGCAAATGATTAACCCTATTTCATTCTACCTAACTCTGAATAATATAGACCTAATGTTAGGACAAGAACAACCCTTCCATAGTTGCGCAATGGCAAAAGCAATTTCCCAATTGCTTTTTTGACATTTTCTACTCACAACTCAGCCCCTCTCCCACGCCTATAGAACCACCTTTGGGTCTAGAATCATGTCTTCAAATCACTCTCCTATCACCCTATTAATGATAAAACTGATGGTTATAGTTGGTGGAAAACCATGTGCCATTCTTGGTTGTAACCCTTTCCTTCCAACCCTATTTTATTTTCCGCACAATAAACACCAAGTGTCCAACATTCTAGGTTCAATACTGATCTGTAAAAGCTACCCAAAATTATCTGTTAATGACAAAAAATTGCAACAAATATAGGAACAAAATCGAGAGAAAACTAGACTGGTTTAAAGTCCAAAACCTGCCAACTTTTGGGGAACCATATGGTTTTTGTCTCAACTTTTGAAACCTATTAGCTCCACCTATCCCCTCATTTGGTCCTTATCCATGTGTTAATAATGAGATGTTTTTAATTTTGTAACTATTATCAAATTGAAAACACAAGCAAAGCATTGCACTAAAAGCCATCACCAATCCCATTCACCTTTCTCATGCACACCGAGCCACACATGACTCAAATTGAACTTCTTCATTTCTCAAATCTATAAGTACCCCTCTCCTTTCCTCACTTCCTCCCATTCCATTCTCAAGCATTGCATTAGTCTTCTAGTGAGCAAAACATCCATAGTTTTAAAGGAGAGTGAAACCGAGAGGTTAGAGTCAGTTCCTTGGAGAGAGTTGGTTCTTGAGAACTCCAAAAGCCACGGTCTAGTGAGTGACTCTACCATAAATTTTTATATGAGGTTAGATCAACATGTTAGGCATTGATTTATTGTATGAAAATGAGTTTTGGATTGAGTTATATTTGGTGAATCTTTGGAAGCATACTTTCGATACTGAGTTGGAGTCCAATAGGAATAAGTTATTTTGATGTTAAAATATAGTCATGAATTGTCTTCATATGATATTATGAGCTTAGCTAATGTCTTGTTATATTGATTTAAGGTTGATATTTAGGAAAAACAGCATGTCATGCTAGGAATATAAATCAATATCTTGGGTTGATCATCTAGCACGTTTCGATTTCCACTTGTAGAGTTTTTCTTGTGATATCTTGATTAGGTTTCTCAAAGCATGTGTTTTGAACATCTAGAAGCTTATTATCAGCATGTTAAGAGTTAGAATCTAGAATTCTTTAGAGCTATTAGGGTTCACATGCTAAAGAGAAGGTACTTAGTTTGGTGATTGTATGATGTTTTGGTGTTTTGCATCACATGAATGTTGATATGATCTCATGAGACTTGAAACTAAGTTACTAGCATGTTAATAAGTTTAGATCCAATGTTTGGTTATGTGTTAACTTTCAGTTGTATAAGAATCCATGAAGATTATAGGCTTAAATCACATATAGTGAAAATAAGCATTTTGCATGCCAAGGTTGGTTGAACTTCTCATAGTGGATGTTTCATTCTTGAAATTATAAGGTGATATATGGACTTAGAATATGGAATATATGAAGTTTGTGTAAATTGGTGAAATTTGAGGTCGAAATGCAAATAGTGAAAGCTTAGGGTTATTATTGCAATTTTTGGAAAGTATGAGAGCTGATTTGTAAATATAATTTTTAGCTTATTATATTTTAGATTTTCATGATTCTTAACCCTAGTATGTATTTTAATTCAATCGTGAAGATTTATAGAACTCAAGGAGTTTGTAATTTAGTTTCCAACTTACTTTTAGATAATTTATCTATGCTTCTTTTATAAACACCACATTCATGTTATACATGTTATTTTGATTATGAAATGTCATATGATACATCATTGAGATTTTTTTTCACTTGCATATATGACATGTGTTGTATTACTTTTGCACAAATCATGAAATAGTATTGTTTTAGCACGATACATAAAAATACGTCATTTCAGCATGAAGTATATTGTATGTTACGAAATGAACACATGTGATGAAATATATTTTTATCATAAAGCATGGCATGAAGTCTTTTTTATCACGACCCAATGCTAGGATGGGCAAATATTTTGGTGGAACTCCTTTGTCCACTCTAGAGTGAGTAAAAATGGAGTAGTAACTCCTGGGTTGACGAAGAATAGGCAAAGGGCTTTGAATGAGTTCTTTTTAAAGAATTTCAGAGTGAAATTGTGTATGACATCTAATGTTGGTTGGTGCATATGTTATGAAATGTTTAAGATCAATAAAGATATATCGACTCAATTCTGATGACGTAGTCTCAACCTAAGTTATGCTACAGTCATTGAGAGGTACTCATAGTGCAAAATGGGGAACTGTGATATTACCATATGTTTCTAATGATGACTCTAATAACAAGAAATGATATGTTTTGAAAAGACACTTCAGGAAATATTTTCTATAAGAAAATGTGCATCAAATTTTTTTGAAAAATGTTGAGGAATCTGGATGAAAGACAAATACAATTTTTCTGCATATCATGTATGCATATCATGTTTATCATTGGTCATGCATAATTTATCTATGTATGTTATCTGTTTAACTTAATTTATAGAATCTCACTGTGGTAATCCAAACTACCATTCCTCCTGGAATGGTAGAAGTTGTACTAGAACCAAATTTTGACGATCAAGATAGTGATGAACTCCACCCCTTGGCTATGAATGATTGAGATTGAACCTGACTGTGACCACAAATATGAGTGATAGTGATGTTTGTAGAGATGGTCCTGGTTACTATGAAGTGCATTAGATAAATTATTTAAGTTGTTTTTTATGAAACCCCCTATGAAGCCTATTTGTAATAAGGAGATGTTATCTCCAAACAATGTTTAAACTTATGCATTACTATTTGGACCACTATTAAGTAAGGCTCTATTTATATTTAATTTAAATGTTGGGATGTTTTAGTTCATTCTGGTGCAAAATTTTTAGAAGTCACTATTTTTCCACAATGATTATTGCATACTGTTAGATATATGTTATGTTGAATTGCATATTATCTATAATGAACTGGGTTATGTAACTTTGTATTTCATGTCTCAACGTTCCAAATATCTTTTCCATTCCAAGTGGAGGTTGGGGGTATCACATCATATACAATGATGCTCAGGTAGATCAATACGCCTTCACCATGAGCTTTCAATATGATATGACAGTACACAATTTGTCTTCACCATATTTACAATGTTTCTCACCCATTAGCATTAGACACTATTACCTTGCTCTGAAATCCTTTAAAAGGAATCCATTCGAAATCTGTTGACTATATTTCATCAACCCAAGAGTTATCATTCTAATTTAAGTAGTCCAGAGTGGACAGATGAGTTCTACTAGGATATTCTCCTGTTCGCGTGAAAATATCTACAAATGCACAGAATTGTAACTAGTAAAGTGTTTTAAAGAAAACGGATATCGAACGCACATAGATTAATTATACTATTGAGTACTGAAATTTATTAAATTAATTACTATTTGGAAAACAGAAATTTAAAGAATAGATTATCTAAACTCAACTGAAGAAAAGAGCGTTAAAATTAAGATTGTAAAAATAATAAGAATAGATATGAGTGTTTGATTTTACCTAGCAAATCCCACACAATTTATTCTTCCTCGTTATAAAATTTCAAATTTCCCAAGTTGATGATAAAAAAATCCTTTAACTATTCAATATTTTCTCTTGAACAATATTAAAAATATTTCCAACTAATAATCCCATATCTCTATGTGAATTTAACTAATTGGAGACTCATTAAGTTCTTTGGATTTTTCTTGAAAACCACACTAATCGTGGTAAGTCTCTCTACTTTTGCTCAACTAGTGGTGCTTAATCCTAGAGCTTTAATCACAAATCACCTCTCGGTCTCATTGTGATTCAATAGATTGAACAATAACTGGCCAGAAAATTGTAAGCATTAGGAACACGTAATAAACACTCAATCAGGAAAATATTGAAAAAAAAGAACTTGGACAATAAATTGTGTTCAAAACTAGACTACATCAAAGTTCTAGAAAATAAAATTAGCTCATAATGAAATTGAAAAGAAAAGAATAAAACTAGTGTTCTTTGTTGGAGTTGATGAAGCATGTGGCTCTCGCCTCTGCTCTCTAGATCCGCCTCCTCCTTAGAAAAATAAAGAATAAAAACTCAACTCCCACCCCCTAATTCATCCCACAAGCCGGGATTAAATAGTTGTCAAAGTTGACAAAAAGGAATCAGAGACTTACGACTATAATTTAGCTTAAAGATCTGAAAAATAGTTTCTAAAGATATTAACAAAAGAGAAAAATATCCCAAAAATAACGGGATTATCTAAAATGGAAGATTCAATGATATGCGGCTTGAATTGCAGAGCTTGGGAGTGTCCCACCAGGGAGATGCCATGTATGCTGAATATAATTGGTCTCGTCACCCAATGGTTGAGATGTGAGGTTCTTGACCAAGATAAAAGACTCCTCTTGCCAACTTACTGAGAGGAAAAACTATTTGCCTATCGAGGGGTAAGTCTTCTCGCCTTTGGGCGAGATAAATCTCTTTGCTGCTTGTGGGAAAAGGCTCCTCGCCCAAATCTCCTCGGCTTTCTTCAGATCTCGTTGCTTCTCATCAGTCTGGATCCATGATTGAGCTGAAATATTGCATGTTTTATACATTTAGAGCCAATATATTTGAATGATTTCAATACATCATTATTGGTTTTAGATGAAAAAATGAAGAGACATAAATTCAATTTGTGATTTAAATTGGTTAATAGCATAATTTATGCTTAATTTTATAACCTGTGATTTAATCGGAAAATGTTTCTTCACATGCACAACACATTTTTGATATTCTATTATTCCTTTTTATTTTTTCTAGTTTCCATCTTTTTTAGACTAAGACAAGCACAGTGGAAGGCTGCAGATTTTTGGTTCTTTTCAACACGCAGCATGGCCTTCCACTTTATGCATGCTGGGGCTTTTGGTAGACATGCAACACAACATGCATTTTGGGTTTGGATGGACAGAGCAGCAAGGACCCCTTTGGTTTGACGAAAGCCACACATGCATGTGGGACCCAAGATGTTTATATTTGGCTTGGTTCTCTTTATATGTAGGCACTCAGGACAAAAAGAAAGGGCTCACACACGAAAACAAAAGAGGGGTTTTTGGATTCTTTCAATACGCAAAACGGGCTTTTTATTTTTTATTTTTTTGGTTTTACGGAATACATGCACATAGCTAAGGGTCTTAAAGTATTTTGGATTGAATGCAAAAAGGGAGAGTTTTACTCACAAAGGGTTTTACAGTTTTAGAGGCACACAGGACCCAGCGGTAGAGATTATTGTTCTTTTCATTTTGAACAGGATAGAGGTGAGAGTCCTTGGCTTTTTTTGATGAACACTGCAGCGTAGCCTTTGAAAAACCTCGAGGGGTCCAACGTCTACACTTGCCTAGCCTTCCTCTGTGATATAAACCCGTGGGATTGAAATCCCTTGAACCCATAGTCAATTTGAAAACCAACCCAAGAAAGCCAATAATCAAGTCAAACAGATCTAGACCCGTTGAAATCTCATTTCAAGAACCTAGATCCGAATGATTTAGGCCCGTTGAAATCTTGTTTTAAGAACCTAGATTGAAGGGTGAACGCCACAAAGGTTTGTGCCTTTGATGAGTTTAAGAGTTCATTAAAAACCAAGAGGAGATAAACTCCACTCACTATAAAAATATTCATCAAGAGTCTAACTTGTAATGTGCGGCTATAATGAGTTAAATAACCCTTCCCCAAAGTAAACCCTAGGCCAAAAATAACTTCCCCAAAATACCCTAGGCCAGCGCCCCCCTCTAAAGCATATAATAATATTTTCCTTGAAACCCGAGTTTATCAAAATAAGACATATGTGAGCCAAACATCCTCAACACCAAATAATCTAGACTAATTCCTATAACTAATAATATAAGTCATTTTAATGAATTAAACATGTTCAAAGTCTTCAAAAACAATAGGCCCAAATAAGAAACCCTAAGTCATGTTGCACCCTTCCATTGCTTATATCACATGGATCAAAACTGATTCTCATTCTTTCAAGTCCATCTTGAATGTTGGAGTCTTGTTAAATTCGTCCCAAGTGGATTGCACCAATCCTTATATTGCTTCATTGATTTTCTTAGCTTTTGATCTTGTGATTGGCCCATCTGGAACTTGTAAAGGATCTTTAAGATTTGATCCACCTTAGTGCCCATCATTTCCCCTATACTCAAAAGGATTCTATCTCGAATCTTCACCTACATCAAAGGAAGAAAGTCAGAAACATTGAAAGTAACAAAAACATTATACTCACCCGGAAGATCCACTTTATAAGCATTATTATTAATTTTCTCAAGAATTTGGAAATGCCGATCTCCTTGAGGATGCAATTTAGTCCTTTTAGAGGTTGTGAATCTTTTTTTGTGCATGTGAATCCAAACCCAATCTCTTAGTTCAAAGATGACATGCCTTTGCCCTTTATTGGCTTGGGAAGCAAACTTTTAATTTTTTTTTGGCAATTTGAACAATTAATGACATAAAGAATTTCAAATCTAAATGATTAAGTGGATTAAAATCATAAATAATTCTAAAGGGAGAATAAGAAGTAGAATGAATACTATGATTATATGCTAACTCAATTAATGGCAAACAATACTCCAAAAAATGTTCATACAATATGTCTAAAGTCTTCCTTACACCAAAATGACCCAAGAAATCACCTCCATGTGCTTCACGCACAAGCAACTCATGCATAGAACTATTAGGCACACAAAGTCTATTCTATCTAAACAAGTATCCATCTAGTCTATAGAACTTACCAAACGATGCCTTCTCACACACTCTATACACACTAGAAAAATCATCATCATTAGCATACAATTCCTTAACACATTCAAATCTCAATAATTTTGCATTTAAAATAAAGACAAGGGTATTCCTTTTTGATAATGCAGCAGCCACAATATTTTCCTTACCTTCTTTGTATTTGATCATATAAGGAAAGGTTTCAATGAATTCCACCCACTTGGCATGCCTTTTCTTCAACTTACCTTATCCCTTCAAGTGCTTCAAGGACTAATGTTCGGTATGTATGACAAATTCTTTTGGTTAAAGGTAATGTTGCCAAGTCTCCAATGTTGTCACAAATTCAATTTGATACTTTATTGCTCTAATAGGTGGCAATCCACTAAGCACATCACTAGGAAACACGACCTTATATCTCTACAATAAAGAGACAACAACAACACTAGGCAAAAATTTGTCAAGCTTGTTAGTATTAAAACTCACTTTAGCATAAAAACTATTTTCTCTCTTTCTTTTTTCTTGTGGCTCCACTCTCTTTCCTTTCCTCTTAGCCACCTCTCTATTTTCTTTTGCACTCTCTTTTTCATGAAGTTTCGGCATTACCCTCATTTTTCTCTCGTGTTTCGACCTCATTCTTTCTTTTTTGCTTAATCTCACTTTCACTCTTTCTTTTTTGTTCAACCTCACTTTTTAGTTTCAATAGGTCCTCATGGACTTGTTTTGGAGTTAAAGAAGCAAGCTTGATTATTTTTTCATCCTTTACAGAGCTATACATATTCCTGTAACCATCATGAGTCACCTCCTATCATACTGGTGTTGCACCTAAACTTTGAATCAAACTAATGTACCAAAAATTTCGTACAGTTTTACTTGCAAGTATACAGGTGTTGTAGTAGCTAACAGGGTCGAATCCACATGGATTGACTTATGTGATAACGAAAATTAATTCAAACAATAAAATGAAATTACTAAAAGAAACGTGCAATCGAATAGAAGAGAAAATTATTAAGATGTCGATTTTAAAGTAATAGAATAAAATTAAAATGATAAAATAAATTGATATGGAGAATGACTAAGGTTTCGAGGATTTGTCTAATAATTTAGATTATTGTTTCCGATCGATTTACTTCAATTAAAATTTCACCCGTCTCCTGTTCCTTAGCTCTCTTCTTTTTTTCTTCTCTCGCTAAGCTCAAAACTAGCAAGCCCAAGAGACCACCTGCAATCCAGCTGCTTTCACAAAAGCTCCAGACCTCTCACAAGTCCAAGCCCCAGCAGATGAAAACTTCTCTCCCGTGCTGAATGAAGTCCAGCGTTCCTTCTGTCCTACCCACAGTGTCCAGCGTCCATCGTCCAACATCCAGCCAAGAAAAATGAAAAAGTCAGTACTCTCCCACACGAAACTCCCTGCTCTTTCCGAAGTCTTTCCGTCTCCCTCGTCCAAGTCTCACACCGTCCGTCCGTAAAGTTGCTACTTGACTTCACTTCCTTTTGTCCAACCAAGCTCTCCCATTCAGTCCAAACGAAAAGGGAAAAGCTCACCCCAAACGTAAAGTCCCTTCCGTAAGTCTCCGTTCTTTTCTTCACGTAAAAACGTCCCTCCTATTTCCACTCGTTTCTCCCCTTTAAGTTCCAGAAGAAGGGTGCCTTTAGCTCTAGAGCCCACCGTCAATCGAAGTCTACCTAAACAAAAATAGCACTAGCCTCAAAACGTCAGCCTCTTGTTTTTTTTTTTTTTTTTTCCGTAAACCAGCTCCCCTCTCAATGTGCCTCTGTCCTTCCCACCGAAAGTTCTTTTATGTTCAAAGTCGTCTCCATTTTGTGTCTTTTTCAACTGCCCAAGTCCACCGTGTCCTTCCCTTCCTTTGTCTTATCTTCTGCTATCCTTTTATTTTTTTCAAAGCTGAAACAACTACTTTTGTCTTGTTAAGAAAAGTCCTGCTGCATATGCGTGAGTCTCTCTTTCTGCATGTTTCTTTATATTTCCTCTCAATTAGCATGTGCTTTTGGTCAAAAGTTCCAATCGGATCCCATGTGAGTTTTATTTAAACTAAAAATAAGGAGAAGAAATAACACTAAAAAATAAATTAAAAGGAAAAATAGATTATCAAAAATATGTTATATATGTAAGGAAATATTGTCCAATTAAATTATAGTTATAAAATTATGTATAAACATGATATTAATTAATTAAAAATCATAACTCGTATTTATACTTATTAACCATTTTTTCATCGAAAACCAATAATAATCTTATGAAATGATTAAAATATGTTGGTTTTAAATGTATGAAATATGCAATATTTCAGCTCAATCATACCCTAACTAGCTTTTTGCTAAACCTTGAGCAAAATAATAAAAATTAATTGAGATGAACATTGCATAAAGCTCAAAATTCAAACAAAATCAATCAAATATAATTTTGAATTCTCGCAAAAAATTGATTCGTGACTACTCAACACTAGGAGTTGTATTGACAAAGAAAGCCTCAACAATTGTTCACATAGAATTGGGGCAAATGTCTTAGAACTCGGATGTGTATGTGGTTGAACCTCTGTGTGTTCTTTGTTAATAAACATGTTTTATCATAGGATTTTTCAACCTTAAGATTAATAATTATTGATTCTAACTACCTTAAAGTCTAAGGGATTAGCAGTTTTCACACCAACTCTGTTTAAAGGTTGAACACTCAACCCCCAAAGTTTTGGGTAACTCTTTCTAGCCTTTTATTCAGGAAAACTAACACTCTTTCATCTTCTTTTTCTTTTTATTTCTTTATTTTTTTTTATTTTTTTCGATTTTTTCTTCTTTGTTCTCTCTCTCCCTCTCTCTCTCTCTCTCTCTCTCTCTCTTTCTCTCTCTCTTTTCATATAAGGCTCGGTAGTCCTGCAGTTTACTTCTCATATTTTAAATCAATGAACATTAATGAGGAACACTACAAGTGTAAGCATGTGCAAAATGTTCTTTCAAAACTTGCCCTTCATTCTATATAAATCATACTAATTCTCATCTCTATAAATATCGCATCCTGGTGTTTCAAGTCACTCTTCAACAAAATATGATGCATCATAAGTCATGCTCTATGCATAGGGTTGGAGATAAATTTTCACAAAATAATTCCGCTTAATTACTCCACCAAGGTGCTCAAATTTCACAAAAATGCCAGAAGGAGAGTGTGTTAATCATTTGTGTTTCAATGCACATCACAATTTTTTTTGGGGTTTTTTTTTTGGCAAGCACATTTTCAACAGAAAACCCTCCCCCCAACTACATGTGACATTGTCCTCAATGTTCAGCAAATGAATGTTCAATGACGTAGGCTATATAGGCATAAATTGAAGCAAGATAAACATTGCAGAACATATATTGAAACGAAAATGATTAAACAAAGAGGAAATAAGTCACCTGAGATACTCGAGTGCACATAAGGAGTAGATTTTTATCAAAGTTAGAAGACACAAAAGAACAAAAGAAAGAAAAACAAAATAACAAATACAGTATATACAATGAGAAATAAGAAATTAATTCTTATAAGCAGGATCTTCCAGAGTAGTGGACTCAACTTCTGGAATAAAATCACCAAAAAATAGTTTCAACTTTTGTCCTTTAACTTTAAAAACATTACCTTTCTCTGGGTCTCCTATCTCAATGACCCCAAAAGGATAAACCGTTTTTACAATAAAGGGACAGATCCATCGGGATCGAAGCTTGCCAGGAAACAAATGGAACCTTAAATTATACAACAAAATTTTTTAGAAAGGCTCAAAAGATTTTCGAAAAATATTTTTATCATGAAAAATTTTCATTCTCTCCTTGGAAACACGAGAGTTTTTGTAAGCTTCATTTCTGATTTCTTCTAACTCATTAACCTAAAACTTATGAAGAGAGCAAACTTTATTCACATCAAAATTAAATTGCTTAGTTGCCCAATAAGATTTGTGTTCCAATTCCATAGGCAAGTGACAAGCCTTTCCAAAAATGAGTCGATATAGGGACATACCAATTGGGGTTTTAAAAGCAGTACGGTATGCCCAAAGTGTGTTGGTTAGTCGTAAAAACCATTTTTTGCGACTTGGGTTAACCATATTTTCTAAAATTTTTTTGATCTCTCGATTAGATACCTCAACTTGGCCACTTTTTTGTGGATGATAAGGGGTAGCAACCTTTTGAGTAATACCATATTTTTGCATTAAGGTCTTAAAAGGCTTATTGCAAAAATGCTTACCCCCATCACTGATAATGGCTCGAGGTGTTCCAAACCTTGATAAAATATTTTCTTTCAAAAATTTCAGTACAACTTTGTGATCATTGTTTTTGTATGGAACGGCCTCGATCCATTTGGACACATAATCTACAGCTACCAAAATGTAGAGATTGCCAAAAGAAACTAGGAAGGGTCCCATGAAATCGATGCCCCAACAATCAAATATTTCAACAACCAAAATTAGATTAGATTTAATAGCATCATATTCCAGCGGGTAATCTCTCCCAATTTTTGACAACGCTCACAAGTTTTAAAAAATTTATGGGTGTCCTTGAAAAGGGTAGGCCAATAGAAACCACATTGCAAAATTTTAAGAGCTGTTTTCTTTATAGAAAAATGGCCACCACATGCCCCAGAGTGATAAAAAGACATCACACTTTGAAATTCGCTATTGGGAACACATCGTCTAATTATTTGATCCAGGCAATATTTAAACAAATATGGATCATCCCAAAAGAATTTTTTTACCTCTACAAAAAATTTCTTCTTATCTTATTGAGTCCAAATGTGAGGAATTTCACCTGTAGCAAGAAAATTAGCAATGTCAGCATACTAAGGCAATTGAGATATACCAAAGGGTTGCTAATCTAGAAATGTGTCTATAATAGGAACTGTCTTTATGGAATCTGAAAGAACAAGTCTAGAAAGATGATTAGCAACAATATTCTCAACTCCTTTTTTATCTTTAATTATCAAATCAAATTCTTGCAACAAAAGGATCCATCCAAGCAACCTGGACTTTGCATCTTTTTTCGCTAAAAGGTACTTCAACGCAGCATGATTAGTAAAAATGACAATTTGAGACCTAATCAAATAAGAGCGAAAATTTTCAAGTGCAAAAATTATTGCAAGTAGCTCTTTTTCAGTTGTTGAATAATTCATTTGAACACTATTTAAAGTTCTACTTGCATAATAAATAACACAAGGCTTTTTGTCCTTACGTTGGCCCAACACAGCTCCAATAGCACAATCACTAGTGTCACACATAATTTTAAATGGTAAATTCCAATAAGGTGATCGCATAATTGAGGCTGAAATCAACATACCTTTTAGCTTTGTAAAAGTTAATTCACAATCATCAGTCCACATAAAAGAATTTTCCTTTGACAATAAATTGCACAAAGGTCTAGAAATTGTGCTGAAGTCTTTAATGAACCTCCTGTAAAAACTTGTATGACCTAGAAAAGATCTAATATCCCTGATGTTCTTTGGGATGGAAAATTTAGAAATTAATTCAATCTTGGCCTTGTCCACTTCAATACTTTGAGAAGAAACAATGTGACCAAGGACAATCCCTTGAGTGACTATAAAATGACACTTTTCCTAGTTTAAAATCAAATTCTTTTCTTTGCATCTAATCAGCACTTTTTCTAATTGAGTCAAACATTCATAAAATGAATCACCAAAAATAGAAAAATCATCCATGAATATTTCAACGAAATGCTCTACTATGTTACTGAATATGCTCATCATGCATTTTTGAAATATAGCAGGAGCATTACAAAGTCCGAATGGCATCCTTCGATATGCAAGGGTACCAAATGGACATGTAAAAGTGGTCTTTTCCTAATCCTCAGGAGCAATCTCAATTTGGTTATATCCAGAATAACCATCTAGGAAGCAATAAAATTTATGGCCTGCTACACATTCAATGATTTGATCCATGAATGGTATGGGAAAATGATCATTCCTGGTGACAGAATTTAGTTTTCTGTAGTCAATGCACATACGCCAACCAGTAGTAACTCTAGTTGGGATCGATTCCTTATCAGCATTCTTAACTACAGTCACATCAGATTTCTTAGGTACTACCTGCGTAGGACTAACCCAATTGCTATCGGAAATAAGGTAAATGATCTCTACATCTAGAAGTTTTAACACCTCCGCTCTGACAACCTCTTTCATGTTGGGGTTCAGTCTACGCTGCATCTTTCTAGAGGGTTTAGCATTGTCTTGTAGATATATCTTGTGGGTACAAATCAAAAGACTGAAACCTTTGATATCAACTATGGTCCATCCTATTGCCTCTTTGTGTTCAATGAGAACACCAATTAATTTTCTCTCCTGAATTTCATCCAGTTTTGTTGAGATGACCATTGGTAATGTCTCTGCTTGGCCTAAAAATGCATATTTGAGATCAATAGGTAGAGGTTTCAAGTCGAGTTTTGGTGTTTGCATATTTGAGGGGAGGGACACGACATCATGAGGTGGCAATTCCTCAAAACGTGTCCTCCATTTATTAGTGTTCATTATAGGAGTAGATTTTAGCAAAAAATTCATAGATGTAAGTACAGAATCATCATCAAAATTTTTACCATGAACCAAACAAGCCTCAAGAGGGTCAGAAAAAATTGACAAATTAAATTTATTTTGAACAAGAGTTTGGATCAAATTTACTTCATGCACATCATCAACATTGCCAGGTTGTTTACAAATATTGAAAATATTCAACTCCAAAGTCATGTTGCCAAAAGAAATTATCATCACACTACTCCTACAATTTATTAAAGCATTTGAGGTAACAAGGAATGGCCTATCCAAAATTATAGGATTTGAGTGCAAAATCGAAAACAGGTTCTGTGTCCCAAACAATAAAATCCACTGGGAAATAGAATTTGCTTACTTGCACTAACACATCCTTAACTATCCCTCTCAGTATTTTAATTGAATGGTCAGCAAGTTGGAGTGTTACCTTGGTTGGTTTAAGTTTACCAAGACCCAACTACTCATATACCGAGTAAAGTACGAGGTTAACACTAGCTCCAAGGTCAAGTAAGGCTTTTTCAATTTTAAAATTTCCAATCACACAAGAAATTATTGGACAACTCGGGTCTTTATACTTTGGAGGAGAATTATTTTGAAGGATGGCGCTTACTTGTTCTGTGAGGAAAGCCTTCTTTTGCACTTTCATCGTACGCTTCACTGTACACAGATCTTTCAAAAATTTAGCGTAAGATGAAATTTGTTTAATGGCATTCAAAAAAGAAATTTTAATTTTCACTTGTTTGAAAATATCAAGAATATCAGTATTTTGAACCAATTTGTGAGAATGTTGCAACCTTTAGGGAAATGGGGCAGGTATTGGGGCTTTCACAGTTTTATCTAGCTCGACCTTGTCAAGTTCATCATCACTCTTAAAATTTAAAGAATTGTTAGTCTCATCAACTTTCATTGAAATGCTCTTATCAATTGTTTTTCCATTGCGTAGAGTGGTGATGAACTTGGCATGCTCAAATTTTGAATCAGAAGAATTTGAATTTCTTACCTCAAATTTCCCTTTAAGATTTGGCTGAGATTGAGCATGAAACTTACAATTTTCTTGAGCGTGCAATGTGGAGGTCAAGTCGTAATAGAGCTTCTCATCTCATTAATGGCCTGCATTGTTTGAGTGTTAATATTGGTTTGCTCCTGGATAAAAATTTGTAATGTCTCCTCAAGGGTTTTCTTATGTGGAGGCACATAAGGAGTAGAAGAAGAAGGCCCTTGATGATTTTGATTTGAATTGGACTCGTTCCTCCAACTAAAGTTGGGGTGATTTCTCCATCCATGATTATATGTTTCCGAATAAGGGGAAGAAAATGGTCTCCTATAAGAATTCATGACATTTGCTTGTTCGTGCAACAACTCTTTAAAAGCGGGGATTGTTGGGCAATCTTGAGTTAGATGTTTACTAATCTCACATATGCCACAATTCTCTTCTTCTCTTTCAATGGCCTTAGCCGAATTTACCTTCCTAAATTCCATGGCCTAGACTTTTCTTGTCAAACTTCTAGCATTCACATCATTTCCTTTAAGGACATACATACCCTCTTGAGACATGGTATTGAGCTTGGGCTTATTTGACTGATCAGAACGATCTGTGTTGTCCCAAGATTGGGCATTTGCAGCCAATTGGTCAAAATAGTCCCAAGCATCATCAGGATCTTTATTTAAAAATTCACCATGACACATCATTTCTATAAATTGGCGCATTTGAGATGTTAAACCTTCATAGAAAAAACTAATGGTACGCTAAGTCTCATAGCCATAATGTGGGCAAGTTAGCAGTAATTCTTTAAAATGCTCCCAACACTAAAAAATGTTTTATTTTCTTTTTGAGAAAAATTCATAATGTTTTTGTGAAGAGTGTTGGTCCTGTGAGTATGAAAAAACTTTTTCAGAAATTCTCTTTGTATTTCTTGCCATGTGCCAATAGATCTTGGTCTCAAGGAATTCAACCAATTTTTAGATTTTTTTTTCAAAGAGAATGAATGAGAACAACTTTAATCTAACAATATTGTCATTGACAGTTTCGTTTTGTAAAGTTGCACAAACCGCTTCAAATTCTTTCAGATGCAGATAAGGACTTTCTGAGTCTAAGCCATGAAACTTGGAAAGTAATTGAATTACTCCCGGTTTTAAATCAAAATTTTCCATATTCGTAGGAAAAATCATGCAAGATGGAGTACTTATCCTTGTTGGCTGCAAATACTCGTGCAAAGTTCTCATTGGTGGATTATTTTGAGCTTCCTTATTTTCGAGTTCGTCATGAACACTATGATTGTCAGCCATGGTATTAGAATGAGAATTTTTGGAATCACTAGACAACCTATCAACCAATTCTTTTAAAACAATTTCCTCTTTCTTCAATCTACTAGTTTGATCACGTTGCCACGAGATCATTCATCATAGAGGCTCAAGCACATTAAAAAAGTAAAAGGTATGGACAGGTCTCAAAATTAATTAATGCATGCACCACCTAAAGTCTTCTATTCTAAATACTAAATGCAAAACAAGCAAGAAAGTAAAATAAAAAAAAATGGAATGAGATTACCAAATGATACGAATATGAAGGCAATGTTACTTGATCCATTTCCCGTTAAAATAACAAAAATTGTACCTACAAAAAAAAAAAAAAAAAAGAGAAAGTTAGCAAAAGATTACTAAAAATTTGTTTCTTTTCTTAAAAATAAAAAATCTTATCACACGTTGCAATCTCCAGCAACGGCGCCAAAAACTTATTGCGCCTAAACTTTGACTCAAACTAGTGAACCAAAAATTTAGTGCAGTTTTACTTGTAACTATACATGTGTTGTAGTACCTAACAGGGTCGAATCCACAGGGATTGACTTATGTGATAACGAAAATAAACTCAAACAATAAAAATAAATTACTAAAAGAAATGTGCAATCGAATAGAAGAGAAAATTACTAAGATAACGATTTTAAAGTAATAGAATAAAATTAAAATGATAAAATAAATTGATATAGAGAATGACTAAGGTTTCGAGGATTCGTCTAATAATTTAGAATATTGTTTCTGATCACTTTACTTCAATTAAACTAGAATAAGGATTCTGTTCAATTGGAAGATTTAACATTTAAGGTCGAGAAAAATAGTGACTAATGATTAAGCATGAACGATTGATGATTACGACCTTCACAAACTCATTTGAATATCACATGGATTTTTTCAAGCATTCACTGTATTGGGAAATTATAATGAATCAAGGTAAATATATAGATAATCAAAATATCCAATAATAAAACCATTCAATCGATCAAACTCACAAAATAAATTCCAATGTTGATCCGAAAACAATATCTAAACCATTAGATTTCACCTCTAACCTTAGTACGATAATTTAGCCAACCATGTTTATCACAAATGTTATAGAAATTAAATAAGAAAATACTAAAATAAAATACAAGAAAATAGTAGAAAAATAACCAAAAAACAGAACGACAGTAAAGAGAAGATGAGAGCCCCAAACAAAAAAAACTCCCTGTCCATTCGATCCAGCGTTCCTTCGAAACAAAGGAAATAAAAACTCCCACGTAGCCTTTTTGGTCTCTTAGTGCTTCGTTCAGTCCAAAAAAACTCTCTTGTCTCCTGTTCCTTAGCTCTCTTCTTTTTTTCTTCTCTCGCTGAGCTCAAAACCAGCAAGCCCAAGAGATCACCTAATGTCCAACTGCTTTCACAAGAGCTCCAGACCTCTCACAAGTCCAAGCCCCAGCAGATGAAAACTTCTCTCGCGTGTTGAATGAAGTCTAGCGTTCCTTCCATCCTATCCACGGTGTCCAGCGTCTAGCGTCTAACATCCAGCCAAGAAAAATGAAAAAGTTAGTACTCTCCCATACAAACTCCTTGCTCTTTCCGAAGTCTTTTCTTCTCCCTCGTCCAAGTCTCACACCGTCCGTTCGTAAAGCTGCTGCTTGACTTCACTTCCTTTCGTCCAACCAAGCCCCGAAGCTCTTTGTTTTCTCTTTCAAAAATAGATCCTCCCATGCTATCCCGTTGACTTTATTTTCTTTAGTTTTATGTTTGTTTGGCTAGTGTCTCTCTCTCCTTTTTCCTCCCGTTCAGTGGTTTTCTCCCCCCGGATGGTCTGCTGATCTGTAAAGAAATAAAAGGGCCGAAAAATGGGAGTCTCTTCCCACTGGAAGAGTTGGTAGGTTTTGAGAATACCCCTCTGTTTAGTAACTCTATTCCAATGTCTCTCATCGATTCAGTCCGTAAATCTTGCTCTCCCCTTTCGTAAAAACCTAAACTCTCCCAGTCAGTTCAAACGAAAAGGTAAAAGCGCACCCCACACGTAAAGTCTCTTCCGTAAGCCTGCATTCTTTTCTTTAAGTAAAAATGTCCCTCCTATTTCCACTCGTTTCTCCCCTTTAAGTTCTAGAAGAAGGGTGCCTTTAGCTCTAGAGCCCATTGTCAATTGAAGTCCACCCAAACAAAAATAGCACCGCCCTCAAAACATTAGCCTCTCATTTTTTTTTTCTTTTTTCGTAAACTAGCTCCCCTCTCAACCTGCCTCTATCCTTCCAGCCGAAAGTTTTTTTACGTTCAAAGTCGTCTCCATTTTGTGTCTTTTTCAGCTTCCCAAGTGCACTGCGTTCTTCCCTCCCTTTGTCTTATCTTCTACTATCCTTTTTTTGTCAAAGCTGAAACAGCTACTTTTGTCTTGTTAAGAAAAGTCCTTCTGCATATGCGTGAGTCTCTCTTTCTGCATATTTCTTTATATTTCCTCTCAATTAGCATGTGCTTTTGGTCAAAAGTTCCAACCGGATTCCATTTGAGTTTTATTTAAACTGAAAATAAGGAGAATAAATAACACTCAAAAATAAATTAAAAGAAGAAATAGATTATAAAAAGTATGTTATATATGTGAGGAAATATTATCCAATTAAATTATAGTTATAAAATTAAGTATAAACATGATATTAATCAATTAAAAATCACAACTCGTATTTATGCTTATTAACAATTTTTTCATCTAAAATCAATAATAATGTCATGAAATGATTAAATATGTTGTTCTAAATGTATGAAATATGAAATATTTCAGGTTAATCAACTGGCACAGCCTCCCCAACAAAATATGACCAGCAAGTATAGGCACTACATCATAAAGCAGCTCATCACTATACCTCCCAATGGTAAAAGCCACCAAAACCTGCTTATTGACCTTGACCTCCCCACATTCATTCAACCACTACAGCTTGTAAGGTTTAGGATGTTTCAGTAAATGTAAGCTTAACTTCTCAACTAGGGTAGTACTAGCTACATTGGTGCAACTTCCTCATCAATAATCATACTACAAACCTTGTTGCTTACATAACATTTAGTATGAAATATGTTCTCTCTCTATTGCTTTGTATGATCTACCTTAATGTGTGTATTGAGAGCACGCCAGGCAACAAGAGACTTACTTGTTACATCATCACTAGAATTAACCAACTTGGGTATCTTATCACTATCACCCTTACTCTCAGTTATCACCTCATCATTGTCACGCATAATCATCACCCGCTTATTTGGACATTGAGATGCGATGTGTCCTGAACCTAAACACTTAAAACATTTAATATCTCTATTCCTTGAAGATTGGAATTCTACCTTGGGTTTGGTCGTACTAGTTCCATCATCTTTTCCCTTAGGTGGTTTAGTCTTCCTCTTTGCTACAGCTCGATCATCTTTATCCCACTTTGGTTTCTAAGGAGTGCTAGAAATCAAAGTATACCATGCTGTCCCCTTTCTCTTTAAATGCCTCTCCATCTTCATAGCCATTTGTACCATGTCTTCTATCTCCATATAATATTGCAACTCAACTACATTGGCTATCTTCCTATTCAAACGACATAAAAATTTGGCCATAGTGGCCTCCCGATCCTCCTCTACATTAGTTCGAATCATAGTGACCAGCATCTCTTTATGATAACTTCTACATTTCTAGACCCCTGTGTAAGGTCTGTAACTTTTGGTAGAGGTCTCTATAGTAGTGGCTAGGTACAAATCTCTGCCTTATGAGAGCTTTCAACTCATCCCATGTCTCTACAGGTTTCTCAAGATTCCTCATTCTATTAGTCACTAATTGATCCCACCAAATAATTGCATTATTAGTGAACTCAATTACTGCCAACTTTACATTCTTCTCCTCTGAATAATCATGACGCTAAAAAATCAACTCTATTTTCTTCTCCCACTCTAAATAGGTTTCAGGATCATTTCTACCTTAGAAAGATGGTATTTTCATTTTGATGCTCCCAAAGTCCTTATCTACCCCATCTCAACCCCTTGGATTTCCCCTAAGTCCCCCCTTCCACGCCTAACTCCTCTATGTCCGCCCCTTCCACCTATCCCAACTTCAGATGTTATGTCTCCCTCATTTTCACCATTGTCTTCATTCTCATACTCATGTTTAATACTAAAATCACGTCTCCTCCTATCTTTCCCACCTTGTAGGTTTCTAATCATTGCATCTTGTTGATCCATCCTATCCCTCACCTCCCCGAATACCAAATTGAACCCAGACTATTGTTGCATGGTCTGTAACACAAAGAATGAGTTATCTACCTTCTCTTTCGGTGTTGAGTTACTCTTATGGGACATCGGATGTGCTACACAAAAAGAATGTTAGTGATAAAAACCCCACACACTTCCTTTGTTTACACTTAGATATTGGCACTCCACTCGTAATTTACTCTTAACTTGACTTTTTATTGATATTAGTCTCACACTCTCTTGCCTTTTACCTCAATAGCTTTCTTGTCCAAGTTTTTTAAGAACTAGTTGAACTAAATCAAGACACTACCTTGTATTATTCCAACTAGCAATAGATTCAAGAAATAAGAAAGGAATAAAATGACACGAGACAAGAGAAATTTATAGGAGAAAAAGAGCAATTACGAGACAAGATACCAACTAGAATGATGTATTCGGCCCCTTTGAAGATAAGGCTCAATCAACAAACTTCTTTTCTTTCTCTTTTGTTGTAACTATGTAGCAACCTTTGAATATGCTACATTCTTTCTTTTTTCTTTTTTGTTGCAACCCTAAGACAATGAAGCCCTAGAATAAATTTAAAGATGTAAGAATTAAAAATAAAATCAGACCTGAATTGAAAACTTGGCTCTGATACCAAATGATATGAAACTGTGGGATTGAAATCCCTTGAACCCACATTCAATTTGAAAACCAATCCAAGAAAGCCAATAATCAAGTCAAAGAGATCTAGACCCGTTGAAATCTCATTTCAAGAATCTAGATCCAAATGATCTATACCCATTGAAATCTTGTTTCAAGAGCCTAGATTGAAGGGTGAACGCCACAAAGGTTTGTGCCTTTGATAAGTTCAAGAGTTCATTCAATAACATGAGGAGATAAACTCAACTCATTATGAAAATATTCATCAATAATTTAACTTGTAATGTCCGACTACAATGAGTTAAATAACCTTCCCCAAAGTAAACCCTAGGCAAAAAATAAATTTCCCAAAATGCCCTAGGTCGACGCCCCCTTTAAAGCATTAAACTAATCATTGCATTGTTTCTTTGATATTCTTGTTTCTTCTTAGTTCTTGACCTTGTGATTGACCCATTTGGAACTTGCAAAGGATTTTTAAGACTCGGTTTACTTTGGTGCACATCACTCCGCTAGTGTCCAGCTTCCATCTCCAGGCATTTACCTTGCTCTCTTCATTCCCTAACTTTTTTTTTTTTAATTTTAATTTGAAGTTTATGGTGTATTTTTTAGATCTTTGACTTAGAAATTTGGGCATTTTATTTTCTGTTTATTTTAATTTATGTTAGTTATTTTTCTTACTTCTTTAAGCTTCCATTAGATAGGTATTACAATTGTAATGAATTGATTTTGAGAATTTATGATTTAAATACAAAGATGAACCCTAGAATTTTGATTTTGGGACTTTTCAATTTTCAGCTCGTATTGCATTAATTATTTTCTAATCTAGATTAGTTCTTAGTTTAGTTTTGTTAATCTCTTAGTTCCATTAGACATTAGATTGATTAAGGATTAGTTAGGGCTTAACTAATTTCAGTTTTGCTAATTAATTTTCTGTCAATTGAAATTGCTTAAGCTTAGTTGGTTTCATGATTGTTTAATTTCACTTTGTTAGGTTTAGTTGTTAATTTTGAGTCTTACAATTAGTTTGGCATTTTTCTTTGGTTAGTTGGTGGGAAATTTAGAGTTAATTTCTACTTTACCCAATTATTTGGTTAATGTTTGATTGGTTAGCTTATTTTATAAATTGGTGTTTAGGTAGTTTTGGCTTGAATCTTTAATGTCTTGTTAATTAAATTAGTTTAGTAAGTCGCCTCTTGATTAATTTATTTAAGCAAATTTAGTTTAGTATTTAATTAATTTATTGTTTTGCCTCTTAGTTCTTAGGTTTTTTCGTTACACTCAAAAATCCAAAAAATATGAATCTGGTCCATGACCAGTGCCTTTTTTTTTTTTTTAAATTTCCGTTGAACTCTTCCACTCATTGCACATATCACCACTTTTATTTTCTCTTTGTGAATACTTTTACCATTTTACACGAGTTTGAATTTAAAACAACTTTCCTCAAAGAGACAATCTAGGAGTTTTATTCATAATTATTAGGCGACACTCTCCTGCACTTAGGATAGCCTTTGTGCTACTCATTTTTGAGTGAGTCAATCCATAGTCTCTTCTTTTGTATGAAAATACTCTCCTTTTGTACGAAAATGCTCTCCTTTTGTACTAAATCTTCTCATTCTTTCAAATCCAACAAAATAAATAAAAATATATAGAAATAAAATAAAATCAATAGAATTAAAGGAAAACTAACACATTTCATAAATAAAAGAATAATAAAAATTATATAAAAATCACATTTATCATCTCCCATCCTAGCATTGGTGTTGTGTCAAAACCTTTTCTTTTAATGCACAACTTGAAATCTTGTGACATGTAACACATGAAGAATCCATGTAATTTTTCATGTAATCGTGGGATATACTTGTATTCAATATACAGTGAATGCATCACATGAATGCTTCAAATAAGTAGAGTATTCGGATACATATACATGGATATAACACATGATAATTTAACATGGCATATAACAATACATCAAAGCTCTGAGCATTTCATTTAAAACAATTTCCAGCAAGCATCATTTGGACATATCATGAAGAATTAGTCATTCATTAGTGGAAACCGATCATGTCATGTCACATTTTAGGGTAAACAATTCAACAAAACAATATAAACAATATAGATGGTAGGTTTATACAAAACATTAGTATATTATCCAAAGTAAGTTAAAGGTTAACTTACAAAGCTCCAAACGTAAAAGAATACCAACGATCAAGCAAGCGTGCTAATCTCCACAAGAGGTTACTTTAGTCTTTTGTTCCTTTAGATGCATGAGAATGGTGTTTAGATGCAAAGAAAATAGTGTTTGGTTTTTAGTGTTTGACGGGAAAGAGATGAGAGAATGACAATAAGCTGAAGACATAAATTACTCTTGATCTCCCCTTCTCCCTTTATGTGGTTGCCAGTCATTAATGTCCCAATTTATATGTCCTCTTGTTGCCGCTTCTTCTCAATCCCTCCTATCATTACTTTTGCTTGAAATTGAAAAGCCACAAGAAATCCCTAGCATGGGCGCCAAGTGTCCCTTCTTACCCCTTAGCCGAAACTATCTGTGATATCCGCTCCTTCTTTACGTATGAGCCTCGATCTTCATGTCAAACTTTGGTCAATGTGTCGAGCCTCGTTCTATGTGCCAAGTTTCGATCTATGCACTGAACCTTATCCTAAGTGTTGTACCTGGATGGTGTGTTCTGAAAGCTATCCAGCGGATTTCAAAGTAAGATAGATATTTTAAAGCTTACGGATATTTTAAAGTATTATGGAAATATCTATAGGAGATATTTCCAGTATTATTATATAAGCTTATTTTTAAAGTAACACAATTATAATATTTTAATGAGCTCTAAAAAATATTATAATTGTGGATAATTACTTAGATTAAATATTTTAGTTGTTTTAAAATATTAAGAGGTTTAACTTTACGTTGAAAACTCTAAAGCTAATTTAAATGATTTTATTCTCTTTGAGTAATTAACGATACTTTATCATTTTAAATAATGATGAAGAAATATAAATAAAACACTGCTCGTTTTCAAATCAGTATTTAAACTTATCGTTAGATCGTTTGAGGATCCCGAAGCGTAGGATTGAGATTAAATACCCAAGCCCCTACCCTTTTCCCTTCACCTTTTCCTTTCTTCTTTTTCTCTCTTCTCTTTCCTCCCTCTTTCCCATGCACGTCCAGCCAGTGCCTTTGCTCTTCTCCACCGTATGGTTCAAGCCTCCAAGCCGGCACCACCTCTAGCCGCCATGCCCCACCTCCCACACCGGCCTGTTCTCCTCCCACCAGCAAGCACTACCCCACCGGTGGTGAGCTACACTAGCAGCCCCACCTCTCTCTTTCTTCCTCCAAGCAAATGGGTTTTACACCCATTTTCCCCTCTTTGAGCCGCCATACATGGTTGAAACAGCCACCAAGCACCACCAATGGATTCACCACGTCATGGGCTTCCTCCCCATGTCCTCCTTTTCCTCTACCTCTCTCTCTTTCTCCGATGGGTCTCCATTGCCTTAGTTTCGGTTGCACCACCGTACATGGCCACTCATGGTGTTTCACCACCACCACCTTGTTCCTGTCATCACCATGACCTTACCCAAGAAATTCCATGCCCAATGGAGCTGTACATAGCTCTCACTCTCCAAGGCGGAGTTATGCTTCAAGTGGTCGATCTGCCGCCGTGAGCCGCCGCCTAGCCACCACCTTGCCACCACAGTTCCACCACATCTTCATCTACCTTTCCCTAGCTTGCCATGAAGTTCTATGGCCTTCCTCCACCTCAAGTAAACTCCCATCATTTCGGATGCATTGTTCACGGCGTGATGTCGCCATGCTCCACCACCTTTGACCACCACGAGGTCACCGTGAGTCTTTCCAAGACCACGCCTAGCTATTCTCAAGCCCAAACTGCCACTTTATGTGGTGGACAGACACCGTACGTAGTGTTACCGCCACGTACGCTCCTCTGACGCTTGATCATGACGAGCAGCGAATGATGCATGAGTTATCCCGTCGATGGTATAACCCTCTATCCCTAGTTATTTACATTTAAAATAGTTGGTTGGTTAGACTGTAGACTGTGTAGTTGGTATTTGTGGAGTTCGCTGCGTAGTTGTGAAGTGTTGGGCTTGATGGGGTAGTATTGTAGACTGTGCTGTGAAGTATAGGTGTGAGATGGAAGCCGTAGTTGTGATACGGCATGTAGTGTGAAGAGAGTACGCGTGAAGCATACTCTGTGTAATGCAGCAACGCGTCGTGTGACGTGTGCTATAGTGATGTGTGGCGTAGAAGGAAAGGAGTGTGCGTGGAGTGTACTCTGTGTTGTACGGCGATGCACTGTATGGTGCGCGCCGAGAGTATTGTAGCGAAAGGAGTAGGCGTGGGACGTACTCCATGTCTCGTAGCGATGCACCGTGAGGCGTGTATCGTAGCGATATGTGTCGTAGTGTGGATGGACGAGAGTTCATGCGAGTGTACTCTATACTAGGTCGTGATACACCGAATGGCGTGTCACGAAGGGTTGGATGGCGTAGCAGAGAAGTGTGGAGCGTATGGTGTAATGTCGGAAAACTGTGTAATAGTGTCCCGAAGCAATGGTGATGTGGCTGTAGTCCAAGATAACGGGTATTGCCTTGAGGCTGACTTGTGGTTGAAGGTATGTGTGAAGCGGTGAAAAGGTATCAGAGAGTGCAACATAAGCTTGATGGGCATCGTGTTGTAACTCGGGAAATGGTCTCGAGCAGCATAATATGACAGAGGCGCATTTCTGAATGCAGTCCTTTTGTCAAGTGACGGGAACTGTGTAACAGTGTCCCGAAACATGGTGATATGGCTGTAGTCCAAGGTAACGGATGTTGCCTTGAGGCTGACATGTGGCTGAAGGTATGTGTGTAGCGGTGAAAAGGTATCAGAGAGTGCAGTGGAAGCATGATGGGCATCGTGCTGTAATTAGGGAATTTGTCTCGAGTTGCATAGTGTGATAGAGGTGCATTTCTGGATGCAGTCCTCTTGTTAAGTGGCAGGAACTATGTAACAATGTCCCGAAGTATTGGTGATATGGCCTATAGTCCAGGGTGACGGGTGTCACCTTGTGGTTGACTATGACTAAGAGTATATGGAAGTGGTGGAAAAGTATCAGAGCATGCAGCAAAAGCATGATGGGTATCGTGATGTGACTCGAGATTAGTCTTTAGTTGCGTGACGTGACAGAGGTGCATTTATGGATGCAATCCTCTCCTATCAAGTGTTAAGATGAACTTGTACAAGGCCGGGAAGTAGGAAGTGTCCTATCGACCGAGTCTGAGTAAGTTGGTATCGGAGTATGGAGCTTGTTTATACAAGCGGGCGTTCATTGGAACTATAAGTTACTCTTAGGTGATAAAAGGGGATGAGATGCAGGTGTCTCTGGCGAGAGACGTGTGCCGGATAGGTTTACCATATGTAATGGGTAATCTGTCCTGATCATGGTTACATGGTGTTTTAGCCCCAGAGTTGGCTTGAATTCATGTAGCCTGACTAGTTGGGAATGAGAATTTAATATAGGCTAGGATACGTGAACATATTAATGGGTAAGTAGTCTAAGGTTGGGACGCATGACTCTATCGGTCGGAATCATGCATCAGTTTGTGAAAATAGAAGAACGAGATGGAGGTCTTAGTGTCTTAATCCTAAGGTGAATCACGAAGGTTCACTTTAAGGAATAAGACCCCGACGGTTTTAGCATAGTAAATGGTACGTAAGAGCCCAGGGATGGACAGAGAGTGTTCCAAGTGAGGCATAGTTCTATGTTAGAATAGTTACTTATGCATTAGATAGATGATGATGTAAGGTTATGTTTATGCATGTAGGTTGCCATGTGACACGCACACGGATGGACTACATGGATTGAGTATGGCATGAAGTCCAGGTAAGTATTATGTTCATACTCTTCTAGAGTTTTCTATATATAAACAAAGAAGAAGATGAAAGCTTTTCTCATAAAAGGAAAACGAAAATGAACGCAAGTTTTCAAGTATAAGTACGTAGTGGCCATTCTTGGCAACCCCTTTTTACGTACCTAAAGTATGTACGTGTATGCATGTGAATGGATTCTATAAATAGTACGTATTGTATGTATGTTCATGAAAAGGAAACGAAATGAAGCTTTAAAAGACATAAGAACTGTTAAGAAATGTAAGGACTGAAACTATAATGAAAAGAAAGAAAAGAAAACAAAGAAAACTAGATTTTTTTCCTAAAAATGATTCTTTCCAAAATGACTTTTTCAGACTCTTTCCGAATAGTTTTTCTTAAAAGAAAAGAAAGAAAACCATTTTCTCTTAAAGAAACTTCTTTTAAAACGACTTTTACAAAATAAAAAAGAGAAAACCATTTTCTTAAGTAAAACTTTTATAAATCGTAAGAAATGAAGAACTGTAAGAACTGTAAGGACTGAAATGAAAGAATGGACTGTAAAGGAATGAACGGAATGAATGTATGATGTATGAAAATACGTAAGGGCCACATGGACTGAAATGAAAATGGTACCTAATGAATGGACTGGACGGGGCAGATTGCAATGCCAGGTAAGTAATATTGGTAGTGCACCCAGTGCTGCACCCAGACGGAATGGGTTCCCAACCCGTGGTCATGAGCGGAATCAGGTCCAAAACATCGCTAACCCAGCACACGGGGCGTAACAGTGTGCAATAGCCAATGAAAGTAATAAGAATGAACGGATGCATGTTAAGAAAGGAATGCATGTATGTATGGATAAACGGAAATGCATGAATGTACGTAATTAAGAAAAGATGAACGCATGAATGTATGTATGCATGGATGTATGTAAAAGAACGAATGCATGAAAAGACTCTTTAAGAAATGAAGGCAGAGATGCGTGGGGAACTGTTTTAAAAAAGAAAGCATTTTATAAAGAAAAACCCCACCTCGCAACGTTTTAAAATGTAAAGAAAGACGTATGCATGCTAAGTACGATATGTATGTATGGAATGATAAATGCATGAGTGAAAATCTATGTTATTATATTTTGACTGTATGAAGTAATGCTTACGAGTCAATTACTCATTTTAGTTTTTATGTGTGTCCTCCCAGGCACAAGATGAGCATGACAGGTCAGGACGGGCAGGGCCCAAGGGGAAGAGCACGAAGGCCTAGGCAAGATGTTTTTATATGAAAACTTAAATTATGAAATTTAATGTTTTCCGCTGTAATCTTTTAATTAAGAAAACGAATTTTATTTATAGCATGGAGTCTTTTGTATCCTGGCATGAATGGAAAAGAATTTTGAAAGGAATAGTAATTGCCGTCGATTTTTATCAAAATCGAATATAAAAAGGACCTACCATAAAGACGGGCGTTACACTATCACTCTTCCTCTTTAATGATTACTTCTCTTAGGAACTTAAGGGACTCTTTTACATGAAGGACAAGTGATGCCCCTTACTATGGCCAAACCGTAAATCTCCTTCATCATTATATCATTCTAGAAGTCCTAAAGACCCCATGCATGCTTGCCAAGTGGCGTGTGTCACTTTGAAATCCAAAACCTTATCTATTCATCTTCCTTCTTGGAAAACTTAAGGGACAAAAATGTGCATGGAGCCATGTAACAGCCCGCTAAAATTATCAGTTTTGGATTCTTTCCCGACAGCAATCACATCTCTCTCGTCTTTACCCTCATCTGGAATCACGCGTATAGATTATCTTTTCCGTAAATCACGTAATTTGTTCTTCACCGACAGCTGTAAAATCATGAACAGTTTTATCCTAAGCGTTGTACCTCGATGGCGTTTTCCCGGATCTTATCCATCGAATTTCAAAGTATTAGATAAGCTTGTTTTTAAAGTAGCACAGTTATAATAGTTTAATGAGCTCTGAAAATATTATAATTGTGGATAATTACTTAGATTAAATATTTTAGTTGTTTTAAGATATTAAGATGTTTAATTTTACGTTGAAAACTCTTATTTAAATTAATTGGTTTTATCATCTTCGATTAATTAACGGTACTTTATCATTTTATATAATAATGAGGAAATATTATTTTATAAATTTTAGTTTATAAAATAATATTCTACCTTAATTCATCATGGTGTTTTATTTAAAGTGTTTTATTTAAAATAAAATATTTACGCGTTTTTAATCAGTGTTTTAATTCACCGTTGAATTATTTGAGGATCCCAAAACGTAGGATTGAAGTTTATTACCTAGGCTCCTACCCTTTTTCCTTCATTTTTCCTTTTTTCTTTTTTTTTCCTTCTCTTTCCTCTCCTTCTCTCCATGGTCGACTTACACCCTTCCACCATAGCTGATCGGTTCTAGCTTCCTACCGGCGCCACCTCCGGCCGCCGTGCCTCACCTCCACCTCCGGCATGTCCCTCCCTCACCGGCGAACACATCTGCACCGGAGGTGTGCAACGCCGGCCACCAATTCTCTCTCTCTTCCCATGCTCTTCCTTCTTGTCTCATTACCGTACGCCGCCACGTACGTTCCTCCGACGCATGTTCGTGACGAACAACGAGCGACGCACGGGTTATCCCGTCGATGGTATAACCTTCTATCTCTAGTTATTTTACGTTTAAAATAGTTAGTTGGTTGGTTTGTGGATTGTGTAGTTGTATTTGTGGAGTTCGTTGCGTAGTTGTGAAGCGAAGTGTGGTTGTGAAGTGTTGAGTTTGATTGTGTATTTTGTGGACTGTGCTGTGAAGTATAGGCGTGAGATGGATGCCGTAGATGTGATACGGCGGGTTGTGTGAAGAGAATACGCGTGTAGCGTATTCTGTGTAATGCAGCGACGCGCCGCGCGACGTGCGCTGTAGTGATGTGTGTCGTAGAAGGAAGGGAGTACGCATGTAGTGTACTCCGTGTTGTATGGCGATGCATCGTGTGATGTGCATCGTGTTGATGAGTGTTGTAGCGAAGGAAGTACGCGTAGCGCGTACTCCGTGTCGCGTAGCGATGCACCGTGAGACGTGTATCGCAGTGATGGGTTTTGTAGTGTGAATGGAAGAGAGTTCACGTGAGTGTACTCTGTACTAGGTCGTGATACACCGGATGGCGTGTCACGAAGGGTTGGATGGCGTAGCAGAGAAGTGTGGAGCGTATGGTGTAGTGTTGGGAAACTGTATGACAGTGTCCCGAACAGTGATGATATGGATTATAGTCCGGGGTGACTGGTGTCATCTTGTGGTTGACTATGGCTAAGAGTATATGGATTGAGAAATGAGTTGTTTGTTTGGTTGTTATTGATAATTTTAATGAACTTGTTTTAGTGCAAAGGCTTTCTGAAGTCAATTTATCTCTTCCGAGTATAGTGAAACCTCAAGTTGGCCGTGGTGTTGCAAGTGCTTACAATATGGCAATTGAGTTCAGAAGTGAAAATCTTAAGGACTTGAGTGTTCCTCTTCCAGCTGTTGTGCAGTTCCTCGTGTTTCGCGCTCTATTCTCATAGAACGCGACGATCGAGGTAAGTTAGCATCATGTGTGTATGTTATCGTATATGCCATGTCATGCTATGTCATTACATGTTTATCTGTTAGTATGATTTAATCTCTCATGAATATTTATCTGTTACACAATCTTTTCTGTCATACAATGTTGTATGTTATAAGTATGCCATGTTAAGTATGCCATATGATACATGTATGCCATTAAATGTTTATGATTAAATCATATTGTGCCATTTACAAGCATACGCCATGTTAGAAAAGTATATGATATTAAATAATATCTCATGCATTAAGAAAGATAAGACATGTTATGTTACGTATAATACGTGGGGCCACAACAACTGTGGAGTACGTATTATATTTTATGTTACTTATAATGCGTGGGGCCACAACAACTGTGGAGTACGTATTATATTTTATGTTACTTATAGTGTACTTATAATGCGTGGGGCCACAACAACTGTGGAGTACGTATTATATTTTATGTTACTTATAATGCGTGGGGCCACAACAACTGTGGAGTACGTATTATATTTTATGTTACTTATAATGCGTGGGGCCACAACAACTGTGGAGTACGTATTATATTTTATGTTACTTATAATGCGTGGGGCCACAACAACTGTGGAGTACGTATTATATTTATGTTACTTATAATGCGTGGGGCCACAACAACTGTGGAGTACGTATTATATTTTATGTTACATGAAGTATGGGGCCACAACAACTGTGGAGCATACACTACATGAGACACAGCAATTGTGACATGTAGAATACGTGGGGCCACAACAACTGTGGAGTACGTATTATATTTTATGTTATGTGTATTCATGGGGCCACAACAACTGTGGAGCATGAAGTATGGGGCCACAACAACTGTGGAGCATACACTACATGAGACACAGCAATTGTGACATGTAGAATACGTGGGGCCACAACAACTGTGGAGTACGTATTATGTTTTATGTTACTTGAATACGTGGGGCCACAACAACTGTGGAGTACGTATTAACGCACGTTATTAATCAAGACAATTGAATAATATTCCAAGTTTATGTTAAGTCCAGTTTCAGATCAAATACATGATAAGTCAAGTTTTAGATCAAGTCCATGTTATGTTATACTCACGTACATGTTATGTTCAAGTTTATGTTATTTTCAAGTTCTTATTTATGTTATGCAGGTTTACGTTCATGCTATATTTCAAGTCCATGTTATGTTTCACGTTCATGTTATGTTGTTTGTTCATGTTATGTTTTAAGCTTAAGTTCATGCCATGTTAAGTCAAGTTCAGTTCACGCTTAAGTTCTGGTTAAGTCATGCTATATGTCAAGTTATACTATGTTTATGTATGACTATAATTATGCATTTATGCTTTTACTGCCATGCATGCATTTTTAACCTGTGTGTGAGTTATATATTAATTTACTGCGATTTGTAATCAAATCTCACTGTGGTAGTCCCAACTACCATTCCCCCCGAATGGTAGATCTTGTTACAGGACCCGAAAAAGAATTGGAATCTGACCAACTGAATACGGTCAACTAGGCCACGGTGCGATGTTGATGATGGTATAGTGTTTAACTCAGGTTAATACTTGTACTTTTGGAGTTGTATCTCAAGTATTCTTTTGATCACAACCATTTTGGACTAGTGTGGTGATCACGATTTTTTAGTATGCCTTTATGTATGAAATATGTTTCAAGTATTTGGGATATTTTAGTTTGGTGCATAGTATTGCTAAAGAAAAAAATTATCCACTGCGAATATTGCATAATGCTAGATGCATGTTAGGAACATTGCATCTTATATGTCATGAACGGGGGCAGGTAACCTTGTGTTGCATGTCTCGACGCTTCAAATGTCCGTTCAATCCCAAGCGGAATTTGGGGGCGTCACAAGCCATGTGGCGTAAGCCTAGAAATCCTAAGGATTCCCATGCATGTGTGACAAGTGGCATTAGTTTCTTGGAAATTTGAAACTTCCCTTCACCTTCCTTATGATTACCTTTCTAGAAACCCTAAAGCCTCCTTGCATGAATGCCAGGTGGTGTGGGCCTTGGAAAACTGAAACCTTCATTTGACCCACCTCCTGATTGCTCTTCTTTGGGAACTTAAAGAGTAGGTGGCTGAAAATTTCTAGGACTTAAACTTAATGGGCTTGATCAGTCATCCATAAATAAAATGTAACAAGCTTTTAGTCACATAAACATAACTAATGGGCCTTAAGCCCAATATTTTCTCCATTTACGCAGGCCCAAAGGGGACCTAATAATCCTCAAGTCGTATCTTAAAAATCGGGGTGTCACTTATAGAAATACATACCCATTTGTCAACCTTCTTTTCCCACCCATTTGGTGCTTGCTTCCTTGAGAAACCCACTATCACGTATAGCATTCTTTAGTTCAGCTAGTGTTACTCTCCTTTCAATGGCATCTGCTACAATTAATGTAGGGATTTTTTTTTCATGCTTTGACTGATGCATGATAACTACCCATTGTGGGGTGAATATGTTTTATGCTTGGTGGAGAGCTAAGAACTTCTTGGACTTCTAATGAGTACAACTCTAATGCCAAATGAATGTCTTTAGTCTTGAAGGATCTAATGATGGGCAACTTATATTGAACCCAAAATATGGGCAATGGAAAAACGCTGACCATCTCCTACGAGGTTGGATGATCGGCACCCTTACAGAAGAAGCTCTTGGCTTGGTTATTGGACTTGAGATCTTCCTCAAGTCTGGTTAGTACTTAAGAATGCTTATGCTTAAGCTTCACAGGGGCGCGAGCTTCAATTTAAATAGCAACTAACATATCTCTGCAAAGATCCAGCCACCCCACTGAATGTGTGCCTCTATTAGTTTAAAATAATCTGTGATAACCTTGAAACTATTGGGTGTTCAGTACATGACAAGACCATAGTCGTTTATCTTTTCAATAATCTTAGGGGATGTTTGGAAACAAGTTTCATCTTATCCCATCTTATTTTTTTTCAAAAAACATTCAAACACAAACACTTTCAAATGAATCATTACAAGTTTTCTAAATTTTCAAATAAAAAACAAAAAAAAAAATCAATTTTTTCAAATCACTAAACAAAAGTAATATTAAAATATTATATTGTAACAATATTTTAACTTCATAAGATTTTTATTTAACTTTTTATTTCTTCTTTCCCAAAACCCAATAAATACTTAACTCAAACTATCTTACTACTATTTACAAGCCATCTTATTACTGTTTATAAAATTATCATCTCATCTCATCTTATTTTCAAGTATCCTCTTAGTCCTAAGTATGAACCATTTGCCACTGTGATGTTAAAACCCCCTATGCCATCCTACGGTGAGATAATTCTCTTATTACAAAGTTATGAGACCTATGTCAACTTTCACTCCTTAGACATTAAAGACTTTTCAGCCTTTTTTTGGCAAAACAACTGCTAAAACGAGTAATTCTCATCAATCTCATGGATAGGGTCATCCCCACAGTAATTCATTCTCCTCTAAAGGCAAAGGATTTCACAAACCACCAAACATAATTGTGAAGTTCCAATTAGTTCCACTTTTGCATCACACCTCCAGCAAAACTCAGAGTAGAGACCTCACCTGTCAAATTTGTGGCAAACAAGTCCATGATGCTCTCAAGTGTTGGCATAGGTTCAACCACAACTACCAAGTAGTTGATGTTCCTCAAGGTCTTACTACCTTCGTAGTTGAAATTGATGCCACAGATACTGAGTGGACCACTGATACTGGAGCTTCAGCCCACATGACCTCCAATCCAAGTATGCTTAACAATCTACTCCCTTACCATGATCTTGCTAAAGTTATGCTTGGTGATGACATACTTTTGCCCATAACACGTATCGGTGGAACTACATTTAGAAGTAACTCTAAGGTCTCGTTTAAATAGTGAGTTGAGATATGATGAGATGTGAATATTAATGAAATTGTTTGAGTTGAGATGTTTTATAGAGTTTTAGGAAAGGAGAGAGAAAAAGTTGAATAAAAGTACTATAAAGTTAAAATATTGTTAAAATATAATTTTTCAATATCATTTTTAGTTTAGGATTTGAAAAAGTTGAATTATTTTTTATATTTTGTTTGGTAGTTTGGAAAAGCTTTAATGTTAAGTAATGATTAGATGAAAAAATTGAATATTTAAAATTAAAAAATATTTGTATTTGTATTGTTTGAATATTGAGATAAAATGGAGACGAGATAGAATGAGATGGAAAGCTTTTAATATCCAAACTAGGCCTAAGCCTCTTACACTTGATAATGTCTTGGTAGTACCTGATCTGGAGAAAAACTTATTATCGGTCAAACAATTGACTTCTAATCATTCTCTAACTTTTGAGTTTTTTTCTTATATATCTTGGTTTTACAACAAAGGACAGGGCAACAAACAACATCCTACTGAAAGGAATCTCGAAGGGTAATCTCTATACTCTTCCAACCACACCTCAAGCACATTTTGCTGTTTGGTTTCAAGCGGCAAATAAAGAGGTTTGGCAGCAAAGATTGGGGCATCCACATGCTGTTGTTGTCCAAGCGCTCTCCAAAGATTTCCTTAGTATTATTGGCAAACAAACAAATTTTCCAATTTGTGAAAGATGTCAACTTGGAAAATTCAGATATTGTCTTTCTCTTGCACTTCTAAAAAACATTATGGTTTATAAGAAAAAATAAATTGTGATCTTTGGGCTAGCACCAATTAGTTTAGTCAATAAGTTTTCATACCATGCAT
Source organism: Carya cathayensis (assembly GCA_011037825.1). Taxonomy (NCBI): domain Eukaryota; kingdom Viridiplantae; phylum Streptophyta; class Magnoliopsida; order Fagales; family Juglandaceae; genus Carya; species Carya cathayensis. The sequence continues at coordinate 754,123 of QGSO01000321.1, forward strand.
GCTTTGTTGATGAATTTAGTCATTTTGTATGGCTTGTTCTTCCTTTAAAACTCAAATCTGTTTTTTTTATGCACTTTCATTTTTTTGTAAATTGCATCGATCGACAATATGGAAAAAAAAAAAAAAAATTCAATCAGATGGTGACTGGGAATTTGTCAATAGAACTTTCAAACACTACTTGAATGAATAAGGAAGTGATCATCAAATTTCTTGTCCACAAACACCTGAACAAAATGGTTCTGTTGAATGGCATCATCATCATATTCATGAATTAGGCCTCACTATGATGTTTCATAATGGAGTGTCTAAATGTTTTTGAGTGGAAACCCCTCTCCGGCCACTTCCGTTTTTCTCATTAATTGTCTATCATCATCTCCAAAACAACTCTCCCTTTTTCACCGACAAACTAAGAAATTTATGATTTGTTGGATCTAGGCAGACTTGCTACGCTAATAGAGGTAATTCATCGATCACTCACCTTAGAGGACAATGGTCTTGCCTAGGGGTGACTGTAGATAGGATGAAGGGGAAATTCCCAAAACCAACCCTAAATTTCACCATATGTTTAAGAATCTAACACTTGAATACTGGTGCGTTCCAATCTTGAGTGGAACAATTTATTCAATAAACTATTCCAATTTCTTGTTGTTTCCCTTCAATCCTTGTCTTTGAGCATTCCAGACCCATCAGATCGGCTAGGCGCCAGTTCTTGTTGGAATTGAACCCATAAAATAAGGGACACATCATGTCCTTACTCACTATCTAATTACGAGACATGGATCTCTCATCCAATTTTTGTTTGTAAGACTTCAAGTACGACATTTTTAAGGTACTTGTTTTCACCAGAAATTATCTTCTTTTCCTCACTTGGTGACGGATTATTAATGCAGGTGTGAACGGGCTGAATTAAGGATGGCCCAAAGTTGGGTATGGGACAATTAATCAAGTTGGTTGGACGAAAGGGCGATGCGAGAGATACCAAAGATATGTTTGTCGCACAAACGGGCTTACAAAGGTTGATGGTTGGGGGTGATCTGCAATGATTCAGCTTGCAGCTATTACCTACGTACACAAGCTTTTGTGAGTTACCTGAAAATCCGAAAAGGCAAAGGATATACCATTATGGATCTTTTGCAGGTGGCCGTATTCATTTTCTAGATACCATTATTTTTGATAAGTTGATATCTTTTATTTCAGATTATTGACGTTGGTATATTTGCATGATCTTTAGTATTTTTTGAAAAGAGTTTTGTCACTACAAGATAAATAGGTTTTTACGACCAAAATTTTACAATTAAAAAGACTATTTTCGACGAAAACATTAATGTTAGGACGTAAATATCCTATATAGCAAAAGTGAAACCTAATGTTAGGACGTACTTTCAAGACGTGGGATCTTGCAGACAGTGAAATATGGTAAACAATCAAAGTGGATTGGTTCATTGTGAAGATCATTTGATTATGCTATTCCTAGTATATTTGTATTATGGTTGATGGACCTAGCATCCCTTATCCATTATAAGACTAGAGGCATTTAATCCTCTTCTTGTTAGTGGTTTGACTGCTACTTGTACTAGTCCTATATATATGAAATTATATTTCTTTTCTCTATGTTTCTTAATCATGGCTTCTCTAGAGAAAAGACAACATTTTTCATGTTCTTTATATTAGCCTTGTGGTAACGTTTTGAAAATTGTAGTTACTTGTGAATGAAAGATGTGATAAACTTATTTTATAAATTTCTTCTAGCGGTATTTTCGATATATTCTAATCTTGTAAATCTATGATTTCTTCTAAATAGTTATATTCTTCTTCTGTCAGAACTTTAGTTATATTAACGCTTTATATTTTATAAATGATTCCCCAGAGTAAAATATTAAGTACTATTGTCATGGCCAGTGATGAAATTAGACATTTTGTCAGGTAAATATATAATATATTAACTGTAGTGCCCTGATCCTCGGTAAAGAACATGACAAGGATCCGTGGTGCTAATGGTGTTAGTAGGTTGGGCACACCTAGGATTTAGACCGAGATAGGCGTACAATATTCCCAAGGAAGTGCATGTGTCAAGAAATGCTTTAGCAATAATGAAATCTAAAAAAAAAAAAAATCCATAAACTAATGTAGCTTGATGTGATACGTTAGATTATAAAGTTACTTATATTGTAAAGTAAATTTAATATATTATATGTAACCATGTCAATTTGTAGGTTTACTTTTGTGAAATTTATTTGGGCTATAGCACTTATCGTAAGGAAATAGATGTTTAAATCAATGAAATATGTAAAGGTTTAGTACTATTTGTACCAGAGTTCAAACTGTAAATAGATTCATTCATTAATAATCCAAATATCCATATGTCACATCATTTTCCAAATAATATACAAAACCATCTATTTGTTCCCTATATCCAAATACAACGAACCGAACATGATTGGTTGCTTAACTAAATAATACAATACTAGAGAAACAATACAGTTACTACTAACAGAGATAGGCCTCTGTATCTATTGTTCGGGTGGGACTGGTCCTTCTTCCTCGAGTACCTCTCCAGAGTCTACCTTTGCATTGAAGTCTACGTTCCGATAAAAGAAACCATAGGTAAGTAAAATAATTATGACAAAACTACTAATGAGATGACAATGTATGTGATGAGGTAATGCACATTTTCATGTAAGAGATCTATGAAGACATATATTTGTGCGTGGTGAGTAATCACCCTCTGAGCAAAACACGTGCATTTATAGTTATGGCGAGAAATCAGCATCAGACTAAAACAATATTATATAAGCATGGCATGGAATAATCTTATGAGGAATTACCCTCTCTATAAAACTCAAGTGTACACATACACACACACACACACACACACACACACACACACACACATATATATATTGTAGAGGTGAGGAATCACCCTCTTCTTAGGTATGCAAAACTCATCGTATCACATCATATATATATATCTGCTCAAACGCTCTTTGGTATTTCTGTACCACATTCAACATCATGTATGTTGAGTTCCATCGAGTCAAAATGGCCAAGCACAACGTCCTAGAACATAAAATCCCAAGTTGTTCTGCTATTGCTGTGAACTTGGATAACTTTTGGGGGGAAGCCCTCACATACTACACAATGGTACAGACTCTAGTAATGGAATCTTCAATCTCTTTTAACCCATCAACAACAATCAAGTTGATTATATGAGCACAACATCGAACATGAATAAACTTATAGTTGCGAATGACATCATCTTTCACACTCATATTCTGCTTGAACCATTCAATTGTAGTGTTATTGGAATTGGCATTGTTAACTGTAATACATAGAACTTTCGTTATTCCACAATCCTTTAAACAATTATCCATTTTCACCCCAATGGATGTATCCTTATGATCAATAATTTCTTTTAACCCAATAATCCATTTTTTCAAAATCCACTCATTGTCGATGTAGTGTTCTGTGATAAGATGTAGGAAACGTTCTATATGGACGTCCATGTGTCAGTCGTAAATGACAATTTCTAACTAGTGGTAATAAACATCTTCTTCATCTCCTTATTTTCTTTTGCATGCCTCTTCATACAATCCCACATTATTGTATACCATGATGGCAATAGAAATCATGGCTTAATAGTTTGACAAACTTTTGAAAGCCTCTTTTGTCGACTGTGATAAAAGGCATCTCATCTTCAATTATTGTCTCTGCAAGAACATCCCTAAACGTTTTCTCATTATATTGAGGGGTGATAATTTTCTTAACTTGTGTATCGTCAGTGGATGTTGAAGTTTCGTAACTGAGCTTGGTTTGATCAGTGGTTTCTAATCTGTTTTCTATCTTATACCGCTAGCAACCATTTAGATGTGTTATCAAGACAGAGGTTCCTTGCTTCTTTGGATGACATTCACAAAGTTGTCCACAGTTGTGGCATCTCACTGGGCTCTCACGATCACCAGAAATTTTGGTGAAATGTTTCCATGTCTAAGACCTGTTTTTTGTAGTTTGTGGATGAGGTGGCCTTGCAGATGGAGGTGATAGATCCCGATCATGCCCAATACCCATCTCCTCCTCCTCATTAAACTCATCCTCATCTTCCATGTTTATTGGAAGTGGGAATTGACTACTTACACAAGAAGTAGTTGCTCTAGAAGTGGGTCTAGATCTCGGTGTTGGTGTAGGAATTGTGGCATCTGGATTCCCTTGTGAATTTCCACTAGGTGAAGCATCCATATTTATCAAAAAAGAAAAAACTACCAAACTTTTAAATGCTAAGGAAAAAGAAGATGACTTATTAATTATGAATTAATGTCAATAGTAGATGACACATTCAATGAAACAGCAAAAACATAATTCCTAGAGAAGTTCACACTGAACCTTGTAGACTATCAATGATGTTGATTTGAGCTACATTCTTTCAGTAAGTGATCATTTGCTTCCACATCAATGAAAGTTTAGGTTGGGGTTGAGGTGCATAGACTCAGCACTGTGTCATTTTAGATGGGGGGCTGTATATATATATATATATATATATATATATATATATATATATATATGCTTAAAATAGGTTCATTTTCTCTAAATGGTATGATATATAAATGTCATTATTTTGGAAAGAATAAGTGGTAAGAAAAACTGACAAGAATACCATCCCAAAGTTTACTTCTATTTCTCAGTATAGTACTAGTTGTGTGGGCTTTCTGTTTATACAGGGAAGCTTTGGGGACCTCTCTCTCTCTCTCTCTCTCTCTCTCTCTCTCTCTCTCTGTAATTAAAAACTCTACCCAATTAGTAAGCATGGAACCATGGGGAGTAAGAGCCAGAACAGAACAGGAAATGAAATAGAAATAATAATTAATGGCATGTACAATAGCCCAAATATGTCAGCAAGTTTGCCCAACATTTAGTTACCAGCTCGGGGTTCTCATCATGATGATAGAAATAAAATTAACACTAGCCCTGGACATCAGAAAAAGAAAATGATCATTATTCAGAAGCAATACAACGAAGTCATACATCTAAGTTAGTACATTTTTTTTTTTGGAGCATGTTGCAGACTCTTGCTGTCTAGAAAGGTAAGATACGGGATCACCAGCTTCCTCCACCCAACAAAACTCTATTGTATTGGACCACCATGTTTGCATGCAGCTAGCACACTCTATACCATGACTCTACCCAACAGTTGGTGGTTACCTTGTCTTATATTTCTAATTGTCCCATCTCAGAGCGCGGGTCTATGTAATATATAGTAGTTCATAATCATACAAGACAGAAAAATTAAAATGGACCCAATTATTTGAATAATATGCCTGCCTACTCGATCCCATAATCCCAAATTTCTCCATCTAGACAAGACTTTTGACCAAATGTTCGTCCAACGTAAATGAGAAGTTAGCCCACAAAATAGACAATCAAATATATTAAGCCCAAATTGCAGTTTTTGCTAATTTTCAACAAATCAATTTCTCAGTGGCATTTTCACAAACAACTTTCATTCATTGTCCAAAATCAAGAACCATGATAAAATTCATCACAACCGTTCCCTCAATACAATTATACACATATTTCTACAATCTACACAATCCAAAATCAATAATCAATGTCAATAGTAGTATATAAATCCATGTAACTACAATTCTTTTTTTTAAAAGAAATAAAATTCCTAAATTTAAAACCCTAAAATTACCAATTGGCCATTGATGCTGCGACAGCAGGACGACGGCACTACGGCGATGGTGGCATGAAGAAATCTACTGGCTGCACCGCACTCGAGGAAGAGGAATAGACCAAGAAGTGACCATGAGAATCCGAGAGGTTTGAAGTGAGAAGTGAGAGAGACCAAGAGAGTCGTGTGACGTGAGAGAGAAGCCGAAAATTGAATGAAGAAGAAAGGAGCATCACGCTTGAACCATTTAGTTAGGAAGACGATGTCATTCCTATTAAATGAAACGACGTCGTTTAAGTTAGTATTAAAAAAAAACACAGATGCAAAACAAACTCCAACTCTGACTTTGAACTCCGTTTCAATTTTCGGAACTACTCCGATTCCAACTTCGATTTTCGACCACTTTGACTCCGTCGAAGTTGGAATTGGAGTAGAGGTCGGTCAAAGTTGAAATATTTGAAAATTTGCACAACCCTAGCAGAGGTGGGGGTGGGATGGGCTCAACCCCTACCCCGCAAATACCCTAGCCCGCCCCCGCATATATATAATTTAATAAATTATATATATATATATATGTATATTATAAAAAAATACCTTAGTCATCAAAACGACATCGTTTTGCCATTGACAAAACGGCGTTGTTTTGATGACTAGGGTATTGTTTTTTTAAAACAACCCATATCAAAATAATGTCGTATGACAAAACGGTGTCGTTATGTCATTGACAAAACAATGCCATTTTATATAGTGTAGGGTTCCAAATTAGGGTCTTGGATTGGAACCCTAAATTAGGGGTTTCAATGTGTGCTGTGGAGGATTGAATTGTGCATGTGTCAGTGTTTTTATGATTGTAATTTTTAAATTGTTTCATTTGAAATTTTCTAGGGTTTCGGATTGGAATCCTAAATTAGTTAGGGTTCCAATCCAAAACCCTTAAACCCTTAAATTAATTTAGGGTTTTCAAATCTTGACACTTAATTAAGCTTCTTGTTGTTTATATTTCTTTCATATTATATACTTGATAGGTTTTGTATTATTAGCACAAGCTCAGGTTTTTGAGAAAAAAAATTGTCCTCATATTTTGCTATATATGTGAAAAAAAAAAAAACTATTACTATATATGCTAGTATCATATTTTGAAAATGATAAAAATTGTCCTCACAAAATGTCAACCATAAAAAAATAATGATTTAGATTTAAGACAATATATTTTGGAAAAAAAAACAACTGTCCTCATATTTTGCTATATATGAGCAAAAAAAACTATTACTAAATATGCTAGTATCATATTTTGAAAATGATAAAAACTGTCATATTTTGCTATATGAGGAAAATAAAAACCATTATTTGAACTTTTTTCTGCGCAAGTACATACCTCATGTGATTAAGATGGGGTATGTAATTATCATAAATTTGTCTATGTTTTTTTGTTTTGGGGTTTCGATATGAAAACCCTAACTTGTATTGTGTCTTGAGTGATTGTTGCATGGTTTTAATTGTTTGACCTTGGTGTGATGTTTGCTTCATTTATGATTTTTTTAGTTGTGGGGAAAGGAAAATCCGTCAGATTTTAGTACTAGCTCTCCTACCCATACTTCAACACCTAACCCTTATCTCTACAGACACTACCCTTATCCTTACGGACCCTTGCCCCACAAAGCAAGTAATTTGTTTCAATAGTTTGGACTCACTTTACCAAATTAGAGAGTGGTGACTCCAATAATTAAGCTAAGTATACCCCAATAGATTGGTAAAATGTATGAATGTCACTATAAGAGACATAGTACATCCCAATTAAAGATAAACTTAGAATAACAATGCAAAAAAATTCCAATGTTAAAATCTTTACAAGGGAAGAGTCAATATATACTAGAAATTGAACTTAACAAAATGGTTGATTGGAGTAGTGGGGATACAACGTTGAAGGGGTATACTAAATATAAAATCCCAAAGAGTATAGAAGACACCTAGCTCGTATGGTCATCATGGATAAGCTACATTTTCAGTTTGTGGAGGGGAAAGGGTTCCAAGCATATTCTAAGCACTTGGAATTTAGCTTTAATCTTCCTTCTCGCCACACTGTGGTAAAAGATATAAAAAAAATTATATGTCAAAAGATTTGTTGAGGGGCCAATTGGCGGGTCAAATGTTTTGCCTCACCACCAATACTTGGACATCCATGCAAAAAATTGACTGTGCATTTTGTTGATTATGATTGGACATTACACAATAAAATTTTAAAGTTTGTCAAATTTTCGATCACAAGGGCGAGACAGTTGGAAGGGCCTTAAAGGCTGCAATAAAAGAGTGGGGGCTGCCATGAGTGGTGACAGTTACAGTTGATAATACCTCATCTAATGATGTTGCATTGGAACATCTTAAAACCAATCTTAGAGAGGCAAATAAGACAATCTTGAGTGGTGAGTGTTTGCATGTGAGATATGTTGTACATATTCTGAATTTAAATGTAACTGATGGTTTGAAAGATCTTGATGACTTGATTGCCCGGGTCAGAACTATTGTGAGATTTGTGAGATCTTCTCCTACTAGATTGAAGAAATTCAAGATTGTTGTGAGGTCTGAGGTCATAACATCCAAGAAGAGCCTCTACACTGACGCTACTACAAGATGAAACTCAACCTTTTTTTATGTTAGGTGGCCTAAGCATATAAGTCGGCCTTTGCATTATTGGGTGATGAAGACATTCAATATGTTAGATATTTTTATGAGAACGAGGGATTGAGGAAGCCTATTGATGATGATTGGGAGGTTGTTGCTACTTGTATAGATTTTTTAAGGCTTTTCTACAAGGTCACAATGAGGCTATTTGGTTCTTCGTACCCTACATCCCCTCATTTCTTGTAACGCATGTCCTTGTGGTGGGTCCTTTAAAAAATGATTTTAAGAAAAACGATGGGAATTGCCATTTTTTTTAAAACTTTTTCCTTTCATGCCAGGATACGAAAGACTCCATATTTATAAAATAAAACACGATTCTTAATTTAAAGAGAGTTACAACAATAAATATTAAATTTTATAATTAAAAGTCTTTTGCATAAAATATTATGCCTGGGCTTCAGTGCTCTTCCCCTTGAGCTGTGTTCGTCCTGACGCGTACCGTTCATCTTGTCATTAGGAGGGCACACATAAAAACTAAAATGAGCATACATGAATTCTTTTTTAACATGCATACATTATTTCTTATCACTGTCATTGGCCATTATACACTGTTATGCCCTGTGTACGAGGGTTAGCGGTCTTCTGTACCTTGATCCCACCCGTGGCCCATTCATTCATTCATGTGGCCGTTACGTATTTTCATATATTAAAGCATTCAGTCCTTCCGTTCATTCAGTCCTTTCTTTCAGTCTTTTTCATTTATTCTTTTCAATCCATTCAATTCATAAGCATTTAAAAGCAATCTTTGACAATTAAAAGCATAGGCTTAGACTTCAATATTTAAAAGCAATCTTTGAAATCATAACATAAGCATCGTTAAAAAAATCAGTCTGTGGCATCCTTAAACATCATCAGTTCAGGGCAACATTTAAAACATCATCTTTCATAGGGACATTTTAAAACACTTTCTTCACGTCCTTTAAAGCATCACTTAAAGCATGAGGCGCCTCGCATTTCATTTTGTGAAAATACATCAAATACTTAATACTTTGGGGTGCATAAAAAGGGGCTCCCAAGGAGGACCGTTACATATGTATACTTGAAAACTTATACTTAGCGTTCTTTCGTAAAACGTTGTCCGTATCATTTTGTAAATCATTGTAACGGAAAAATATTTCATTTTCATTTTCATATCTTTAGAAAACTCTAGAAGAGTATGAACATAATACTTACCTGGACTTCATGCCATACTCATTTCATGCAGTCCATTTATGTGCGTGTTAGATGACAACCTACATGCATACACATAACCTTAATGTCATTCTTAGTCTAGTACATAAGCAACTAAATTAGAAATAGAACTACACTTCACTTGGAACACTCTCCTTCTATCCCATGTTCTTACGTGCCATTTACTATGCTAAAACCTTCTGGATCCATTTATAGTCACTACCTCTGTCTTCCATGTCTTCCTTATCATGTTTTCTCTTTTTGGGACCCACGTGGGTCACCTTTTCCAAATTTAGAGGCATCAAAAGGGTTGTACGTGGCTGCTAAATCGCGTACGGTGGCTGTTTGGGCTATTAGAGGTGGCTATATGTGTGGATCTAAGCGGGGAAGGGTTTGGTCATGGTCCTGGGGTGGTGGCCTCATGGTGGTGGAAAGGTTGTGACGTCCCCAAATTTCGCTTGGGATTGAACGGACATTTGAAGCGTCGAGACATGCAACACAAGGTTACCTGCCCCCGTTCATGACATATAAGATGCAATGTTCCTAACATGCATCTAGCATTATGCAATATTCGCAGCGGATAATCTTTTTCTTTAGCAATACTATGCACCAAACTAAATATATCCCAAATACTTGAAACATAATTCATACATAAAGGCATACTAAAAAGCCGTGATCATCACACTAGTCCAAAATGGTTGTGATCAAAAGAATACTTGAGATACAACTCCAAAAGTACAAGTATTAACCTAAGTTAAATACTATACCATACCATCATCAACATCGCACCGTGGCCTAGTCGACCGTATTCAGTTGGTCAGATTCCAATTCTCCTTTGGGTCCTGTAACAAGATCTACCATTCGGGGGGAATGGTAGTTGGGACTACCACAGTGAGATTTGATTACAAATCTCAGTAAGTTAACATAAAACTCACACACAGGTTAAAAATGCATGCATGGCAGTAAAAGCATAAATGCATAATTATAGTCATACATAAACATAGTATAACTTGACATATAGCATGACTTAACCAGAACTTAAGCGTGAACTGAACTTGACTTAACATGGCATGAACTTAAGCTTAAAACATAACATGAACAAACAACATAACATGAACGTGAAACATAACATGGACTTGAAATATAGCATGAACGTAAACCTGCATAACATAAATAAGAACTTGAAAATAACATAAACTTGAACATAACATGTACGTGAGTATAACATAACATGGACTTGATCTAAAACTTGACTTATCATGTATTTGATCTGAAACTGGACTTAACATAAACTTGGAATCTTATTCAATTGTCTTGATTAATAACGTGCGTTAATACGTACTCCACAGTTGTTGTGGCCCCACGTATTCAAGTAACATAAAACATAATACGTACTCCACAGTTGTTGTGGCCCCACGTATTCTACATGTCACAATTGCTGTGTCTCATGTAGTGTATGCTCCACAGTTGTTGTGGCCCCATACTTCATGCTCCACAGTTGTTGTGGCCCCATGAATACACATAACATAAAATATAATACGTACTCCACAGTTGTTGTGGCCCCACGTATTCTACATGTCACAATTGCTGTGTCTCATGTAGTGTATGCTCCACAGTTGTTGTGGCCCCATACTTCATGTAACATAAAATATAATACGTACTCCACAGTTGTTGTGGCCCCACGCATTATAAGTAACATAAATATAATACGTACTCCACAGTTGTTGTGGCCCCACGCATTATAAGTAACATAAATATAATACGTACTCCACAGTTGTTGTGGCCCCACGCATTATAAGTAACATAAATATAATACGTACTCCACAGTTGTTGTGGCCCCACGCATTATAAGTAACATAAAATATAATACGTACTCCACAGTTGTTGTGGCCCCACGCATTATAAGTAACATAAAATATAATACGTACTCCACAGTTGTTGTGGCCCCACGCATTATAAGTAACATAAAATATAATACGTACTCCACAGTTGTTGTGGCCCCACGCATTATAAGTAACATAAAATATAATACGTACTCCACAGTTGTTGTGGCCCCACGCATTATAAGTAACATAAAATATAATACGTACTCCACAGTTGTTGTGGCCCCACGTATTATACGTAACATAACATGTCTTATCTTTCTTAATGCATGAGATATTATTTAATATCATATACTTTTCTAACATGGCGTATGCTTGTAAATGGCACAATATGATTTAATCATAAACATTTAATGGCATACATGTATCATATGGCATACTTAACATGGCATACTTATAACATACAACATTGTATGACAGAAAAGATTGTGTAACAGATAAATATTCATGAGAGATTAAATCATACTTAACAGATAAACATGTAATGACATAGCATGACATGGCATATACGATAACATACATACATAAATTGTAGTTCCCTTACCCATCACACATACACAATAAACTGATAGTAAGTTAGAGGCTAACTTACCTCGATCGTCGCGTTCTATGAGAATAGAGCGCGAAACACGAGGAACTGCACAACAGCTGGAAGAGGAACACTCAAGTCCTTAAGATTTTCACTTCTGAACTCAATTGCCATATTGTAAGCACTTGCAACACCACGGCCAACTTGAGGTTTCACTATACTCGGAAGAGATAAATTGACTTCAGAAAGCCTTTGCACTAAAACAAGTTCATTAAAATTATCAATAACAACCAAACAAACAACTCATTTCTCAATCCATATACTCTTAGCCATAGTCAACCACAAGATGACACCAGTCACCCCGGACTATAATCCATATCATCACTGCTTCGGGACACTGTCATACAGTTTCCCAACACTACACCATACGCTCCACACTTCTCTGCTACGCCATCCAACCCTTCGTGACACGCCATCCGGTGTATCACGACTTAGTACAGAGTACACTCACGTGAACTCTCTTCCATTCACACTACAAAACCCATCACTGCGATACACGTCTCACGGTGCATCGCTACGCGACACGGAGTACGCGCTACGCGTACTTCCTTCGCTACAACACTCATCAACACGATGCACATCACACGATGCATCGCCATACCACACGGAGTACACTACATGCGTACTCCCTTCCTTCTACGACCCACATCACTACAGCGCACGTCGCGCGGCGCGTCGCTGCATTACACAGAATACGCTACACGCGTATTCTCTTCACACAACCCGCCGTATCACATCTACGGCATCCATCTCACGCCTATACTTCACAGCACAGTCCACAAAACTACAAAATCAAGCCTAACACTTCACAACCACACTTCGTTTCACAACTACGCAGCGAACTCCACAAACACTAACTACACAGTCTACAGCCAACCAAATCAACTATGTTAAACATAAATAACTAAAGATAGAGGGTTATACCATCGACGGGATAACCCGTGCGTCGCTCGCTGCTCGTCACGAACATGCGTCGGAGGAGCATACGTGGCGGTATGGTGTCTGTCCACCACATAAAGTGAGAGTTTGGGAAAAAGAAAGACATGGGGAGGAAGCCCTTGATGTGGTGAATCCAATGGTGGTGCTTGGTGGCTGATTTGGCCGTGTATGGTGGTCCAAAATGGTGAAAAGCCTTAAAAACCCATTTGTTTGGAGGCGAGAGTGGCGGCTAACGGTGGCTCGGATGGAGGTGAAACTTGGAGGGGATGTTCACCGGTGAGAGGGGAAGAAATCTGGGTGGGTGGTGTAGTCCACGCCGCCGGCAGCGGCGGTTCTGGGCGGAGAAAGAAATCGGCAACAGGGGAGAAAACAGGGCAGGGGCAGCAACTTCCGGGGGCTCTCGGCGACTAACGGCTGGTCCGATGGCTCTGAAAATTGGTGTGTATGAACTATGGTGAAAGGGGAAGAGAATGGCGGGGGTGGTGTAGACACCTCCACCGGACGGCGGAGAAACGGGCGGTCAAAGGGGCGGCGACGGTAATGAGACAAGAAGGAAGAGCACGGGAAGAGAGAGAGAATTGGTGGCCGGCGTTGCACACCTCCGGTGCAGATGTGTTCGCCGGTGAGGGAGGGACATGCCGGAGGTGGAGGTGAGGCACGGCGGCCGGAGGTGGCGCCGGTAGGAAGCTAGAACCGATCAGCTATGGTGGAAGGGTGTAAGTCGACCATGGAGAGAAGGAGAGGAAAGAGAAGGAAAAAAAAGGAAAATGAAGGAAAAAGGGTAGGAGCCTAGGTAATAAACTTCAATCCTACGTTTTGGGATCCTCAAATAATTCAACGGTGAATTAAAACACTGATTAAAAACGCGTAAATGTTTTATTTTAAATAAAACACTTTAAATAAAACACCACGATGAATTAAGGTAGAATATTATTTTATAAACTAAAATTTATAAAATAATATTTCCTCATCATTATATAAAATGATAAAGTACCGTTAATTAATCGAAGATGATAAAACCAATTAATTTAAATAAGAGTTTTCAACGTAAAATTAAACATCTTAATATCTTAAAACAACTAAAATATTTAATCTAAGTAATTATCCACAATTATAATATTTTCAGAGCTCATTAAATTATTATAATTGTGCTACTTTAAAAACAAGCTTATCTAATACTTTGAAATTCGATGGATAAGATCCGGGAAAACGCCATCGAGGTACAACGCTTAGGATAAAACTGTTCATGATTTTACAGCTGTCGGTGAAGAACAAATTACGTGATTTACGGAAAAGATAATCTATACGCGTGATTCCAGATGAGGGTAAAGACGAGAGAGATGTGATTGCTGTCGGGAAAGAATCCAAAACTGAATATTTTAGCGGGTTGTTACAAAGGTGGCATACGGTAGAGGCACTGTGGCATTGGTGGTGGTAGAGGTCGTGCATGGCCTAGCTAAGAAATGGAGATGGAGAGCTAAGGGAGCTTGGCTGGGCATGAAGGAGCTTGAGAGAGGTATGGTGGAGCTGTGGAAGCGAGGTAGAGGTGGCACGGCGGCTTATGGTGGCAGATTTGGCCATGGATGGTGAAACCCGTGCCTTGGAGAGTGAGGGTGCATGTGGGAGTTAGGAGCTACGGTGTGGCATGGGGAGGCTAGAGGGAGGTCAGCGGGGAAGGGGAACTTAGTGGTGGTGGTGCAGTGGCCTAGGCGGCAGTGCACGATGGTGCAAGTGAAAGAAACCCGTGGGTTTCATGTGTGTGTGCGTGATGTGATCCGACAGAGAGGGAGAGAGTTGCTGGGAAGGGAGGCCATGTGAGTGGTTGCCTGTGAGAGGAGGTGGTCATGGTGGTCAGCGATGGCAAGGGTAGTTGCGTACGAGGGCGTAAGGGAGGAAGAAATGGGTGAAACCCATTTCGGTTGGGCTACCGCTGGAGGAGAGAGGGGGCTGCGTGGGGCTCACTGGTGGGAGGATGGGCTCATCGGCATGAGGGGGGAGACACCGGTGGCGACAATGAGGTTGGTAGAGCGCGGCTGCGCCAGGCTGGAGAAGAAGAGAATCTGCTAGGGGGAGCACTGCTGCCCTTCAGGCTCAAGGGGAGAGGGAGGAGAGAGAAGGGAAAGGAAAAGTGAGAGGAAAAGGAAAAGGGCTTGGGTATTTAATTCAGGCCCTTTATCTTGGGATCTTCAAAATGATCTAACAGTGAGTTTTAAACACTGATTTGAAAATGCGTAAACATTGATTTAACTTAAAACACTGAGAGGAATTAAGATAGAATATTTTAAACTAAATTTTAGTTTATAAAATATAATCTTCATCATTTATTAAATGATGATGTGTTGCTAATTATTTTTAAGAGAATAAAATCATTTAATTTAATTTAGAGTTTTCAATATAATTTAAATATCGTAAGATTTTTAAATAACTAAAATCATTTGAATAAAATGATTTTCCACAATTATAATATTTTTGGAACTCTTCAAAAATATTATAATTGTTTTATTTAAAAACAAGTTTAGTTCAATAACACTGGAAATATCACAGACAAATATTTTCAGGACATTTTAAAATATTCAAAGGCTTTAAAACACTGTGCTTGCTTTAAAAATCACTTGGTATTTTTAAAAACACGCCATCGAGGCTTGTCATGCAGAGTGAGACTAATAACCATAAGGAAAAAAAAGGAGTGGGATATTACATTTCTGTAAGCAAATATATAGGATAAAAAGAAGAATTGGATGATATGTGCACGAGTGACCATATTGGGATGCAGGAAATGACATTGGGGAGATTTCAATAGGTCTAATATTTTGTTATATGTGGTTGTTGTTCTTAAGCTCTAGTTTAAGATTGATGGCATGGTATATGGATTGAGAATTGCGCAAGGGAATGCATGAGCGGAGCTTATTGCGATAAGGGTTAGGGAAACCCTTGCTACATTATTTGATGAGTTTACTATGTTTAGGAGTGGTAATATTTCAACACCTACACCTATCCCCCTACCTCCTATAGAAGTCAGGGTTGGGAAAAAGCGTAGGTTAGACTGGGGTGAGAGGTTGGAGTAGAACCCCATAGTCCGTCATTCTATAGAGGCTTAGTCGGAGGTAGATAGATACTTGGCAACACAGCTTCAACCATTTGTATGAGACTTTGATATATTAGCTTAGTGGAAGACCAATGCCATGAAGTATCCTGTTCTTGAAGAGATAGTTCGCAGTATTTTGGTTATCCCTATTAGCATTGTAGCCTCAGAGTTTGCCTTTAGCACTAGATGGCGCATATTGGATCCATTCCGGAGTTCATTATCTACTACCACTGTTTCAGATTCAATCAAGGGGACACCAATTCATGTTCCGGATGTTCTTGAGGTTCAGGAGGTCGACAAGGAGAAGGGAGTTGATCAGCTTGGATTTGGACCATCTGGTATTGTGGATTTCATTTTATTATTTTAATTTATTTATAATCATTTAATTGGTATTAATTTCAAATTTAATTGTTGTAGCGATACATAAGATGACGTCTACAACTAGCTTTACTGCAATATGACTTCATGTGTATTGGACCCACCATTGCCATTTGTCATTGTTTTGCACAATTTGTCTTTTAATTGTTTTTTGTATTTATATAATTTTTGGTATCTAATTATTTTGCTTGTATTTTTTTTTTAACTTTTATAATCTCAATGTCATATACCGAATCCCAATCCTAACTTCCTAAGGACCCAATAATGATATGACCTACTCTTATCTTGATCCCAATGACCAAATCTCATCTTGGTTAGTACTTTTAATGTTTGTAATTTTTACATTTCTAATATATGTTTTTATTTTTAATTTTGGCTCATGTTTATAATTCTAATTTTTTTCCTTTTAAATTATTAATAGTTCAGGTTTTATGATCTTGTTCTCATAGTCTCACAGAAGTCAGCACAGCTCAGTAGCTCACCAACTTCTCTACCACCATAGCCACCCCAAATTCTATTGAAAAATGAAATGTTATTCTTTTGTTAATTTAGTTAATTGTAATGTTGCTACAATAGTACAATTTGTAATATTTTTAGATGAATTTCTAATTTTGTAATAGTTTTCTCTTAGTTATCATTGTAATAGCTTAGTTATGATTATTAGTTAATAGTTACAACTTAATAGTATATAATTAATCATTTCTATTATTGTACATTATTTTTTGTTATTTTTATTTTTTATTTTTTTAGTTAAATTCTAGGCCCAAAATGGCCCAGAAATAGATTTTGGACCAGTTCTGGCCCATTACATGTGTCTCTAGGCCATTTTAGACCCAGAAAAGTGATTAGGCCAATGGCCTATTCATGCGGGTAGGGGGCGAACGGATGGGATGTCTGGCCCGCACCCCAGTACCTGGACGGGGTACCCTACCCCCTATTTCTAAGGGTGGTTCCAAGAGGAAATGTCCAACCCCCGCCCATGCAGGGGGGCTGGGGGAGGGGGTCAAGGAGGGGGCTACCCCGCCATGCAGGGGGCTGGTAGCATCCCTAGTAGTATTTTGTGATTTTTAGTTTTTTAGTTAAGCATGATAGCACTCAGGACTCTCTACACGCATGAAGCTCTTAGCAACTTCTCGTAGGAATGGTTTGGGGAATAGATATTGATACCCACATAGAGATTCGACAAAAACAAGTTCATTCAAATCTTGGGAAACACGAAGTTAAAATATTCGTAAACATAATGGCAAAACATTTATTGTTTCATGATTAGAAAATGAAAGATTACAGAGTATGCATGAAACAAAATTCCATAATATCCTCATACAACATTTACCCCTCATTGCTTAGTACTATCTTAGAAGCTAACCTACTTCACAAATTTAGAGTTACGGTGGTGCTTAACTGCTACTTACTTTGTCTCTTTGGAAGTCACTGGCTCTCTCTAAAGAATCTGACTCCAAAGGCTCTGAGGTGTTTACAATCTCAAAAGTGAGACTTTGGCTTTTGTTTTAACCCTTTTATAGCACAGTTGTGTCAGGTGTCATCCTGACTCCAGATGTGACTAAATAGGAGCCATTTAGCCTTAATCATCTCATTGCAAAATGACAAAGACATACTAGCAGAATATGTTCTATATATCCTTATGGCCTGCCTTATGTCCAATGCTCAGTCTCTCTCTGATTGAGTGTCTCGCATGTGGCATTAGACCATACCTCCGAATTCATACAATGTGACTTGCAGAGCCAAAATCCTTTTAGTAGATCTACTTCAGATGTGAGTCTTCATTTAGTCTGTGGGCTTCTATGTACAACTCTATCCCCTCCTGATCATTTTCAAGTAGTCCTAAAAAGCTCCTACATGTGAGGAAAGGTCTTGTCCTCAACCGTTGCTAACCTTTAGCTTGTCCTTCGCCTTTGCAAGCTAGGCAAATTTTCCAAAACTAGGAGCCTCTTCAATTTCTCGTTCTTGCCTAGGTGCTCGCCCTCCCATTGGACTAGTTGTACTCTGCAGACCATCATTACCTCGTTTTTCACCAAAACGATGAAGGATAATCTTTGCCTTACACTCGGCAAGGATAGGCTCTCTTCTTTGCCTTCCTTCTGCTGCTGGATGGTGGTTTGCCATCTTTTACTTATGCGGTCCACACACCTTCATCCAGCCATAAACAATGTCCAAATGGGACAGCTTCTCCTTGGTCAAGATCAATTTGAAAAGGTATCACTCAGGGATTGGACTCTAAGTAGCCTAAACCGGTTAGGGGAAAGAAACTCCCAACTTTCACCAAAAGTAAAAAAGAACTTACTATTCAAATTCTTGACATGAGAAAATCGAAATTTCAAGTACACAACATGGTTTCTGAGGGGAGACCGAAAGTTGCATTGATTACCATTTTGTCTCTACAAATTGTGTATGTGAAGGAACTCGTCTGCGGGCAGACCATAATTCACAACCTCAGGTCCCTAGCTACCTCAAAGGCCTTCTGCAATATAATATAGCAAGACGCGATACCCTCCACATGTTTGGTTGTAACTACATTGGAGCCAAACACAAGTAATCTAAGACATCTCGGATTGAACGGCAAAAGGGAAACCTCAATCCCACTAGAAACATCCCAATGTAAAGGTTAGCGTGACTTATTTTATCCAATTTAATTATTGTGAGGATTAAGATGTAGAAAGGGAGAGTAGCACTATGTAGAAAGCCTAGCTAATAAGGCGCTACATTGGGTGATAAAAGACTTTTCACCCTATACCTGGCAAGTAAAAATAGTGTTGACCATACTGGGGAGGCAACGAAGAGGTGAAATACCCAACAATTTTGAAAAAGGACAGCCATAATAAAGGGTGAACTATGGGCAAGGGCAAGTTATAAGCAAGGGCAAGCTACGAGTAAAGGGCGAGCAACGATCAAGGACACAACCGATATGGACGTAAGAGCTATCTGGGGTAATACGAATGCCCATAAAGTGGCAGTGTCATACACAAAGACTCATACTCCATAAGAGATGTCACATTTGGAATGAGCCTATGACAAAAGAATTACATATCTGCAGGCCATATTGTCTAATTTTAGTTCTATGGTCTAACACCATGTGGGAGACCTTTATTAGGGGCAAGAGTGCGAGATTGGACTCAAGGCAAGCCACAAGAACGTGCGTGCTTTGTCTGATCAGTCACTTGGTCTATGTAATTCTTCTTGTCTAGAGGATAAATGGATGGCCAAGATCGAAGGTCTCTTATTCAAGCATGTCAGAAGTTTGAAGGACATCAAAAGGAAGCCTGATGGTCATGTCTTACAAAAGATGAGTTTGAGAAGATGAGTTTGAATGATGTAATATGGTGACAATCGTGATTTTCAGGTTAAGTGATTCTCCATCTTAGATGATTTGAAATTGGGGACTACACTTGCACGTTGACTGGGCAAAGTGATTCCCCATATTGAACGGTGGAGTAATCCCCCAATTGTTACATAGTTAATGAGATATGATGGATTTTATGTACTATGATAAAAGGGTGGTTCCTTGTCTACTTTTATACTTGTGTTTTATTTAGAGGTTGGTTCCTCGCCATAACTTTGAATGCATGTGTTTCTGCTGAATGGTGATTCCTTGCCATGCATGAATATATATGTTCACAGATCAATTTACATGAAACAATTAATACATATTCATCACCATTATCTCTCATTAGTAGTTTTGTCACAAATGTTGAACCAATTGTGATTTCTTGGAAGTCTCACTGTGGTGGTCGCCCCTGTGGTTTTGTTTATAGGAATCATAGACCATGTTACAAATGTAGCCCAAGAGGAGTTTTCATAGGAAGAATGATCGAGTCGGCTAGAATCATAGAAATTGAGGCCTGTCTCCATTATTAGTTACTTATATTTTGTTAAGATGTACTTTTTAGTTAGGTGACAAACCTTGTTCAGTTCATCGTACATTGATGTAAGTGATGAAGAGTTGGTGGTATATAACATTATTTAGAAAATAACAATGACATGTGGATATTATTATTGTTATTAATGGATGAACCTCTTACTGGTTTAGATCTTTGGTACAATTAGCATTTAGTCTCTGACTAAACTTTTACTTACTATGCTATAACTTATTTTACTTACCCCTCGATCCATGATTACTTGCCTAGGCTGATAGTAACAACTGGGATGTTGCCGACTGGTTGGCATCCTTGACACCATGGATCCTCGCTAGGCTCTTTACCAAGGAACAAGGCAGCTATTCTGCTGTGAGGGCAACGGAGTTAACTAAACATAGCCCAAAATGCCATATGAATCCCTTAAGATATATCAAGGAAATCAAGATATATCAAGAAGTGCAACAAGAAACAATTATTGGAAAGAGTAATGAAGAAGGAAATGAAAGAAAAAGAGAAAGGAACGGTTATGGTGAAGGAAAACTAATACTCTAAACAAAGGGAAACTTAAGCATGAGAGGACTCCATCCACTGAATGGGCACCATCAATTAAATTGCCAACAAAATGCTGAATATGATCCCAAAATATGCATTGTACGAAGTTACAGATGGAAAAATCTATCAAAAGATGAAGCAACACATGCTATGAAGAGGACACATGCCCTAGAAAGTGTAAGGTAGTGGCAATTTTAAAAAAGTAAGATTTTTGCCTAGCAAGCATGGTGAGAATTAATAACTGTTGGGAATAAATATGTAACACAAGCATGGAAAGATAGATGAGGCAATGAAAGGAGACTGTATGAAAATTCATGTGCAAACGAGGACCTCTAGATAAAAGGGGTAGAGAGATACTATCTAGAATAGAGGGTTACACTTTGGGAAACAAACTAACATGTGATTTAGTGGGCCAGAGATGTGCTTGGTAAGGCATTCTTGGCCAAGAGGTGTGATTTGGCATGGCACCTACTACTAAGAGACCTGCTATAGAATGATACTTTTCGTGAGAAACATATTTTGACGAGATAATTTATCCAAGATATGTTATTCATCATATATAAATACTCCTCCTGAGAAACTCAAAAGGATTTAGTCTAGGCTTGCAACCTGTTCAATCTGCACTATTTTTTGGCCCGACTCGACCCAACCGCATACCAAGGCCAAAGCGACCCGACCAGTAATATGCGGGTCGACTCTAGAAATGACTAACAATATTTGCACAAAAGTGAATTCGATTTACCACCAATTCTTGAGAATCATCCATCTTCTTTTCTCAATTCCTCAGTCAAAACATAACTTTCGTTAGGACCTCAAACTCCAGAATCCACAAATTCCCCATAAGCAAAACAAAAAACTACATTCTCAAGTTTCTCAAATACCCAAATCCAAAAATTTATTGTAGAACTCTTTCCAAGTCAACTGCAAAGCTTTAAATTCAATCAAAACAAGAACCTTGCCAATCGATTCCAAGAACTACGAAACCCAGAAAACAAAACAAAACCCCAACAAAGCTTCCCTTTATTTCTTAATCCATCATGTTAAATAAGGTTAAATCAAATAACCTCAAGGAGCGAAATTTCCACAAAGTCGGATGTTTGCTTGTCTTACGGCCCACGTCACTATGCTGTTTGCACTTCTACGTCACTTAGGAGGCTACTAGAGTCTCCTAAATAATTTCACACTTCAAGATCAAGAGATCTAGATGGTTTATCTGGAAAAATGTAGAGAGAGAGGAGAGTTTTTCTTGAACTTTTTCCACACATAAATAAAAATGTACGTACTCTCTATTTAAAAGAGTTTTCACATCTGGAAGTTAATTAACTTCCCTGACAATGAGGAAGTTAAATAACCTCCCTTAAGTTGTGATAGCGGTGGGGAGTTAACAAATAACTTCCCCACCTATGTGGAGTAGTGGACACAACTTGGTCATGGGATTTACCCATTACCAACATCTCCCACTTGTCCACTATGGACGCTATGTCCATTAACAATCTCCTCATGTTCTCTCAATCAATTATCCCTCATACAGAAAATGAAGCGTACGATTTGACAAGAAGACAAAGGGTAGGAGTACTATATTAAGTCACCATCATACTAACATAGTACATCACTCATTATATCTCGTCTATGCCCCTGATTATTTGATTTCACTAGATCAAGTGTGCTTAATCCCTCACAAGTTTATAACTCAAAGCAATTCTTGACCTCATATCATATAATATGCTCATGATAATATCGAGTCAAAACGACACAATCCCCCGGGCTATGAAACAAAAAATAACAAGTAAGAATCCAAACAATCTTCCCTGGACACTCATGTCAATTCAATTAGACTTGACTGCTTTCCTAGACATGTTCCGCGAGACCGTATCATTCGTGGCCCTAAGAAAACATGCTAAAGTAGCAACATCAAGTTTTCATTTCATGACATAGTTCCAGGTTCAAGGGCATATGAATAGATCATTTATTGATCCATTAGGGCTCACATAGTGATGGAGTAGGGATCCATCCAATCACTCCCTCAAATGATCGTCTACAGCACATACAGTATGAAATGTATGTACGACGAAACTCCCACTTAATTGGGCTTGTCATATTCAAAACGCCGTAGGAATCTTAGTCTAGTCTCCACAAAGATGCTCTAACTTGAGTTTCTTAGCACAGTTACTCATCTAGCGCCTGCCTAAGATCTCATATTCCGCTTTAATCAGACTTTATGAAGTTGTGCAAATGCTTCATATACGACTCTTGTAAGTCTCATCTTAGCCAAGCTAAGACGACATTCTTTAAATTTATCTTAAATGCTCCAAAAGCATCAAGATATTTACCAGCTCGCTTTCCAAGCACCAAAGTAAACAATTTGTCTCATCTTCCTCGCCATTCAAGCGCCAAGGTGATCATCTATGTGAGTAGACTGATCTCTGCCTGTGACATCTTTATTATGTGTGCTTTTCACTTAGTATCAATTAATTAATAATTTGAGATAAACACAATAATCTCATTGTGATAGATGCTAACAGTGTTAAATATACAATAAAGTTCAGGTATTCTCAATACAACATATATCAAATCCGGCGTAGTCCCAAACTCCTAACATGAGTTTGGAAAACATTTCTACTAGTAGCCTTAGTTAAAGGATCAGTTACCATCTTGCTAGTAGAGACATGTTGTAGGATCACCTCACCCCTCGCAACAACATCTCAAACGTAGTGAAAACGAATATCTATGTGTTTGGTTCTGCCATGGTATTTGGGATCCTTGGCATATGCCAAAGCTGCCATACTATCACTATATATCTTAATGGCTTCATCTGCAAGAGCCATAACCTCTAAGCGCTGGAAGAATCTCCTCAACCAAACAACTTCTTGTACAGTTGTTGAACAAGTAACGTACTCTGACTCCATTGTGGACAAAGCAATGCATGATTGTTTCTTGCTACACCAAGAAATAGCTCATCCACTAAGCATAAATGCATAACCCGTCATGGATTTTCGCTCATCTTTTTCACTAGCCCAATCAGTATCACTGTAACCCTTCAGTTTCATGTCTCCACCCTGGTAACAAAGAACAAGGTCTGCTATCCCACGAAGGTATCAAAAAATCATCTTTACTACTTGTCAATGAACAGGTCCTGGGTTACTCTGATAACGACTAACCAATCCAACCGCAAAGCAAATGTCAGGTCGTGTACACAACATAGCATACATTAGACTTCCAATTGCACTTGCATAAGGAACTTTGTTCATTTCTTTCTTTTCCTCATCATTCTTAGGGTAATGTTCTAGGCTCAAAGTATAGCCCTTCTCAATTGGAGTGTCTATGGGTTTGGAGTTATGCATACGAAATCGTTCTAGAATTTTCTTAATCTAAGTCTCTTGAGACAAACCAAGAAGCTTCCTAGATCAATCCCTTGAAATTTTAACTCCTTCACCCATCTCCTTCATCTCAAAAGTAGAGGACAACTACTCTTTTGTGGTGACAATTATCTCCATATTATTTCCAGCTAATAAGATGCCATCCACGTACAAAGATAAAATTAGAAAAAAATTTCCTGTACGTTTAACATACACACAATGGTCTTCTTCTAGCATTTCAAAGCTAATTGAAGTAATGGTCTCATGAAATCTGAAGTACCATTGTCTAGACGATTGTTTAAGGCCATAAATGGAACGTTTCAGCTGGCATACTTTGCGCTCTTGTCCCTTAGCCTCAAAACCAACAGGTTAGTCCATATAGATCTCATCGTCTAGTTCTCCATTGAGTAATGCAGTTTTCACATCCATTTGAAAAAGTTCTAAATCTAGATGTGCAACTATAGCTAGAATGAGGCAAATAGAAGCAAATCTCACCACAGGGGAGAATGTTTCTTCATAATCTATACCCTCTCTTTGTGTATAGCCATTCGCCATGAGTTAGGCCTTATACTTGTCAATTAATCCATCTGCCTTACGCTTAATTTTTAAAATCCATTTATTTCCAATAGATTTGCACCCAGGTGTAAGATCAACTAACTCCCAAACTTGGTTCTTTGCCATAGAACTCATCTCATCTCTCATAGCAGCTAGCCATTTATTTAAAGCATGTGAACTTAGTGCTTCCTCATAAAAAGAAAGTTCATCAAAGTCACACGGAGCACACATGAAAGATTTCCCTTCAATCTCAAAACAACGACGAGGAATAGTTCCACGTTCGCTTCTACGTAACTGAGACTCTTGTGAGTCATTTTCTAGCAGTATACTCCCACTAGGAGGCAAGTCACTCCCACTATCTTTTGCGATTCTAGGATGTGATAATGCTCCACCCTCGCCAAAAGATGGTGTAACTCCCTCAATTTCTTGCAACTCAAAAAGTTCACAGTCATTCTTTGCTTCACCAATACTGGAAAAATCACTCTCGATAAATGTAACATCATGAGACTCAATTTTTGTCATCCCTCTGCTAGGATGTTCATTAAACATTACATAACCCTTTGAGCTCTCTGAATATCTTATAAAGATATACTTATTTGCTCTAGGGCCAAGTTTCCCATACTTATGGGAAGTGGTGTGAACATAACCTGCAAAACCCCAATGACGCAAATGTTCCAAATTTGGTTTTGCATTATTCCATAGCTTATATGGGGTTGAAGGAATTGACTTAGAAGGCACACGATTCAAAAT
The DNA here is from genome assembly GCA_011037825.1 of Carya cathayensis. NCBI lineage: Eukaryota > Viridiplantae > Streptophyta > Magnoliopsida > Fagales > Juglandaceae > Carya > Carya cathayensis. Next base: position 779,596 of record QGSO01000321.1, read on the forward strand.
GTAGGTTGCAGTTAGCAGAGCATCCCCCTAAAAAGATATTGAAAGGTTAGCTTGCGCCATCATTGATCGAACCATTTCCAATAAGGTACGATTTTTTCTTTCCGCAACACCATTTTGTTGTGGTGTGCCAGGAATCGTTAATTGCCTGCGTATCCCTTTTTGCTCACATAGTCATTGAAACTCTTTAGATAAGTACTCTCGACCCTGATTGGTTCGTAAAATTTTTAAATTCCTTTCTTTCTGACTCTCAACCATAGCTACAAAGCGCTTGAAGCAGTCTAATGCTTTAAAGCACTTGAAGTAGTCTAATGCTTCAAAGTGTTGGGAGATCAGATAGACATGACTGAAATGTGAGTAGTGATCTATAAAGGAGAGAAAATAAAAGGCGTCATGGCGTACCTTCACATTCATAGGTCTACAAATATCAGAATGGACTAGCTCTAAAATGAGCCTTTCCAAAAGGCTTCTTACAAGCCTTACCAGCTAAACAAGGCTCACACATAGGTAGGCTTACATTAGCGAGAGACCCCAATAGGCCTTCTCTAACTAGTCTAGCCATTCTATCTTTTCTTATGTGGCCTAGTCTAGCATGCCATTTCAATGAATTAGAAACGACATTATCATCATTTGAAACCATAAAAGAAAATAAGGAATTATCTAAATCCAACATAAAGAAACCATTCGAAAGAAAATCATGTCCATACAAAGCCCTATCCAAATAAAAGTCCAGTTAAGGGCCATCAAAATGAAAAGTAAAACCAAGTTCCAAAATAGAGATAATTGAAAATAGATTACATTCAACACCAAGTGCATATAGCACATCATGAAGAAGTAACAAGCGCCCTAAATGCATCTTGAGTTGGTAGGTGCCAACTCCAAGCACTTCTTCCCGAGTTCCGTTACCCAATGTAACGTACTGTCTGCCAACTGGTATTCTTCTATAATCTACGAACCCAACTCGATCTTGAGCTACATGTTTGGTTGCTCCTGTGTCTACAATCCATTCCGGGATTGAGTGAGCAACAAAAATATGTGAACAAACATAAGTAATGAGAGAGTTATATTTAAGGGGTACCTTCTTTGCCTCAGTGCACTCACGAGCAAAGTGTCCCATTTTTTCACAGTTATAGCACTTCAATTTGGACTTGTCCTTGCCAGCACGCTTGCCTCTGCAGTGCTTTGCTACTTTTCCATCCTTTGGCCCAAGATTTTTTGCCGTTCTAGTAGATCTCCCATGTTGCTTACGCTTAGGCATGAATGCCTTGCGCTTTCCAGCTTGGGTAACAAGTAGAATATTACGGTGCGCATCTATGCGCTCCACCTCTAGCTCTAAATGGCGAGATATATCAGCAAAAGTCTTAATGTCAAAACAAGTTTCATTTGCCCCCAAGTTGACTCGAGCAATGATCGTATCACAACGGTAACTTGTTGTTCATCAGTGAGATTATTGCCAGCAGTCTTCAAATCAAGAATCACGGCAGACATCGACCTCAAATGATCAATCATGGTATGTTTAGGGTTCATAACATACTGCTCAAACCTCAAGGTGAGCGCACGGAGCCTAGTATCTGATGTTCCCCCATAGGTGATTTGCAGTTGGTTCCACATATCTTGGGCAGTTGGACAGTTCTCAAACTCCCCAATAAGATCATTGTGCATGCTGCTAAGCATGGTAAAGCGTGCACACCAATCTTTCTTTACCCAAGCCTAATAGGCTTCTATATCACGACGATATTGGGAAGTATTCCCTTCCTTAGGTTGAATCATTAGGTGAGACAGATTCTCAAGGACCTCTTGTTCATTAAGCAGATATTAGATTTTTCTATGCCACATGTCATACTTGATCCTATCCAATTTCTCTCATTTAGTAAGGTCAGCAACTACGTTCTTAGTGGCCATTATCACTACATTCATTGCGCGAGATTGACATTAGCACACATTTAATTTTATTTCAAAATCTAACTAGACCATGGAATTCCTTCCTACATAATGAGATCGAAAATTTCGTGAAAAACTAGTAATCATCTCCGACTATAAGAGTCAAAATACCATATCCAATTAATTTTGAATAAAATTTATTTTTAAATACTCAAAACTCATGCACATATACTCCATTCATAAAAAAAATGAACTCATAATCATAGTGCATAGGCTCCACCCGAAGCATCATTGGTAATTTAGTGCATCATGTTAAGGTGACCTTAAAGTATATCGATAGACGTGAAACACATCCCTTTACAAGGCCTCAACAATAAAATTACATTCCTAATATTACATTTCCAAAGATAATCCTACTACAAATTTTGTAGGAAAACAATAAATAAATAAGAATGCCACGTCATCGATATACTTATAAGGTACACCTTATCCATTCACATAAAAAATATATATATATATATATATATATACAATACACATGAGCCCAACAAATCACCAATATCAACTCCATCCATTTTTATAAAATGAACTAATTAACTCAAACATTCAATCATAGTAGTATGCATGATGATTTAATGGATAGAGAGCCCACATTCTCAACTAATGAGAAGGGTTTCATAGGTCATCAAAACTAGGGACACATATTCAATGTGGACATACATTTAATAATAACTCAATACATATATCCACAACTAGTTTATATTAAAAAGCACATAACACATAAAATTTGGACTTGAGGAAGTATGAAAAAATATATTTATTTATTTTTAAACATTTAAAAAAAAAACTTTGGCTCTCTGTTTCAACAAAAAAAAAATGAATTAACTTTAAACACCAACACATGATTACAGATGCCAAAATGACAAAAAAAGGTGTCAGAATACTCCGCAGGCACCCTCAAGTGCCGCCTACGCGTGTGGGCTTTGTTTTTGCTCTAGAGCCTCTTTTGCCTCTACTTCACTTGCCGCGGTAGAGAGTGTACATCACCTCCGCCTCTCACAGTGTTTTCAAACTCTAAACACAAAGTTCAGTGATTTTAATGTGTATCTTTATCGGTAAGGTGTTTAAAAAATGGACACAAGTGTATGGGTGGACTACACTTTCTCTTACCGAGAGTGGAGCAGAAAAAACAGATACTGTTCATCATCTTCTTCCTCAAGCCAAAAATCTGGTTTTTTTTTTTTTTCCAATTTCAAGCACCCTTGTTCGATCGATCATAACTTACTCATACGACGTTCAAATCAAGCATATGATATATCAAATTAAAGCTATTGAACCCAGATTTCTAAAAATATAATATTTATTTCCATAAAGTAAGATATGATTGGTCAAAATGGGACTCAAAGTCATGGTCTCAACATGAACTTCAAAAACTAGGGTTTTAGATTTCTTCTTCTATATGCAACGAAACTTCACCAAATCTAATAGACATGTTTCTGACATTATAGGAAATATTTTCATGTAAATAACTCAACCTTAAACATGTCATACCGTAGCCTCTAATGAAAAATCCAAAACACAAACAATCATAACATATCATCAATTACATGCTTTTACACTCATTTCAAAGCATCAAACAACATGTAATCGTATTCATATAGGCAAAAACAAGCATCCTAGGCTCTGATACCAATATTAGAAAAGGTTAAATCAAATTACCTCAATGAGCGAAATTTTCACAAGGTCGGATGTTTGCTCGTCTTACGGTTCACTTCACTATGTTGACTGCACTTCTACGTCACTTAGGAGGCTACTAGAGTCTCCTAGATAATTCTACGCTTCAAGATCAAGAGATCTAGATGATTTATCTAGGAAAATGTAGAGAGAGATGAGAGTTTTTCTTAAACTTTTTCCATGCACAAATAAAAATGTACGTACTCTCTATTTAAAAGAGTTTTCACATCTGGAAGTTAATTAACTTCCCTAAAAATGAGGAAGTTAAATAACCTCCCTTAAGTTGTGATAGTGGTGGGGAGTTAACAAATGACTTCCCCACCTATGTGGAGTAGTGGACACAACTTGGTCATGGGATTTACCCATTACCAACACATCAGAAACACCATGCAAGCTTATTTAGCCTCTCAAATAAACTTTAGTTGCAATGGGTTGAAGAACATATGCCATGGAAGAGGTTTGGATGCCGGTGAACTCCTTCAATAAAAAGGCAAAAACAAAAGAACCGACATCGGATCCAACATCGCCGCACACAGATCTTCCTTTTTGGTATGTTTTTTTTTTTTTTTTTTGTTTCTTTACAAACATAGGAACCTGGGCTGAGGGATTCAGAGGAGACGACGAGACTGACTCTAGTAGATCGAGAGTGCCGAGAGAGGTGTTGACCTGATCTGTATCCTCTCGAGAGTGCTGAGTGAGATCTAGTAGATTGAATACATCTTGGGCATTGTAGATTTAGTTGTGCTCACTGGAGCTGCCTACTACACATGGCCCCGTCGGCTCTAATGGTAGGCCTCTGACTCTGATGATGGCCAACCCTGTGTTGGTGAGCTCTATTGTTTTGCCTATGAATGTCGGTAGGGCCATCATGACTTCATCTGCGGGCTCCATTTGGTATTCCCATGATTTCCCCAATAAGATTTTGGTCTGCCCGTTATTTATTGGGTTTCAACCCGACATTCAAATAAACTCATCTTTTATCGAATGAATGGGATCACGTTAGACAGGTCGACGGGTCCAACGAGTATTTTGCATAGGCCTAATTTAGATTGCACATTCTTTATTTCTTTATAAACCCTAGAATCATTTTTTACTTAATCATCTCTCATTGAATTCCCTAGGTGTCTTCTCTCAGTTTCCTAGGAGGTGTGCAGTAGACTCTATGGTGGCATCAAATTGGTAAAAATTTATCTCAATGGTTTAGACCAATTTGTGATAGTCTTGAGTGCTGTTAGCGAGAAATCTAATGATTGAATGAAGCTTGACTATTAAACAGAGCAAATCAAATCAAGGATGTACAACAATCAAGCTGATCCTCTCCATAGTCAAGGATACTTGCCTTACATGCAACAAGTTGTATTGATCATAGTTATTGCATTTGTCCATAACTTTAGGCTTACACATGTATATAAAAAAATCCATGCACATGTAATTTGTGTATTGAGAAATACAAATAAATCTTGAATCTTTTATGGTTTTAGAGCTTTTTTGACTCACATCTCTTTATTTCTTTTTTCCTTATTTTTTTTTTTCAAGCACCTATGGCATCTTCATCCTCAAACACCTTTGTTATTTAGACTACCAACATTTCACACCTTATTATAATAAACTCAAATATGAGAATTATCTGCTTTGGACAGTACAATTGATACCCTATCTCAAAGGCCACCATATCTTCAGTTATGTTGATGGTTCTTTACAACGACCACCTTCCACGCTAATAGATAGTATCACCTCTATACCCATTTCCAGTCCAAACTATTTGTATTGGCAACAACAAGACCAGCTCTTGCTTTTGGCCATCATTTCGTCTTTGACTGTTGATGTCCTTGCTCAAATCATTGGGCTTCATACCTCTAGAGAGGTTTGGCAAGCTATGTTCTCTCTCACATCTCAAGCATGCATTACAAATCTGTGTCTAAGTATTGCCTCCTATAAGAAAGGAACTCAAACCAGTTTTGAGTATTTTCAACAAATCAAAACCTTTGTGGATACACTTGCTACCATTCGGCAACTTTTCTCGAATTGTGAGTTCATCAACTACATCATGGCTGGTCTTGGGTCAAAATATGATCCTCTAATAACCTCTCTCACTACACGGCTTGATCCAATGTCTACCCAAGAGGTTTACGGTCAGCTCTTTCACTATGATATTCGACTTCAAAAACTTCAAATTTCTTCTGATATCACCAATCCAAAGGCAAATATAATCTCTTGAGACTCAACTCATCGAGGTCATTCTTAGCAGCCCAACAATTTTCTCTCCAACAATCCCAGCAATTACCGTTCATGAGGCAGGGTGTGTGGAATTGGTTAAACATATAATCAAGAATCCGACTCAAATGGCACTCGATTGGTATGTCAAGTTTACAATAAGCCTGGTCACACTTCCTTAAAGTGTTATCACAGACTTGATTTTGCCTATCAAACCGACTCAACCAACAATCATCAAGCCCATATATCCATAGCTAATAATCAAGCAAACCCCAGTTGGTATCTAGAGACAACTGCGACCCACCATCTCACTTCAAATGTGAATAATTTGACTTTACATCCAAATGAATACATTGGTATTGATCAAAGCCATGTTGGTAATGGTCTAGGTTTGCCAATTCATTATATTGGTGCTTCCAAATTTCATTCTCCTTCTAAATCTCTACTCTTAAATCAACTATTGCATGTTCCCTTCATTGAGAAAAGTTTAGTCTCTATTCATAAATTTACTCAAGACAACAATGTCTTTTCTAAATTTCACCCATTTTTTCTGTGTGAATGATATCAATATGAGGACAATTCTACTCCAAAGACCAAGTAAAAATTATCTTTATGCTTACCCTTCATCTTCAACAATAATTTCTCCTCCAACTGCTTTTGTGGGTGAGCATGCTTCCATTAATACTTGGCACAATCAATTTGGTCATCCATCCATGCATTTAGTTAAAAGCATTATCTTTTCCAATAAACTTCCAGTTACAAAAGTAAGACCTTCACTGTTTGCAACTCCTATCAACAAGCAAAAAGTCACAATTTCCCTTTTCATTTATCTCCATCTCGATCTTTTACTACTTTAGATTTAATATTTTCTAATGTATGAGGACCCTCACTTATCTCCTTTATTGAAGGATATTGTAGAGGTGTACAAAAATCGTGAGAATCGATCGTAATTGCCTCAGACCGGCTGGCGGAGCACGAAATCTATCAGCTGGCAATAAAATTAAGTCAAAACTGACCGAATCGATTGATATGTTTAGTTCCGATTGGAGGCTGGACTGGACCGCTAAACCGATCGAATATATAACTTATATTATATATATATTAGAGAAAACAAGGCCGTTTCACTTATATGAAATGGCATCATTTCAATTTAGGTTTAATCCTCACTCATTCTCTTCTTCTTCCCCCTGATTCTCTCTCTCTCCTCTCTCACACAGTAGCGTACTCTCTCTCTCATCGCACGGTGAGCCATTGCTCTCTCTCTCTCTCATTGCGATTCGTGTATCTTATTCTCCATTTGTGAGTTTCGATCCATTCGCAACGCTGAAGGGACACCGATGACAGACCAGGATCACGCCGAAATCGACATTTTCGGTTTCCTCCCCCTTTACCAGCTGGTTTCGGCCGGTTCTATACATGTTTAGTGATTATCGGTTGGATTTCGGTTTTGCCCAAAAACCGTGCTGAAGGGTTCAATTCTCACCCTTAGGACATCGTTACTATGTAACCTTTTTGGATGATTTTAGTAAATTTACTTGGTTTTATCCTATATACAATAAATCTGATGTTGAGTATATGTTCTTATCAATTCCAATCTCTTGTTGAATGAAACTTTGGTCACAAGATCAAAGCCATCCAGGCTAGATGGGGAGGAGAATTTAGGCTTCTAAACACCTCTTTCCCTCCCAAGGCATTATTCATAGTTTGACTTCCCCCCCCCCCCCCTCCCTAATGATCAAAATGATTCTATTGAAAGAAAACACCGGCATATTGTTGAAACCAGTCCTCTCTCTTGGCTTATCCTCATGTACCAAAAAAAATATTGGAGCCATGCTTTCCAAACTACATGTTATCTTATTAATGTTTTCCCTTCTCTAGTGATTCAACATCAATCCCCTTTAGAGTGCATTTTTCATCAAAAACCTGACTATCACTTTTTGAAGACATTTGAATATGCTTGTTGGCCTAATTGAAGACCATACAACACTCATAGAATTGACTTTCAGTATACTCTATGTGTCTTCATAGTTTATAGCCCATCTTATAAAGGCTATAAATGCTTGGATCTTAAGACTGGGCATATTTACAAATCACGCCATGTGATTTTTGATGAAACCCATTTACCCTTTTTGGATGAGAAAAGTCACTCAGTCTCACCTCCAATTGTGGCCCACACCCTTCCTGTTTGCCCTTTTGCTTGTATGTACCAACCCCTGGCCCATGTCCCACTTGGCCAAATTAATTTAGTGCCATCTTCAACCTTTGTCCAGCCAATAGTCGGTCCACCCCTACCACCAACAACAAAACAATATGAAAGTGCTTTTGCAATCTCTAGTTCCTACACTCCTGCTCCAAAAGTCCCTGTTGCTCGCACTCGCCGGCAGAACAACATCCATTGCCCCAAGGTTCACATTGATGGCACAATTCCATATCCCGCATGTACTCTTGTCACCACCACTTCTGAACTTGAACCAGCTTGTTTCACCACAGCTTCCAATAGTTTGGCATGGAGTCATGCCATGAATGAAGAATTTGATGCCCTTCTATGGAACAATACATGGTCTTTGGTTCCTATAACTTCAACTATGCATACAATCGGTTGTAAGTGGGTTTTTCGTCTGAAACGCAATGCCGACAGTAGTTTTGAGTGCTATAAGGCACGTCTCATTGCTAAATGACTTCACCATCCCAGTTATCAAGCAACAAACCATCTGTCTCCTACTCTTAGTTGCTGTTACTTGAAAATGGTCAATCAAAAAGCTTGATGTTCACAATGCCTTTTTACACAGAGACCTCATTAAAGTTGTGTACCTGACTCGACCACCTAGGTTTGTTTATCGTTAATACCCAAATCATGTCTACAAACTTCACAAGGCTATCTACGGGCTAAAACAGGCACCTTCCTCTTGGTTTTCTAGACTCAACGCCCAGCTACTTGAAATTGGTTTTTCAGCTTCAAAAGCATATCTCTCACTCTTTATTCTTCAAATTGATAGTGTTCAACTTTTTGCCTTGGTGTACGTTGATAATATCTTACTCATTGGATCCTCTTCTACTGCTATGGATGAATTAATACAGCTTCTGAGAGTTGGCTTACTAGTTAAAGATTTTGGTCCTCTTCATTATTTCTTGGGGATTGAGGCTAATTTTCAATCAGATGGACTTTTGCTCTCTCAACAAAATTACATTCTGGATCTCCTCCTTTGGACTATCATATCCAATGCGAAGTCTGTTGCCACTCCAATGTCCTCGACTCATTCTTTACAGTTATTTGATAGTGATTTGTTCCATGATCCCACCTTGTATCAGAGTATGGTCGGCACCCTCCAATATATATATATATATATATATATATATATTATTGACACGACCAAACTTGTCGTTTGTAGTCAATCGGTATGTCAATACATGCATCGACCTACAATAAACCATTGAACTGCCATCAAACAGATTCTCCTCTATCTCAAAGCCACTACATGGCATGGGTTGCTCCTCACTTCCATTTCTTCCTTTACTTTACAAGCCTACTCTAATGTCGATTGGGCATGATGTCTTGATGATCGTCGCTCCACTAGTGGTTACTTAATTTTTTGTGGCCGCAATCTTATCTCTTGGAGCTCTCGTAAGCAACACACTGTAGCTCGTTTAAGTATCGAGGCATAATATCGTGCTCTTGCAAACACCATTGTGGAACTTATTTGGTTTCAAGATCTTCTCAAAGAAATTGGTATTTTTTTACATCAACCTCCAACTTTGTGGTGTGACAACATTGGAGCTAGATACCTTTTAGTTAATCCAATTTTTCACTCTTGAACCAAATATGTTGCAATTGATTTTTATTTTGTTCAAGAACATATTACCTATGGTTAGCTTCAAATTCGATTCATTTCTGGTAAGGATCAGCCTGCAGATGTCCTAACTAAACCCTTGGTGGCCTCCAAATTTATACTTTATAACAAGCTTATAGTTCCTACCTCCCTATTACACTTGTGGGGGTGTGTTAGCGAGAAATCTGATGATTGAATCAAGCTTGACAATCTAATAGAGCAAATCAAGGATGACCGACAATCAAACTGATCCTCTCCACCAGTCACGGATACTTACCATACATGCAGCAAGCTGTATCTATCATAGTTATTGCATTTATTATTCATAACTCTAGGCTTACACGTGTGTATATAAGACAATCAATGTGAATGTACATGTAATTCCTGTGTTGAGAAATACAAATCAATTTTGAATCCTTTACGCGGCCTTGTCCTAGAGAATTAGAAAGAACATGATCTCTTGGCTATAGTGGTAACTCCAGTTTGATTGTAAGATTAGGGTATAAATCTTTTTAGATGCGTTTCCATTACATGTTCGAATCTCAAGGCTTAAAGATTGAGATTCTTTTAGGAAATTTTAATTCTTGAGCCTTAATACTCTTTAATTTTATTTCAATTTAATTTCGTTTAAATCCTTTCCGTAATAGTCGCGTTATCTATTTTCCTAGTTCGTTCCAGGAACGTGACAGGGTAGGAAGATTGGAAGAGGCACATTGTTTTAGGTGCTCTACCTATTTGAACCACCGAACTCGGCATTGAATGTCAACAATATGTTGTTGGTCAACGAAGTGTGGCACAAAATGACAAAATATCCGTGTCACCCTTTTGATAATAGCCTGTCCAATCTTTTTCCTTCTGTACCCATCCACTCTAGTAATAGTAGTGAGCTTTGCCAATTTTCTAAGCAAACCCATCTTTTGAGTTAATCCAATTCAGGTACTTTTTTTATTTTTTTTTAAATAAAAATAAATAGAGGTGGGGTCGATTAGCTTAACAACTATTTTTGAACGTGTATTGTGAATGTTAATTGCATTTATAGATTCTTATGATGGCTAATATAATTATGTTCTTCCCTTTATTGATGATTAGTTTCATGCTGCTTGGATATATTTTATAGAATCATAATAAATTTTATTTTAGGTCTTATTTAGACGTTGAGATAAATCAAAAAATTTGTAAATAGACAATACTAGGACTACCAAGAAAGGTGATCCCTTCATTGTACCCATAGTACAAATTACACTTTTATTTTTATTTTTTAATTTCGTTCAAATGTTTTTTAAACCCCTTTAAAAATTTAGAAAAAAAAAATTAATAAATAAATTAAAAAACATTTTAATAACCATTCCAAAAGAAAAGAAAAGAATCGTTAGCTTCTCTAAGTGTGAAAAGCATTTTCCTTTGTGAATAATAATGAAATACTTTATGAATAGTAATGAAATAATTTGAGTTAAGATATTATATGAGATTTTGAAAAAAAAAAGTTAAATAAAAATATTATAAAATTAAAATATTATTAGAATATAAATTTTTAATATTATTTTTATTTTGAGATTCGAAAAACTTGAATTATTTTTTGTATTTTGTTTGAATGTTTGGAAAAGTTATAAGGATTATGTAATAATTAAATGAAAATTTTAAATACTTTAAATTAAAAATAGTTTGTGTTTGTAGTGTTTGAATATTGAGATGAAATTGAATGAAATAAGATGAGATGAGACCATCTTACAATCCAAATGGGACCTTAGTATTTAAAATTTTTACCAATTTAGTTGTATGTCTACTAATTTTGTACTAATTATAAGTCATTGTCCATCAAAGAGAATCAGTTTTAAAGTATATATACAAGTTTTGTGCAATTGTTTTGAAAAATATTGGTGCACCCGCCTTTAAAAAGTTGAATTTTTTATGTAGATTTCATATTTATCACTTTTTTCAAACAGAGTATGCATAACTTACCGACTCTACAACTATATATACAAATCATTTTTCAGTTCTCATCCCCAAAAGTAGTTGCGTCGACATGTCACAAGAAAGTGATGTTGTCGAGTGAAGAAATGGTTAACACATCGGAGAAGTCACCACGAATCTTAGATTTTGAAGGAATCTTCTTCCTAAAAAAGTTTTTTCCTTTGAATTTTGTCTTGACATTTCAAAAATCATGCCATCTTATATATGTCTGCCATAATTTCATGTTTACAGGGTTAACCGAGACAAACTTCACTTAAATTTTTGTTTTTAATATTCAAATTGGTTTAATCTTGAGACACAAAAGTAATTCTGCCACTCAAAAATCGATCGCAGGGCAGTGCATAGGAAACGATGTTCATTTTACCCGTCCCTTCATCAGATCACTTCTTTAGCAAAGTCAATCCCCTCTACAAATATCTCAAGAAATTGAGTCCCAAGATGACATTAATGATGATGTCATTAATTCTACTATTGAATGTGATGCCAACCGTCACCCACCTGCCTTCAAGACTTCTATGCCCATCATGTGAACTCATTTCCTATCAATACCACCTAAGTATAGAAGAATACACTGCACACGTTTTCAATGGAAAAGACCTTACTTTTCATTGATGTAAATTTGTTAAATACACTAGTTACATAGAACTATTTAAGGCAAGTATCCTAGTAGAGAAATTATGCTATACTAGTACAAAGTCTGTCCTATTCAAGGAATAATGTAATACAATGGTTAGAAATCGACTAGAAATCTGGTCTTGTGTCTTGGCTTGAGCCATAGAACCTTCCTTAATACGCCTCCGCAAGATTGTGCTGCCATAAGCAAGTCCAATCTTGTGATGAAGTATTTCAATATGTTGCCTAGACAGAGGCTTTGTCATTAAATCTGCAAGCTAGTCCTAAGTATGCATATGAAGAGCTCTGCGTTGAACCAGGTCTCGAACAAAATGGAGGTCTATTTGAATATGTTTCATCTGTGAGTGTTGGACTGGGTTGAAGTTGAGATGTGTAGTTCCAAGATTGTCACAGAGAAGAGATGGTGCTGATTTGAAAGAAACTCTGACTTCTTAAAAAAGAGCAAGTAACCACATTGTTTCCGAGGCTACATTGGCAAGTGCTAGGTATTCTGCTTTCGTGGAGGATCTAGCAACAATTCAATGTTTCTTGGAGCTCCACAAGATCGGATTTGAGCCAAGAAAACTTATGTAGGTTGAGGTTGAGGTTGAGGTGCGATCATCAGTGTTGTTGGCCCTATCAACATTAGAGTAGGTGATGAGAAGCCAAGAGGTGGACTTCTTGAGATGAATGTCGTGGAATATGGTTTGCTTGAGATAGCGAAGAAGTCTTTTTGTTGCTATCCAGTGAGTAATTGTTGGCTTATGCATAAATTGAGACAATTTATTAATAGCAAATGATATATCGGGATGGGTTTGGTAAAGATATTGAAGACCCCCAATTGCACAACGAGACTCAATGCTATCAACAGAAGTTGTACCAGCATGTGATTTTAAGGATGTACTAGTAGATAACGAAGTAGAAACATCCTTCGTAACAACCATATTTGTTTTGGACAGCAAGTCACAAATATACTTATGTTGTGACAAGAATAAGCCTTCAGGAGTAGGAATGACTTCCGCTTGCAAAAAATAATGAAGATTGCCCATATCCTTTAAGGAGAACCTAGCACCAAGTTGTTGAATAAGGTAGGTCACAAATTTTGAATCATTCACAGTAATCACCAGATCATCCATATAGACCAGAAAATAGCATGTAATAGAACCACAACTATATACAAACAATGAGGAATCAGCCTTAGAATTAAGAATACCAACTACGAGAAGGGCTTCCTTGAGGGCAGAGTACCATGCCCGAGGAGCCTGTTTAAGACCATAGCTCAGCCTACACATATGATACGGTTTGGACATGTCTTAAAAACTAGGAGACTGTATCATATACACATTCTCAGTGAGGTCACATGCAAAAACGCATTATTAACATCCATTTGCCTCAAAATCCACCCTTTCATAATAGCAACAATTAACACAGGTGGAATGGTGGCTGGTTTGACCACTGGACTAAAAATCTCCTTGTAATCTATCTCGAGTCGTTGGTTATACCCTTCGGCAACTAGTCGAGATTTAAAGCGATCAAGAGAGCCATCGGCTTTTTGCTTGACCCGAAACACGGGAACTAAGTCCCAAGTCCCATGTCGCATAAGAGCAGTGATTTCAGTTGACATGGCAGCACGCCAGTGAGGGTTGGAGATGGCTTGTGTCACAAATGTTGGTTCCAAACTTTCAGGGAGAGGATGTTTGGTTACTTTGTTGAGTTGTTTAGGTTTGAATATGTGATTCATGGACCTAGTGACGATATTGTGTGACCTGTGATTTTGGGAAGGGGGTTTTTCGATTTGACCTAGAGTGAGGGGATTGTTAGATGGAAGTGATGAAGCTGAGTGAGAGGAGTCACACGGCAACAATGTTGCAAGTTCACATGGTGCCGACAATGGGTGTTCAACATGATTAGGAGAATGCAAAAAATCGGGAGAGAAGGAAATACAGGGATTACTCGGGGATGATGTGGTCGCGGCGGAGACACCTTCTAAAGTCACTCGTGCAAGAGGAGACATGAGCGGCAGCATGCGAGCAGGAGGTGGTTGGACATCAAGAGAGGCTGAGGGTTTTGTGTTAAAGGAAGAATGGATAGAGACATGAGGGAACTTAGGGTTTGGTGTTCGAAAAATAGGACATGCTAAGATACATAAAGCCGGTGGGCTTTTGGGTCCATACACCTGTAAGCGTCCTGGGTTTGGGAGTAATGAACAAATACACAAGGGATGGATTTGGGCTTAAGTTTAGTGGTGTTATTATGCCAAGTAAAAGGGTAATAGAGGCAACCGAACTTTTTAAGTTTGAGATAATTGGGCTTTTGTCCAAATAGGGCCTTAAAAGGTGATGTATTTTGAAGGAGAGGAGTGGGTTGTCGATTTATGAGGCAAGTTGTGGTTTGAAAAGTATGAGGCCAATATGAATGGGGGAAAGAGGCATCATGAAGTAAGGTGAGGCCAGTTTTGACAAGGTGATGGTGTCGCCTATCAGAGACACGATTCTGTTGAGGTGTGTGAGGGGTCGTCGTGTAGTGACTGATGCCATGGAGAGAAAAAAAATGATTTAAGACTGATGAATTCTCCACCATTATCAGAATAAAGATTTTTTTTATTTTTGTTCAAAATATTTTTTAACCAATTCTTTGAATTGAGGAAAAATGTTTTGAACACACGAATTTGCAGGCATGGGATAAACCACATCTATTTTGTGTAATGGTCAAACAAAAGTAAATAGTAGCAAGAACCACGAGGCCAATACAATGTGCAGGGCCCTAAACATCAATATAGACAAGATCAAGAGGAGCATGGCTTTGAAAACTTGTGGATAAAAAATGTTGTTGATGTGCTTTATTAATAGAACATGAATCACATAATGACATTGTTTTATTTTTTTTAACGGGAAGAGAAAAACAGTTGACAAGATTGTAGACAATTTTAAGAGAGGAGTGTCCAAGACACTTGTGCCATCCATCAGTTGACAACTATTCATGCACACACGCAACCATTTTTGAAGGAGAAACCACCAATGAGTTCGAAAAATTGTAAACGCCATTTTCACATGCACCTCTTAGTAGGGTCACCCCCGTGATCTGATCATTCACAAGAAAGTGAGATGGGTGAAACTCAAGAAAAATTTGGTTTTGGGTAGTAAAATGATTAACAAAAATGAGATTTTTTTAATTATTTTTTTATATATTAGGAACACAAAGCATATCTTGTAAAATAAAAGTCCATTTGAGTGAGTGTTAAGTCAAATTAAGAACCAATATGTGAGACAGCCAAACCTGACCCATCACCAATAACGACTTCATCAGTTTCATCATACTCAGAGTGAATGAATAGATTTGCAAGATGACCAGTAATGTTGTGAGAAGCTGCAGAATCAAGAAGCCATTTTTTTTCGGTTTGTAGCATAGGCATAGTTAACAATTACTTTAGAGGGATGCAACGGAGGGCAGGTCTAAGAGGTGTGGCCCATTTGATCACAAAACTGACATTTTGGTTGATAATGCCACTGATTGGACCTGCCCAAATGAGTATTGGGCCTTCGAGGTTCTTTTGTGTAACCTACATACTGGAGTTTTTCAAAGCCTTTTATATTATATCGCAATTTTGGAGTTGGCATTATCTCAACCCCGAACCGAGATGTGTATGTATGTGTCTCATGACCCCAAACTGAGATGTGGCATTATTTCGATGGAACTTTCTTGGTCACTTATGTAATGATGGATTGACATCCCCCAGGTTGATGTTAGGTGTCAACTGGCTCAGAAGAGATGATAACGCTTTCGTACCGTAGTTGTTGCGTCTCTGTTGATAGAGACTAGACAATGTTGTGGTCAAGGATGGATACCTGAAGCCAAGAGTTACTTGTATTGAAGTCTTACATACAGTCGTTACCCTTGGTGTGACAAAGGGAGCCAAGGTGGATATGTGGTCATTATAGGGGAGGTCGTGCAGCATACATCAAAAGGATCCTTTTATTTATTTATTTTTGTTTCTTTACTCTTTCTTATTTGAAAAGTGCTACAACCACAAAGAGATCTTAGACAAGTAAATTCACAAACTGACATGTCTTTATATGATACGTTAGATCTACTTTACAATAAAAGTAGTCTGATAATCTTATGTACTATATTAACTCACGTCAGTTTGTGAATTGCCTTTTGTGTTTATGGCCAAAGCATTTCTCTTCTTATTTTTACCAATGGCTATATATTAAGAACGGATACTATTTATTGTGGGCACTAACATCCTAGATAAATCCATCAAATAAGTGGATTATTCCAACAAGTGAACAATGATTTACAAATGCTAGTACTCTTTAATCAAACAGGTTAACAATATTTAGAGTTCATTGAAGCATTGATTGAAGGAATGAAAATAAAGTGGGTTGAATACAAGGTTGAGGGAAAAAGATGTGCTACGGACATCAAAGAGAGCACCAAACTCGATCAGTATGGAATACAAGAAGTTGAGTGTAATGCCTCCAACCCTCCGTTTGGGATTGGACGGTGACTGAAGTGTCGTGATATGTAATACAAGGCTACATACCCATCCTACATGACAGTTAAGATGTAATACACCTATTGATCTAGAAATATGCAGTAAATCACAACAAAAAATTCTACTTAGGTCAGATGGTAAAATAAATATCATGGTACTGAAGCACAAATATCCCAAAAGATCAGATTTCATAAAATATGAAAAAGCATAATTGTTTCAAAAGAGACTCCCAAAACACGAGACCATCATTTAAATTCAGCAAAATAATCTTTCTTTCATAATCTTAATGGTCTATTCTCAAAATGTCTTCTTGCTAGGTCATTCCTACTTGGCCTTGTCTCAGTTTAGCTCCTCGAAGAGCTGTAACACTTCGGTAATGAACTGGTCAGCGGCTTCCAACCTCTCCAAAATGGATGGCTCTAATGAGCTTATGGGGCTCTTCGGGGTTTCCCTAGGTATCTGGGGAGTTGGTCTATTGTGCTTCTCCATGGTTTCCTTCGTGGGATCCTGTTACAATTTCTACCATTCCGGGAGGGGAATGGTAGTGGAAACTATCACAGTAAGATTTCGTGAAATCTCAGTAAGTAAACAAACAATGTACAATAGATATCATAAGCATACAAGAGCAAACCATAATGAATGTATGGACATGAACTTTACTTATGCACTTTGACTTTTAGAAACACAAAGTGTAACAGAGCTTTTACAACATTTTCATAAAACATCTCCCTTATGCATCATGATTTAAAACATATGAAACAGTTCACTTATGCACTGTGTGTTCTCCACTAACTACCACATCAATTATTGGCCCACTTTGACCAAAGTGACTACATCTTATTCTTAATCTTGCTTAGTATATCAGTTTGCATTTTCACCTTCACCATATTGCATCCACTAGCTTTAGGTGCAATCCCATTCCGGTATCCTTTCCTTTTAGGGACTATTTGAGGATCATCGACTGTACTTTGTCGATCTAGGGGCTACCATTCTATTTTATTCACTCCTCTGTGGACAGAGGAGTTTCACTAGGGAATTTCCTCATCCTAGTATTTAGGATCGTGATAAAACTTTAAACGACTCTTTTCTTTTTAAAATAATTTCACAAACCCAGTGCATATGACATGGACTATGAAACCTTGTACTTTCATGAAACATGTACTAATGCATGATGAACTTAACACAAATCTTGCATCATGTAATCATATACAACCATATACATCTCGCGTTACGGCTTGAAAATATTAGAACTTACGACCATGTTCTTATTCAATAATTAAAAGACATTTGAATACAAACAAGGAACAAAGCACTTATATTTTCACATATACTATGCATGGCCAAAACATGCAAATCCTAATATGCATGGATATTCATTTTATGCACTTAGAGCTTCAACATACATTCAGTAATATATCACACATATGCATGGCTAAAACATGTCATCATTTAAAATGCATGATCATTCAGTTCGTTCATGAACTTGGAATCTTCTAATGCATTCGGGTAAGCATCACTAATAACATACATATAGCTGAATCATATATGTAAATATACATATGAGAAAGCAAGCATTTCACAAACTTAAACCTCCAATAGGTTCAGTTAGACAATAAATATCAATGTACACATCAAAACATGTGAATCCGAACACTAGATATGGCATCACAACTCCTTTTCATGGTGTCAATCAAGTGACAACAAACTAAACAATTAACATGGTAATCAAACACTTAAAGAACCAAATATAAGATATGATAAATATCATCACCTCAAACACAAACATACAACAAACAAACAAGTTTGCATAACATATACTTGCAATATTCAAGAGTAAGTTAGAGGTTTACTTACAAAAATCTAATGTCCAATAATAATAAGCAAGCTGAAAATATCGTATAAGACTTATAAGAATTTTTCTTTTAAACCCTAATCCGTGCATGTGTGAATGAGTGAGTGAGTGTGCTCAAGGTTTTTCTTCATGACAAGAAAACCCTAGTCTTCAAGGTTCTTCCATATGGGTCTGAAACTCTAAAGGATGAAAACCCCAGTTTTCAATGAATGCTTAGGCCATGGCCTTCCTTCCTCTCAAAAGTATTCATCCTCAAAACTTAAGCAAATGAAGTTTGGATTTTCACTCTTTGGAGAAGAAAACCCTAAGTACCCGAGTGTGTGTGTGCTCATGTGGAAATTATTCATCAAGTCTAAAAGCATTTCTCTTCTCTTGGTCATGCGTGTGTGTCTTGATCATTTGTTCATGAAGAAATTATGAAATCCGAAACATTCCCTCTCTTGGCCGTGTGTAAGAAACAAGGAAAGAAGCTTTTGGTTTTTCTTACCTTCATGGCTTTCCTTTGTGGATGATGACTCCAACTTGCAAGTATTCAAAACAACGTTCGAGTGGATGGAGAGTGGCGTGAATGGTGTTTGGGTGAAGAGAAAATGGTAGAGTATAGAGAAAGTGAGTGACTCGAAAATATCTAAGCTTTTCTTCAAAAAGACTCTTAGTTTTTCAGCTCTCCCTTCTTATAGGCATGTGATTCCCTCTAGAAAAATTTGAAACTAGGTGCATGGATGCCAAATGGCTTCATTACCGTGTGTGTCTCTTCCCCTTCCCCTATCATTATATTGTGTTGGGAGCCAAAAGCTAATTTTTAGACAACTAGCGTGTGGGTTATCCAAACCAAAACCTTAATTCCTCTTAAGCCATTCTTCAAGCATATAAGTTCATTGAATCTAGAGGCAAAAGGGTCAATTTTCAAACCCTAGATCATTCTTGAAGCTCTACCCATGTGCGTGCTTGCGAAGTTGGCAAGTGAAGTGTGTGTGTGTAGGTGTAGGTGGCTATCGAAACCCCTTCAACTCCCATGATGATTTTTCATCTTCCAAAGTCTTGGAGAAAGTGTGATTGGGCAATGTGGGAGGCATGCACCCTTCCCTAGTGTCGTCCACATCATGAGCTTTCCACCAATATTCTTCTAGAAACCCTTAGGCATGTGACTCTCCATCTTCTTGTAGATTTTGCCCCTTCCCAATGTAATCTCTTCATCTTCTATCTTGCATGCGTGACATAGGGCAAACCTTCTTAGAAACTGAAACCCTCTCTCTTCATGGTTGTCATGCCTCTTGTCCCTTAGTCTTCCCTAGGCACCACTTCCTATAACTTGATCATTTCCTTTTCTAGAAGCTCTTCTTTGTTAGTGACAAGTATTGCAATATCTCTTCTTACAAACAAGTCTTCTTGCATGCATGACACATGGCAAAAGGGTTGGTGATTCTCTAGGGTAGGCGTGTAAGGCTCAAACCCTAAATTCTCTCACCTCTCTTCCCTTAATTCAGTCCAGATTCATCAAGTCCTGGAGTAGGTTTCTTTGGATGACATGTGGCATTCAAAGAGATATATTGGGCGTGTGCCCTAGTTCCTTTGGGCTTCAAAACCCTAATTTTTTTCTATGCAGACCGAATCTCGTGTGGGCTTGTGGGCCTTCCTCATGGCCTTAGATGCCTAGTGTACCAAGCCTAAGTTCTAGTTGGGTTATTTCACCTTGCTTGGACTAAAATAATACACCAAAATAAACTGAGAGGCTTAGCTTAGTCCTGGTCATCACACTGAGTGGCTTAGAATGTACCAGAAAATCTCATACACTTGGATCAATCTTTTTCCAGCCAGAAGGCTTATTAGCTATATACTTAATAGATACTAGGTTACTCCTATGAAATCACTTGTTATTCAAAAACTTAATTTGATAGAAAAAGACAGATTTTATTTATATATTTATGTCTTAACACTCTTCTTCATATATAGGCCAGACTTGTTCTTAATAAATGGGCTTAACACGTGAGATATTTAATTAAACGGAAGAAGTATAGAGTCATGATTCAATCTCAAGACCTATACTTTGATACTATGTGAAATCATCATTCAACCAAAATGTTAAGCTGATAAAAAGAAGTAAGTTTTATTTTATATAATTAAACTGTAGGTTATTCCTTGGTTATAATATCAATATAATCGTGATTGGTTAATTAATTTGGTTCCTTCTTGCTTTGTTTTCAATAAATCTGAACCTTGAGATCTAACTTAGAATTAATATTATTACCAATTGAATTTGGATCCGAAATTGGGCTTTGTTATTTCTAGTTAAGCAACTCATTGTTGACAATTTATAAAGAGAATAAATAATAATAATAATAATAATAATAATAATAATAATAATAATAATAATTGTTAATGTCGTGTTTTGCATGCCTTTGGGTCTTAGGCCTGCAGACACAGAAAATACTGCGAGATGGGGGTCGTGGTAGTGGTCAGGAAGTCTTTGATGTCAAAGTTAGTATCGTCTTAGATCAAAGTGTAAATAAGTAGAGAATTCATAAAGAACTCCTAGTACCTAAGGATTGACAATATGCCTAATTTATGGGGTCAGAGGCCCATGCCCCATGTCAGGAGGATGTGTTCCTTCCTCCATGCTCCTTTAATGTGGCGTAACTCTCTAAGGCGATGTATTAAATGCGGCATGGCTCGCTGCCCTATTCTGCTAGGGGATGCATATCTTTAGGCTTCTCTTTTTCGTTGTAGTGGATTTCCTGCGCGTTCAAGGTCATGGACCAGTCCCTGTTTTAAGGCTTGGGACCCTTTGATTGGGCTTGTGAGTCGTTTGATCGGCTTAGGTCCCTCATGGTATTGGGCTCAGACTCTTTGGCCCTAGGGAAAATCCCACTTACAACAACAATAACAAAATAATAATAAGCCTGTAGGTTCTCTTTTATTAATAAATAAATAAAAATATAGAGATATTCTATCATTTATCCAGTTGGCTTATATGTTTTCCAAAGGATTACCTTCGATCATGTGCATGATTTCAAGAGATACAGTCCTTTAAGAATAGTGTTACAAAGAAAGACAGTTGTAATTAAAGTGATAGCATAAAATATTAGTCAGATTAACCAACCACTTTACATCTTTTTGCATTATTTAATTTACATCGAATAAGAATTAATTATATCATTATTCAATTACTACCATACAAAAAAAACTCAATTTTTTTATCCACTTTTTTATATTCTTTTTTAATTAGACCACAGCTCATTCACTGGTGAATAAAATGGTAAACAGCCCACGAATATATATATATTATTTGATTACAAAAAAAAAAGTTTATTTATAGTCAATTATTTTTTATGAAAATAATTATTTTTTACTAAAATGAATATATTCTCGTTACAAATAATTTGTAATAAATATTTCTTTTTTTATACTATTTTCGTTCATACGTAATGACTAATTTTCTAGTGCGCAACTTCGATAGAGACTTCCTTCAACTTCCTTCCAGCCCATGCTCTCCAGCAGCCAGCAATCACTAATCTTCAGCCTTCAGACAAGAACCCCTCCAAACCAAAACAAAACAAGAATCGTGCATCGCTTATAAGATCATAGAATAATCCTACATTAAAGCCAAGTATGGTGGAGGGGATAAATATACACAGCTCAAAGTAAGCCTACTAGGCCCAGCTCAAGCGGAGGTCCAACCAGTAGAAGATAAAGGAAAATACAAGAATGAGAGACAAGGAAAAAAAGAAGGTGTAAGCTAGAGGAAGGGTGGATAGAATACGGAAAGGCAAAAGAGAAAGTGGATGGAAGAAAAAATGTCTACCACATAAGGAAAATGCAGCTAATCTTCACTACCCTCTAAAGGCACACAAAAAGAGGAAATACATAAAAGGAAGCGTCCAAACGATTTAGAGGGACTCTTCAACTTGAACTTCAATTTCTTTAACCTCTAAAAAGGGTCTCCAGCAAGAGAAAATATTATGTAAAAAATATATTCAGGTTATCTATTGTACATTGAGAAATAAAAAGTTGTGAGGAACTATAATAAACTTATTATAGTAGACATTTCTTCCCAAAAACTCTGTGGATATAGGCTTTATATTGAGCCACATAATTAATATGTGTGTCTATCTTCTTTTTACATTATCAGTATTTATTTTTTATTCACTATCATGGAGGTACGCACAGCGGCACTATTACTTGACCACATCGGAAGATTTAGACTATACTGATTGAGGCTTAGATCATTATATCAGATCGGGAATTATTCTTTCTCCCCTTCAAGACAATTGTGCTATTTTTGGCATTAACATATGGCATCCATTGTCCATACTAACTTCAACAGCAGACATGACTCGAGCCCTAACTCATTCTCCTCCCAGCAGCCTGCAGAATCCTGCATGCGGGCGTGTAGAAAACGCATCCTCTTGAATCTGCGACGCCCCAAGATCACTGGCAGATGGAAGTTCCGGGAAGTTTTCTACGGCACTTGCCCTACTTTCTCATCCTCAAGCCATTGTAACTGCCGTTCCTATTATCGCAGTGTCTTCTGTAATTTCTTCTCCCACTGATCTACCTCCTGAACACCATCTTCTGTACGTCAATCTGGTTTTCTTTGTTTAAAATCGTTTATGCACCATTAGGTCTCGTGTAGATCAGAACAAAGTAGAGGACACATCAATCGGGAAGCACGAGGTCAAAAGAACGTGGGTGTATGCCACGTGGAGGGAAAATTTCAGGAAAACCCAGGATGATGGGGATGCTTGGATGGACTCATGAGAATACTATTCCAGGTCGTAGAGTCGACACACGTGGTTGTCATGGTGAGTACTGTTGGGTGTAATAGTACGTACGCGTGAACGGGGACGTTGCTGTCCTTTTACTGCATTCAATATTGAGAAAAACAGTTGACTCGATCATTCCTACCATTCTACTCTTCTAGAACGTCAACTACTGATCATCGAGTTTGTTTGCTGCACTAGTACTACTGGATCCCATGTATGTATCCAAAATGAATTGATCATCTTATAATATACTACTTTGTTAAAGCTTTTACACGTTTAATTTTGACAAACACGATGATCGCGCCATCTCTACTAGTTTGACCCATGATCTCGTACGTACTAGTTTGACCTTATAATTTGTAATTACCATATATATCCTCTTATGAATATTGGATTGACCAATGTGTACGTACTGTCTTCGAGAATGGTTTCGGCCTTGTACGTGGTCCTTAGTCATGTATATATATCATTGTCCTTAAATTTGTTTCTTTGATCATCTCATCACGTACTCATTGTCTGTGGGAGTGATTGTTCAGTACTAAAAACTTATTAGATACAATCTTGTACGTATATAATAACTTGATTTTGACTTGAAAAACCTGTCTACAAATTTACTGATCATTGAAACATTAAACTTATTAGAACTTACCACGAATGTGAGAATTTACAATTAATATCAGTTAGTATTAAAGAGTGTTCCTGTTATAAATTTGGGTTAAATACACAAATTGTTTCTATAGTTTAGTCCCTAAACTCTATTTTTGAACTTTTCAATTGCCACATCATCACCAAAAATTAAGTGTAACACGTACGTCATATAAAAAAATAAATATATAAAATTATTTAAAGAAAAGATGAACATATTGCTTAGATGACCCACATAACAGTACTTGAGGAATTAAGAGTGCTGTCATTGAAATAGTTAAACTCAAACCTAAATTTTAGCTAATATGTTATGAATTTATCTTTGCTTATTTCATTCACATCTAATTTCTATATTGTATTATCTCTATATTCTTTATATAATAATAAAATGATATTAATTTATTTTTTAAAATTTTTAAAATTATTTAATTTTATTATATTTTACCATTCTACTAATTATATGATAATTAGTAATAATTATAACCCTTAAAAAAACTGCTGCAACCAAATCATAGTAGGAACTAATGAAGAAAATATTTTTTATTTCTTTTGACCATGCTACAGTAACTATCAAAATTACCCACTATGTACACTAATTTACTGTAGCAAAAAGTCATCTCTTTTTACATATACATAATCCAATACAACATATTTTAAGACTTATTAGCCAAATACCCCATTAGATTTGCAGATTTACAGTTGAATAATTCAATGAGAGTGTTCTAAATACATATAACCTAAGTGCTGCTTAGGTGCCTAGGAGGACAACCCAGAACACCATCCCATGCGTGGTGTAGGTTGTACAACCCAGGTAGATGCCTTGGGCACCCAAAAACTCATTTCAAGTATAATATTTTTCATAGATAGCCCGTATTTATAGACAATATCTTTTATAGGTAGATAGATTAATTAATAATGATAAATACATCACTTTTTACTATACTTTGAATAACACTATTTTACTTTTTTTTTAAATAAAAAAAAAAAAAAAAAGAATAACACTATTTTACAATATATACTAAATATGAAATATATAATGTGAGAGCATTCATCTTTCAATTATTGCTTACTACCTATGCAATTTAAGCAGTATATTTGAAATATGATTGATTTGATTGGAATTGATATGACATTTTAAACTACAAATTATTGTTATTGATGTAACATTTTGATAGATGATAAAAATAAATTAAAAAAATTAAAGTTTAACTAAATGATTGATGTAATCCAATCCAAATAAAAATAAAAAATTATAAGAAAGGATAACTACGAGAATTAATTTAATATTTAATAGTACGATTTGGATAGTGGGTTGAGTTGAGATAAATTGATATGAAAGTTTAAAATATTATTTTTTAATATTATTATTATTTTAAAATTTAAAAAAGTTATATTGAGATTTAAAAAAGTTGAATTTTTTATTATATTTTATGTTAAAAATTAAAAAAATTGTAATGATTAGATAAGATAAATTAAGTTAAATTGAGATGGGTTTACTTTACAAACGGCACCAAGAAAAACTATTGAATACCAAGATTTCTGTGCCAGATTGGCCAGTGATGGGGGGAGAAGCTTTAATTAAAAGAAGTGGAGATGGGCAGAGACACTATAAACGTGCAAAAAAATAAAGGTTCAGTCATGGTGTGCGCTATAGGTGGTACCCATAGAAAAGCAAAAACGTGCTTGAAAGAAAGAAAGAATGATCTTCAGTTTACTTTAATAATTCTGCAAATTATTCAAATTTGTGGGAAATATCCATTCATTGCGATTTGTAACCATACAAAACGAGTGATCCGAATTACATCAACATTTACGTCATCTCTCACTTCTTTACAACTTAAAACTAAATTTTTAAATTTTATTAATTGCAAAGATGTCCCTAAAAAATTTGGTCCATCCATATCCGGATTCAAAGACACCATCAGCAGCTCCGGATAAAAAATTTGGCCCTTCCGGGTTAAAAGAATTTTGGTCACTAGCTCCGAAAACTAAAACTGTCCGGACCTCTGACCCATTTTAACCTGTCGGGTCGTCTCCCTAGAAATTCCAAAGGAATGACGACGACGACGACTCAATTATAATGCCATCAGAATTTTCCTGATCTCCATAATCAAAGCTAGGCAAAGGCTGTGCGTACAACTCATTCGTGAAATCATCAAAACCCGGAAAGATTCCGTAATCCGATGCATAATTTCCCGACCCGACTGTCCTAAACAAGTCCAAGAACGACCCGTCCAAAGTGGCGTCGCTACCCATCTGCACAGTCCCCTCCGACACCGAAGGTGACGCCGACTCATTTAACAAGTCGGTACCCGTCGGATCCGAGTGGCTGCTTTTCGGAGGCTCCACCGAGTTCGCGAAACTAGACGCGGCAGCCTGGATCTCCGTTGGAGTGAGAGAACGCCCACCGGCGATCTCCGGAGGATTCTCAGGAAAATTGAACTTCGCTGTGCGGCCACGCAGGCAAAAAAGCGCAGCATCAAAAGCACGCGCTGCCTTCTCGGCAGAGTCGTAGGATCCCAACCAAATCCTTTCCCGGCTATTTGGTAGCCGGATTTCGGACACCCACTTTCCCCACTTGCGCTTCCGGACACCTTTGTATTTGGAATCGCTTCGCTCAGCTGATTTTTCAGTGGTCTGCTTCACCATCTGCCAACAATCTAACCCCAAAAAAACAAACAACAAACAAGAAAGAAGAAATCTGTTTGTTCTTTAAGGAGGTTACTTAAGTGTTCAGTTTTAACAAACTACACTACAAGGTAACCTTTGAATCTTTGTTTCTCCTCTTCGATCTGCTGAGGATGTTTTGTGGTTTGCTGTCTGAGAGCATGGGATTTGCGGCTGGAGATTTATATGAATGAGTGTTGTTGGGAGTGAGAAGGAGGTCAACGACTCAACACTCGAGAGGCGCGTTTTAGGAAGCCGCAAAGCGCAAGCAAGTGTACACGTGGCAGGGCGAGGGCAGCTGTATTGAAGCAGCGTACGCGGGGAGAGCGACTGTGGAAACCCTGGTTTGACGCATGTGTATCTTAATATTCCACGTGCCCCTTTTTATCTCTTTTCAGAAAAGAAGTTGTGCAAAAAAAAATTACATAAAAAAAATAATTAAGAGATTTTCTTACAGGTTTCTTTTGTAGCTTAAAGCCTTAAGCCACCCACAATGACTAAATAATTATAATTAAAACCTGATGCATGCGGGTAAACGTAAAAGTTCCCAACTTCAAAACAAGTACACACACTCTATATATAAAAATACAGATTTGGGTTTATGCAATTAACGTCAAGCAATGCGTCAGCATCAACTCAATCTGTCTCGGTCGCCATACGAAGGATTGAGGATGTTTTACACGTGTTAAAGAATATGAATAAGGCTTTGTTTGGATATAAAAAAAAAATATTTCATTTCATATTATTATTATTATAATTTTTTTAAATTTTAAAACAATTATAATATTATATTATAATAATATTTTATTCAATTTTTAACTTTCATTTTAACTTATATCATCTCAACTCACTATCTAAACTACACATAATTCTACATGTCATCTCTATACATCACATCCAACACTTATTTTTTTTATTTTTTCTATAACAAGAATGTGGTATATGAATGATAAGTAGAATAACTCAATTAGTTTAACAAAAATAAATTAAAATATGTAAAGTGTGAGGTATCGAATGATGAGTAGCAATATTCCTCTTTGTCGCCTAAGATGAGCTATCTATTAATCAGCAGTTGGGACTTTAATTTAAAAATGATAATAATATTTAAATCTAATATAATGAAATTTTATTGAAAATTAGACTCGATTTATGAGATGCAAAACAACTATTATTGGTTTGCTTGATGATATCTATAAGCACTATAGCAATTTGTAAGAGAATATAGTTTTAATGTAATTCGAGTATTATCTTATATCTGTTATTAGGGGTGGGCAGCGGGGGCCGCATTGCCCATGCAGGGGTGGGGTATAAGAGATAATGGACAAAAATCAAATTTGGAAAGTTTGCCACCTCCAACTACATGATTCTCTGCTGCTGTCTCCAACATGATTTGTGCAGTAAAGCTCTCTAGTAACCGTTGTACAAATCTTCAATTCCTAAAACCTTGTCTTTCTATTACATTGTACAACTATATTTGTATCTATTTATACTGATCTCAAATACAAGGAAATGAGTAACTTTCCAAAATATATCCTGTTTATGGTATCAGAGCTTTCACAAGTTCCAACGAGCAGATCCTCTATGTTATGGCCACCAACAACACTTCTGTTTCTTCTAATCCTCAAAGCTCTACGCCTCTCATTGTTGTAAACACTACTATTCAACTTCCTCATAAGCTGACACCTACCAACTTTCCTGCTTGGCTATGTTAGTTTGAATCCTTACTAATTGGTTACGACCTTATGGGGTATTTTGATGGTACCCTCCTCTGTCCTTCTCTCAGTGGTGCCTCAATTGCTGACTAGGCCGCTGTTAAGGCTGCATATGATAATTCACACCATGCACAAGATCGAATGAAAAATTTTGTAAATTTGAAACAGAAAGATCAAGTGTTTGTAAAGGGTGACTGGGTTTACCTCCATTTGCAGCCGTATTGTCAAATGTTAGTCTCACAATGGCAGTCCTTGAAGTTATCCCCACGATTCTACAACCCTTTTCAGATCATCTAGAGGGTTCGAGAAGTTGCTTATTGGCTTCAGTTACCAATGGCGTCGTAGATCCATCCCGTCTTCCAAGTGTCCCAGTTGAAGCGCAAAATCGGGTCTATTGTAGTAGTTCTATTGTAACAGCTCGCTAGAAATTCAATGGTAGAATTTCTATAGGCTTGAGGAAACTCATGAAAACTCCGTAAGCTTTCACGAATCGGCTAATCGCAAAGGTTTTAGTCTGTCAACATAATCAGTTTTATCACTCACTATGGTGCTAGAAATGCGATTTTAATCGTTTGAAGTAGTTAGAAGTGTCAGAATATGTTATGGTCTGCGCTACTAGACTCAGTTGAATATTTAGGATCTTATGGCCCAATAACTTAATTTCATAATTTCGGACAAAACGCCTGTTTGAAACTGTGAATTTATTTATAGGGGCACTTCGGGGTTGAGTTTTGGTAAACGGTATTCACTATAGGTTAATATGAATATTTAGGATTTTCAGTACTAAGTTTTTTACGCTTTTTTTTTAGAGTGAACAGTAACCTCGATAAGCATACTAAGTGCAGTGTTTTCAAAATCACAGTGTGGAATGTCCAAATTAAGTTAGAGCAGTTTTATTTGAAAACTTGGTAAGATCTTAGCCACACATAGTGAATAGTATTAGATACTTGGAAAAAAGAGGAACCATTAGATGGATTTGTGAAGGAAATCAAGGTGTGAGATCATGACACCTAAGCAAAACCCTTTTCATCTGATCAACCATTTGAGCCAAATCAAAGAGGTTTTCAACCCTAGTGAAATCCTAAATGGTTGGAATTCAATTGAAACCCCAAAAGCTTGGTTGAAACCAAAACCCTAAACGGTTTCCCCAAACCCTAAATTGGCCTTTAAACCCTTTTTGATCCAATTTCTAGCATTGTGTTTAATCACTTGATTAAATCACTTCCACGTGCTATTAATTTCTTAAATTCTTGTTATGACATCATTATCCAACCTTTTAAACCTTGAAAATTTGATTGGGCCAAGAAAAATTAGATTTGAGCTTGATAGCATCTCAAACCCTAACCAAACCCCCTTTAAACCCCAAATTGAAGCCCACTTGGTTGAGGCCCACCAAGACCCATGAATTTGGCCACCTTGGCAAGGTTTCTTGGAGAAGTTTCCTCCCCCACATGGTAGACCATCCACTACCCTTGGCTGCACCCAACAGTGCCTTGATGAGATGGAGAAACCCACTCCATCAACCTCCATACCTCACAGCTTCTACAGGCAGTCTTTTCCCCTCTCTATTCTCCACTTTATGTCACATAGCTACCTCCAATCAATGGTCATTCAAGTCCATATCTTCCCCTTCCAGAAGTATAGAGTCGTGCAAGACACACTTGTTTCCCTCTAATCACTTCTTCACCCCATTCTTAGAGAGAAACCCAAAAGAGCTCTCTCAGGTAGATTTCTGTGTGTTTTTATGTGGAGATTTAAGACTCTTTTTAAGTATTTTCACACAATGAATCCTTCATAAAAGTTGTTTCTCTTTGAGTATAGTTTCCGTAGATATATTATTTGTATCATTCCATGGTCATTTGGTTGGTCAAAAGTATTTTTAACCATGGAAAGGTCATTATGGGCGTGAATCTGGAGAGTATGTTATATTTTGGAGTTTTTGACCAAGCTAATGGACATATCTTGGTCCGAATATTTTATGTAGTGTTTTTAGCATGTGTTTAAGAGTGTTCATTGAGGTTTTTTTGCATGACTAAAACTTTTGATGATAGATTTTCTTAGATCTAGAAACTTGAAAACTGGAAGTGGCAAAACAGTTTTTATTTGGAGACAATTTGAATATTTCGATATTTGATCTTACTCTAAAGGCTTTGATATTTTTATATGATGATCCTAAGTCTCTAATTTTCATGTTAGGATGTTATTTTGAAGATATTTAGTATTAGTTTCAAAGATATGATTTTTCTATGCAAGAGGATTTCAGTTAGGCCTAAGATTTGATGTTTTTGGATTAGATCCATGTTTTATTAATTTTTAGCCATGTGATTTTAAGTTTGATGGTTAGATCCTATTTAAGACACATTCTTAAACCATGTGATGCTTTATTTCGAAGATCTCGTCGTCTTAAGTCATTGATCAAGAGATTTATCAAAGCTAGTTGAGGAAAAAGTTTCTATTTTTGGACTAAGTGTAAAACCAAAAAATCCAAGTGTTATTTTGTGATTTTGGTGACTTTAGTTTGATGATTTAAAACATAGTTGATTTTAGAATTATGTTATGAATATGTTAGAATTAAGATTTGATTTTTTTAAATTCTTGGAGATGTTTTGATTTAGGGTCAAAGCTTGTGATTCAAGTATTTTGGATCTTTTTACCAAAAAAAAATTTGGTGTTGATTATTAGCTTTTTTTAAATGGATATTTTATGTATGGTTTTAAACTTAGGATTGGAAGATGTTTGTTGCAAAATTTTGGTTTAAGCATGAGTTTTGAAGTTGGAAGGAATTGCAACAAAAATCAAGAGAAATAGCCTATGGATGTTTCGGTCATAGTGTGTTTTCCATAGTTGTGTTTTGTTTTAAAATTTTCTAAGTTGATATTTGAGTTTAGGACAAAATTTGCATGAGGAATGTAAATTTTAAAAATTTTTGGAGTTAGTTATGGGTAAAATGGTCATTTTACTCTAAGTTAAATTGTTTTCATGTTTCTAATTGTTAGTAATTAAATTTCTAACTTTTAGAATACCCTCTTACAGTTTCTCGTGTTTTGTGTTTTATTCTTGTAGAATGCGATGATTGAGATAAGTTAGCTTCTAACTTACTATAAGTTTATTGTGTATGTATGATGGGTAAGGGAACTACAATTTATGTATGTATGTTATCATATATGCCATGTCATGCCACGTCATTACATGTTTATCTGTTATGCATGATTTATTCTTTCATGAATATTTATCTGTTACACAATCTACTCTGTCACATATTGCTATATGTTATAAGTATACCATATGTTACATATATGTCATATCATGTAATATTCACCATTGCAAGTATGTCATATTAAGTAAAGAAGTCAGATCACGTTTATATTAAGTCAAGTTTCAGATCACGTTTATGTTAAGTTATTCATATCAATCAAGACCCTAAGTGCTAGGATGGGGTAATATCCTAGTGGAACTCCTTTGTTCACGTTAGAGTGTCTAAATAGGTGTGAAATTCCCTGGGTTGACGAATTACAGTCAACAGGTTGCGAATGAGGCCTAATTAGCTGGTCACCAGAGCGCGCCAGGCACTAACGCCAATGGTGCCATATTTTTATTTTACGGGTGTTCACAGCAAATGTGGAACAAACAATTCATGGGGCCACAACAACTGTGGAGCATACACTACGTGAGACACAACAATTGTGACACGTAGAATACGTGTGGCCACAACAACTGTAAAGTACGTATTAATGCACTCACAACTAGTGTAGATACCTGTGTTGTGATGCCGGCAAAGACACACGGCTCAAGGGGACCTGTGTAACACCCATATGGTCACGTTATTAATTAAATCGATTGAATAAATGTCCAAGTTTATGTCAAGAAGTTAAGAATAAGAAATCATGGTGACCCCATGAGATAAGAATAAGTTTCAGATCAAGTCCACGTTAAGTTAAGTTTCAGATCAAGTTTATGTTATGTTATGTTATGCTTACATGTTATGTTCACGTTCACGTTAAGTTTCAAGTTCATGTTCATATCATGGTATGTTCACGTTTATGTTATGTTCAATCTCACGTTCATGTTATTTTATGTTCATGTTCACGTTATGTTTCAAGTTCACGTTCATGTCATGTAATATTCACGTACATGTTATGTTCATGTTCATGTTAAGTTTCAAGTTCATGTTCATATCATGTTATGTTCACGTTTATGTTATGTTCAAGTTCACGTTCATGTTATATTATGCTCATGTTCACATTATGTTTCAAGTTCACGTCTATGTTATGTTATGTTCATGTTTACATTATGCCTCAAGTTCACGTTTATGTCATATTATACTCAGGTTTATGTTAAATTCAAGTTCATGTTTATGTTATGTATATTCACGTTCATGCTATGATTCAAGTCCATGTTATGTTTCAAGTTCACGTTCATGTTATGTTGCTAGCCCATGTTATATTTTAAGTTCAAGTTCATGTCATGTCAAGTCAAGTTAAGTTCATGTTTCAGTTCAGGTTATGTCAGTTATGCCATGCTATATGTCAAGTTATGTTATGCTTACTTACGACTTTAATTATGCATTCATGCTTTTACTGCCATGCATTCATAATTAACCTGTGTAGGAGTTTCCTGTTAACTTACTGAGATTTGTAATCAAATCTCACCGTGGTAGTCCCAACTATCATTCCCCTCGAATGGTAGGCGATGTGTCAGAATCAGAGTAGGGAGCAGACATTGGTAGACTAAAGAAGGTTGGCTAGACGCCGCAGACACGACACGGAGCTTACAACTTTCATAGTTAGTTTTTGGATAGTTTTATGGCCTCGTTAGTCGAGTTACACGAGTTACTCGACAAACTTCCTCAATAGTGTATTTTGGTAATGTAAATATGGAGTCTGGTCTTCCATGTTTTTGAAGTTACGGTCTTCTAAGACTTGTACTAAAATCGTGGATGTTTATTTTGTTAAGTATGCTTAGATTACGATTTAACTATTTGGGATATTATAAGTTTGGTGCATAGTATTGCTCTAGAAAAAAAAAATTATCCGCTGCGAATATTGCATAATGCTAGATGCATATTAGGAACCTTGCATCTTATATGTCATGAACGAGGGCAGGTAACCATGTGTTTTATGTCCCAACGCTTCAGATATCCGTTTGATCCCAAGCGGAATCGGGGGGCGTCACATCTGCCACAGTTACCTCCACTCAGTACAGATGGGCCCATCAAACTAGAGCCAATTGAGGTTCTTGGCAAGAAGCTTTGGAAGTGAAATAACAAACCAATAGTTGAAGTTTTGGTGTGCTGGCAAGGTCAGGCAATCGAAGACGCTACTTGGGAGGAGTTCAGTGCTCTTGCGGCAGCCTTCCCATATCTTGTGGACAATGTGCTTTGAAGGGAGGAGGGATTGTCAGAGGTGGCGGCTAGGACAAACAGATAGAAGAAGATGGGAAGAAGAGAATAAATGAGATCTTGGTTTAGGGCATCAGACGTTGATGAGGATTCATGGGCTATGTGGGCTCTAGATGATTGGCCTGAATTAAGCATAATGAACAACTGTGGGTTTTAATAATTCCATTCGGGTCCAAGGCCCAGTAATTGTAAATAAGCCTTAGGCCTATAGTCATACATTCAGATGTATAAATAAGTGACGGGATGTACAGAGCAGTATTCAAGAAATTACATCAGTGTTCAATTACAATTTTGCTTCTTCCTTCTCTCTCTCTAATTCTTCTTACATATTTCTCTGTCTAGTTCTTGGGGGTGTAACACCTCTACCTCTTTAGCAATCAAAACCTCTGACGATCTTCAGATATTAACTTTTCTCCTGAAAATCCAGTGGCTGAATCAAGATCAATCAATCTCTAACATGAAGCATGATCACACTCGAAGAGAGATAAACAACTAGAAAATTCTCAAATGAATTTTCTTACGCATAAGCACTCGGAATGTACTCTCAAAAATTCCTGGCCAAAATATCTTATTATGTTATCCAACTGAATCCCTTTAAACATTCAATCTGGAAGAAGTTTGAGTTGCAGTAGGACTCTACTTATCGCGAAGAACTCTCCTGACAGGATGTTAACACCTTGTGCTAAATCTTCTTTGCAGTAACATATCCCAATTCAAAATCTTCTCTGAATGAGTTACAAACTCCTTGGGACTCGATTTTCACACACATGACTTATCTAAAATAATTTCTAATACCTTCTGGATAAACTTAATATTGTAATAGATGAAGTCCTAATAATTTACATTCATCCAAAATACAGAATTAATGATATGATAGATTTGTTCATTTTAGTCACCTAGTCCTAGTCAAACTCTTGCATTTACACTCCTCAAAAGACCGTTGTATAAAGAGAAAGTTAAATGATTAAATTCAACTCTCTATTATAGGATTTTATCGGATAAAAGAAGTTGACTTCCCAGTCCTTGGGATTATTATTGTCGAGGTAAAAAATGAGTTGATTGGCATATTCTTGTGAAAACCTTAGTAAAATTGTGTTGTGACAAGTGTTGAGGAGGGGAAACATGAAAAGGGTTGAAGTGTGCACAACACGACTCAAGCAGAACTCAAAACAGAGAGTTCGCACGATGTGCGCTTGACGTAGTGCTCAAGCAGAACTCTTCCAGAGAAGTTCGCTCGATGTTCACTCAACGTAACGCTCAAGCGGAAACTCTTCCAAAGAGATTCACTTGTTGTGTGCTCAACTAAGCGCTCGAGCAAAACTCTTCTAGAGAGGTTCGCTTGATGTAGCGCTCGAGCTGAACTCTTCCAGAGAGGTTCACTCGATGTGCGCTCGACTAAGCGCTCGAGTGAAACTCTTCCAGAGAGGTTTGCTCAATGTGCGCTCGAGTTGAACTCTTTTAGAGAGGTTCGCTCGATGCTCTCTTGAAGTGTCGCTCAAGCAGTTTTAGAAAGACAACATGTGCTCGATTCTCGCTCGACACTTGGCTCCAGCCAATGTTTCAAACAACTTAATTTCTAGGGTTTGAGTGTCGTGTTCTCTTGGGACATATAAATAGAATAGCTTATTCTACTCTTTGGTGTGGAGAAATAGAGAAAAAAAAAAAACCCAAGGAGCTTCCAAGAGCTTTTGAGAGAAACCTGTTCCACACATTGTTGAATCTCTCTTGGATAAACATATCTCCACCACACCACACTCAGGATCAACCTTTATTTGAGTCCATTGAAGTGGACGTGTTCGTTGGCCGAGAAGAGTCTGGAGCTTCTGTTGTTGCAAAGATCGAGAGGTTCTCGTGGGAAACTATAGAAATGTCGGAGTTCCAGCACTACATGCGTGTAAAGATCGAGTGGGTCACTCATGGTGTTGCAAGCCAAGTTTAGCTACTATAAAGATTTTGTGAGTGTTTCTAAATTGGTTGTAACAAACTAAAATTTCTATAATGGATTTGAGGTTTCCTTACACCTGGAGTGGTTTTAAATTTTGAAGATATTCTTCAAATGAGTTTCCACTTCGTGACCAATTTGCTATGTTGATTATTTGTGTGATTTGTTTCTCTAATTAATTGTTGTTTAGCAATATTTTTTAATAGACCATCAAAATTGAATTACACCTACTCACCCTCCCTCTAGGTGTAGTGTTGGTGCAGAACCACTGCTTTTTCAATTGATATCAAAGCGGGTTCACTCTGCTAGGATTCAGTTCCTAGGTGTGATCCTACTGTAGTGGTTTAAATGAATAGGTCTCAATCACTCACATCGTCACCATAGTTTGATGGAAGCAACTATGCATATTGGAAAGTTCGAATGAAAGCTTTCCTGAGTCTGTGGATGAACGAGTGTGGGTTTCCATAACAAAAGGATGGAAACAACCAACCGGTTGCAATCATTGAGGGAGTTCAAACCCCCAAGAGTGTGGAAAATTACTCTAGGGATGAAATCAATTTGTGTAGTTGGAATAGCAAAGGCCTGAATGCAATGTTCATGGCCGTGTCCCAGGAGGAGTTCAAGAGAATCTCCATGTGTGAAAATTGCAAAGATGTATGGGACATTCTTAAGGTTACCCATGAAGGTACCAAGGCTATAAAGAATTCTGAGTTTCAAATGCTGACCACCAACTTTGAAGAACTTAGAATGAAGGATGATGAAACATTTGACGGCTTCTATAGCAAACTTAATGATGTTGTCAATTCTTGTTTTAATTTAAGAGGTAGAATTCCTGATAACAATTGTGAGAAAAGTCCTCAGATCTCTTCCTAAGAGATTTAGTTCCAAAGTCACTGTGATAGAAGAAAGTAAAGACTTCGACAACATGAGGATTGAAGAGTTGGTGGGTTCTTTATAAACCTATGAACATACTCTTCCTGTGGATAAGAAAAACAAGTCCATAGCCCTCAATACTACTAAAGATGAGTCAGATGAATCATCTGATGAACTTGCAATGAGTGACAAGGAGATAGTTTTTATGCTAAAAAATTCAGGAAAATGTTTGCTAAGAAAAACCCGGGATAGGAGAAGAGAAGGTTTAAAAGTTTCAATGGGGGTTCAAGTTCAGAAAACCGGGAAACGAGCTATAAGCAAGACACTAGAGCTATCAAGGACAATATTCAGTGCCATGAATGTCATGGTTTTGGACACATTTGCTTTAAGTGTGAAAATTACAAAAATGCCAAAGAGAAAACTAATGCTGCTTCCTTGAGTAAGAGTGAGTTTGAGTCAAGTAACTCACATGAGAATTCTCCCATGAGGAAAAATCTCAACTACATGGCATTCCCTTCCTCTGTTGGTGGCAAAAGTCACAGCAATGAACCAATGTTTGAAATTGAGAATGTATCTAAAAATGAATCTAAGGATGAAGATGAGTTGTAGGAAATCTATGAGAAGTTGTATAAGGAATGTGTGAAATTGAGAAAACTCAATAAAACACATATTGAGGAAATAGATTTATGTAAAAGAGAAAATGAAGGGCTCCAAGGCAAACTAAGTGAAGCCATTGGTCTAACAAATGAGTTACAAAAGAGGAATGTGACTCTGGAAGATAAAGTGACAACTCAGGAAAAGTGAGCTGACTTTGTTAAACACCAAATTGCAGAAATTCTCCATTGGGACAAAATAGCTTGACAAACTCCTAAGTTTAGGAAAGTCCTCTAGTGATAAGAGTGGTCTAGGCTACGTTGAAGAGAATCCTAATGCTCCTTAAACCTCAAAAGCCTTTTATAAAAATGTGGAAAAAACAGCGTTTGTTCCTGAAATGACTGAGAATAGGAAGGCCATCCATCTGAAAATGGTAATAAGCATTTACAAGTGCAAAAGTTTGTTCCACCTCCCAAGAGACAAGGAGCTCGCAACAGGAGCCCTATATGTCATCACTGTGGAAAGATTGGTCGTGTTAGACCAAACTGTTTTAAATTAATGAGTCACTCTGTGCATGTTCCTACGTTCGTTAAAAGTAGAACTGCTTATCCTTCTAGAAGGGGTAAGAATTTCATGAATAACCTATGAATGTCTCAACCTTTTTTAGACAAAGAGCTCACAAAGCAAGCCCCGTGTGCTATCATTGTGGTAAGATTGGTCACATCCCACCAAACTGTTTTGAGCTTAGGAGGCACCCAAAGATAGTTGGAAAGCCCTACTCAAGAAAAGGGGTACCAAGGTGGATCATCCAAAAGGGGAAGACGCAAGCCACACATAGTTTTTGTGTTGTAGTCTGACAGTCATGCATTCATGCATTTTATTCATGTTTAGGTCTTGCATAGTTTTATTTTATTTTATTGTTAAAAGATTATTGTGTGTGTTTAAATCATGCATATTTATGTCCTTGTGTCCTCTTGGGTGTATTCTTCAAAAATCATGCATAGTGTATTACGCATGGATGTGATAAACTGGACATTAGTGCTGACAATTCTAAAAATCTAGGTGCATGTACCTTTTGAGAATTGTATCATATGCCTATGGGTTACAAAGGTTCAAAACATGTGTATCATTTGTAATTTATGACCGGCATCACATACTATACTCCCAGCCTAGTCAATTGACATTTTACCACCTGTGAGTTTTTGGGGAGGCAATCAAAGGTGTTAGGAAGCTCTATGTATATACAGAATTGACCACGGGCTAGAGGACCTCGTTATTTTTCTTCCTGTGCAAAATTCATATATATCAAAAGAAAAAGGGAAGTGATGATAAAAATTTAAAAAAAAAAAAGAGTCATGCAGTACCCATTATTGATACAGGTATTCAAACAGAAGCATCCAGGTCCTAGCAGCATTAGGTTTGACTTTCTATATCTTGGAAAAGCTTCCCAAGCATTTATGGTTTCTTGTTCAGCCCAACCCCACTCACATCTTCCAATTGAAATTTCTTGATTGAACAAGGACTTTTTAAACACGCATGTCTATATCACTTGTGGCACTTTGTTTTTATTACATGTGTGATTTATGAGAATATGATGCTTTTCTACATTTGATATGTATTTATGGTTTGAAAATTGACTTCCCTAATGTTTGTCAAGCCATGTGATTTTTTGTGCATTAATTTGAGCCAAAAACAAAAATTATGGAGCTTGTCACTCTATACATCGCTCAATGCAGTGTATATTGCTCAAGCTAATGTCGCTCGATGTGGCACTCAAGGGTTTAAAGTTCACTCGAGCGAATGTCTTTTAAAACCCCCACCAGCGCCACTCGAGCCATTTGCACGGTTTCTTCCCAAAAAAAAAAAATTTCTTGCGATTTTGGCTCTTCTCCTCTACCCTTCATGTGATTCCTTTTGTTTTTCTTCACGAAATCCTCCACGGTAAGCCTCTCAATCATCATACTCTTTTCTTTTCATTTTGATTTTCATATGGGTATGGTTTCGAAAATGGGGGCTACAGAGTGTGAAATGGGTGTTTTTTTTTTTTGGGGGGGGGGGGGCTTGCACTTGCATTCGGTTTCTTTTTCATTTTCATTCCATTCCATCATTAAGTTCCTATAATATCTATCTTTGTTGGGAATGGTTTAGGAAACTGAGTTGGGGATATGCATTTTAGGGTTTGTGAGTTGTGTTGGTGTGCGAATTGGAAGTAGGGAGTGATTTTCACTCGTTTGTATTAGGGGTTTTCGAGGGTCATGTTACAACACATGTTCACCAACTGTTTGTTGAAATGCTTGAGTGATCTCCTATGTTTGACTTGCATGTTCATTCATTAATATATTGTGTTGCATTGAGCATGTTGGCTTGCATTTTGGCATCAACATGTTTTTTCCTCCTTCATTGCATTGAAAGTTGGACCGATGGATCTGGGGATTCTGTTTGGAAGTGAATTGGTTTGATAAATGGTGATTGGTGGGGAAAATGTTTGGCATGCTTAGTGTGGATGTAAACATCCATTGGGATATGTTTGTACTCAGAGGGCTTTAGAACTTCAATGGGTTCTTAACACTATGGTTGGTATAACATGTACACCACATGCTTGATGAAATGCCCATGTAGACATTTTTTTTAATGCATCCTCACAAGTTTTCTTCGTGTGTATTTCAATCATGCATTAAGCATTTTAGGGAGGTCACATTAAGCATTGGGCATTTTAGACATGCATACATCGAGTCTTCACATTGCCTTTAGCCATGTCTAATGGTCATTGATTCTGTCTACAGCCCAAAATCATGTCTTGACTTGT
The DNA here is from genome assembly GCA_011037825.1 of Carya cathayensis. Lineage (NCBI taxonomy): Eukaryota > Viridiplantae > Streptophyta > Magnoliopsida > Fagales > Juglandaceae > Carya > Carya cathayensis. Next base: position 819,582 of record QGSO01000321.1, read on the forward strand.
GCGTCCTCGCCATAATCCTCCTACCCCCGCTTAAGCACATTTCATAATGCACGGGCACGAGAGATGTATACTCAGAACTTATCTCATCGTACTCCTGTTGTCGAGCATGAAGTCTCCCTCGGTGAGCTTACTGAGACCATTATCCCCCTTATTTTTGAGTCGTGCCAGTGGTTGGCCCTGACCACTGGTCATCTCACTCCTTCTGTGGAGTTGGTTCAGGAGTTTTACTCAAACATACATGTCATTTCTGAAGATGGCTCTTTCGAGGTTAGTCTCTAGAACATCCTCTTCCGGGTGACTCTGGGCATGTTAGCGGACCTGCTAAATGCCCCATGTGTGTCCAATCCAGTGTATCCCTACACATAGACACCTCCTCCAAGTCCGCCAGTCATTGCTGAATTTCTGTGTGGTAGGTCACATAATTGGGATGGTAAGTCACCACTTCAAATGGTAAAATTTTCACCTGACTATCTCATTCTCAGTAGGATTGTCCTTACAAATTTGTATCCTACTAGTCATCAAAGTGGTGTGGGTCTTGATCGTGCCACTCTTCTGTATGCACTAATCAATGATGTCTCCATTTATCTGGGGAATCATCTTTGCCAGTCATGCTTGAGGCCTTTTAGTCCATACTTTGCCATTTGCCTGCCTCATCACTCAGATAGCCCTCTCTCAGTCGATTGCTATTCTTCCCCAAGAGCCTAGAATTCCTCTTAAGGCTCCTATTGGTCGTAGGACTATGCAGGTTAGTCGTGCTCACATTCACCCTCACCCTCTAAATGTTAAGCATCCTTCTGCACCCTCCTCTTAGTCATTGAGCTCTCAGCCATCCAGTTCTTAGCCTTCTAGCTCAGCATCATCCACATCAGCACCAGGTTCAACCAAGCCCAGCTTACAAACAGTCCTTGAGTACCTAGTCCACCTTGATGCTCATTTTTATAGCCTCGATGCTAGAGTTGATAGCCTTCAGCAACTCATGACTCAATGCTTCAACGACATGGAGGAGCATCTTGTTAATGATGATGATAGTAGCAGTCATATTGATGGTGGTGAGACCCTTGGCCTGTTGTGACAAAAAGGGGGAGTGGTATATATTCAAGGGGAGTAGCAAGCAAGGGAGTAGGATAGTTGTTAGCAACACATTTTTTTGTGGGGGAGCATCTTTAGGATTAGTAACACATGCTATTTGTGCTACTATTGTTTAACAAATTGAACTCAATGTCTGATTAATTGATTAATGAAATGTTTCTTGATAAAAACTATGCTTGTCATGTCTATACGTGTATTCTGGTCTAGGTTTTGCTAATAGACATTGATTATATATGTGTGAATATTTCTTGCATATTTTTGTTGGTACGTTTAACCATTTGTTAAGTGTTTGCAGAAATATTTTGATGTGTTCAAGACTGTGCCTGTATCTGGGAATCCTATGTGGGGTGTGTCAGGATTAGGTCCTATGTATAGGTTAGAGGTTTTGTCACAAAAAAGCCAAAGGGGGAGATTGTTGAGGTAAAAATGAGTTGATTGGCATATTCTTGTGAAAACCTTGGTGAAATTGTGCTGTAACAAGTGTTGAAATGGGGTAACATGAAAAGGGTTGAAGTGTGCTCAACATGGCTCGAGCAGAACTCAAAACAGAGAGTTCACTCGATGTACACTCTATCAAGGCAAATCACTCAAAAGATAATCAACCAGATTCCTAGCCTAATATCATGCGGATATTCTCTCCAAGAATGGTGCTACTGATTTCTAAAATTAATGTAAATAGATAGTATAGCAGAATTCTAGCAAAACATCCTTCTATATTTAGATTGTTGTAATTCCTTAATTTGAGCATGTATTCTATATAAATTAGGAACTAAACATATCAATACAATGTGAGGAAAATTTCCATTGAAACATATGTGTACATTTATCTACAGACTTGATGTAGCACTCGAGTATAACTCTACTAGAGAGGTTCGCTCAACGTAACGCTCAAGCGGAACTCTTTCAGAGAGGTTCACTCGATGTGCACTTAACTAAACGCTCGAGCAAAACTCTTCCAGAGACGTTCGCTCGATGTGCACTCGACGTAGCGCTCGAGCTTAACTCTTCTAGAGAGGTTCACTCTATGTGCGCTCAACGTAGCGCTCGAACTAACTCTTCTAGAGAGGTTCGCTCAATGCTCGCTTGACGTGTCGCTCAAGCAGTTTCTAAAATACAACGTGCACTCGACTCTCGCTCGACACTTCGCTCGAGCCAATGTTTCAGACAACTTAATTTTAATTTCTAGGGTTTGAGCGTTGTGTTCTCTTGGGACATATAAATAGAATAGCTGGTTCTGTTCTTTGGTGTGGAGAAATAGAGCAAAAACCCAAGGAGCTTCCAAGAGCTTTTGAGAGAAACCTCTTCCATTGTTGACTCTCTCTTGGATAAACATATCTCCACCACACCATGATCAACCTTTATTTGAGTCCATTGAAGTGGACGTGTTTGTTGGCCAGGAAGAGTTCGGAGCTGCTGTTGTTGCAGAGATCGAGAGGTTCTCGTGGGAAGCTATAGAAAGGTCGGAATTCCAACACTACATGCGTGTAGAGATCGAGTGAGTCACTCATGGTGTTGCAAGCCAAGTTTAGCTACTAGAAAGGTTTTGTGAATGTCTCTAAATTGGTTGTAACAAACTAAAGTTTCTATAATGGATTTGAGGTGATGCCTTACACCTAAAGTGGTTTTAGATTTTGAAGACATTCTTCAAATGAGTTTCCACTTCGTGACCAATTTGCTATGTTGATTATTTGTGTGATTTGTTTCTCTGATTAATTGTTGTTTAACAATATTTTTTTTAAAACCATCAAAATTGAATTACACATATTCACCCTCCCTCTAGGTGTAGTATTGGTGTAGAACCACTGCTTTTTCAATTGTGATCGTTTTATTATTTTGAAGAGAGGAGCTCTTCATCGATCTAACCATCCAAAAAATGACATCAACAATTGAAGTGAAATACGTAAACGAGGAATGTACGTAACTGAATGCTGCAAACGTCCACCACTCTCGATGGATTTCTCTATAAGAGGGACTCCAATATCTTTCTATAATACCCCCTCTCTATCATCTATTATTCCCTCTTAGAAATCTTGTATTTCAGGGTAAAAAATATATTCTAATTTCTTTAAAAAATATGTATTCTTAAAATTAAATTTACAACAAACAAGGTTTCGAGACTTCTGTTTTTCCTCTAGTTTTCATCATCAATGGTTCAAACATGTTGGTTGTGAGGTACCAGTGTGAAGTAGAGCTCTGATACCACTTACTGTGCTCGTCACTTTTCAGGACGTGGGCACATCAGTTTTACTGAAATGCAGGGTTTTTGTTCATGTATATAGAAACGAAGGAATGATTGTGCAGTAAATTACAAAAGAAAATTGGCCAAGTTCATATGATTATAGAGATAGAGATGCTATATCCAGGCATATTGATATTATTCATATTATTCTTTTCATCATTCTCTGATATGATAGGATAAGATGATAAAGAAAACATGATGGTTAAAAGGATGAATTTCATTTTCCTTTGTATTAATCTTGCAATACATTTGTATTAACCAGCCAGTCTCTGTTCCGATTTTAATGCGACAGAGAAATATTCTTCAGTACGTGTAAATATTCATTTATGCTCTTCCGTTGGTTTTCTCCCTAATCTTCTCTGTTTCAGATCACCTGCCACCAGCCTAGGGAGACGAAATTACGTATCTTCAACAATTCTCTGGAAGTTACCACTGGTAATTTCTGTCTGATTACGAAATTTCTGAGTAATTAGTACTGGGAAAAGAGCAGGCACTGATTACAAAACTTAGAAATGGCACCAAAAAATGGTGGATATTTTATATCTTCTTGGGAGTCTTGCTCAACTACTACAAATTCTGTTGCACATTTGTCACTATCTTAGCATATGCAAAGGGTTAAAAGGACCATATTATACATTTTATCTAGAAAAATCACCAATTCAGGCTTATAGTAGACTATGAAAGCAGGTTCGAAGACCGAGAATTGAATTAAGGTCCATGCTTCGAGCTCTAGCACACCCAGAATCATCGCATTTACAACACTCTCTCCCAGTAAAACTCAGTGATAACAAGGATCAATAACATCACTCCGGGCCTGGCTAAAATTTTCTTTGCTCTGCTGTTGTGGTTGAACAACCTAACAGCATTCTCCTGTTACCAAATAATTACTTTTATAAAAGAGGGAGGGCTTCTTTCACATCTTCAATTTCAGCTGGGAGATGCGACCTACAGTCTCAGGTAGTCTTAATAAAGAACCCAGATTTCTTGTCAGGAAAACCACTTCAGTCTCAATCTTGGAAGTTGGAACCATTACATATTAGAGGAAGCAGAGTTATCTTTCATACCCCTCCATGCATTGACTCTTCATTCTCAATCTGGAACCTTTATCTATTAAACGAGGCAGCAGAGTTATCATCATAACCCCTCCATGCATTGCCACTGTCAGTCCCACTACAGGCTTGATTCGGGACAGGGTTGTGACCCAGATGTCCATCAAAACTCATTTGCTGTACTTCAGCAGAAGACAATATCTTTATGCTCTGAACGCAGCTTACAAACTCCCTGATACCAGTAAATAATTAGTTAAGAAACAAATAAACAAGAAAATCAAATCAAACTTTGGGCTTCTGCACTTACTCCCAAGGATCATCACCAACAAGAAGAATATCATTCTCATGATCCACAAAAACCAAATTCCAGTCATTCCGCTGTGGATCTTCAAGTTGCCCTTCAATTCCAAACATGCGGGCAAGGTCATGCCTGAGCTCCTTATAACCTTTATAACGGGTTACATCAATACTTCTTCCCACAGATCCACGCTTTTGAACCTTCAAGAGTTTGAACCAGTATTAGGTATTTGAGAATGTCATTGAAAATGTCATAATGTATTTAAATGAAATAGCATTTAATGAATTAGTTACCAAATGGGCAATAAAATGGCAATTACAAAATAAACCGGTCTAATGTAGACTTCCATTTGAAATCAAACTTCGGAATTACCAAATGTAATGGCAAGTGGCCCCACTAATTATTAAATAAGGAACACTGCTTAGAACAGACTAAAAGCCACAACGATTTTTCTTTTCCTTTTTCTTTTTTCGCATGACCTCACATCTGATGGCTTCATCAAGTAAAACACTTGTAGCAGCCTCAACTCTTTCACACGAGCAAAATCAGGTGCAGAAAAATACACTTCAGCAAAAACTAAAAGTCTTACCATGAATCAAATGTGTTTGTGGTGTCAATCCTACCAGTGAAGTTATTTTATCCAGGTAACTTGGTATTATCTTGACTATGAATTATACATTTTATTTTTTCGATAAGTGAGTATTAATTATACAATTTTAAACCCAGTTAAATCTCTCTCTCACCATGCAATCCAGATAGAGAGAATCTGCATTGTGTGTTTTTTATTCCAAAGTATCTGTGTCAAGTCGTGTAGAATCAAAATTTCCTTATACAAGCAGGGTAGCATTATGAAGCATGCAGATGTAACTTTGAAGGAAGGTTAGCTTGGTTGGGTATCAACAGAGTCTCCTTTCAGCAATAAGGCTACTGAGTTGACGTACCCAGCCCATGTTAAAGTTAAAAGATGAAAACCTGCCTCACTTTGTACAGCATTTATAAACCAAAGAGTAGATAGATCAACAAACCTTTGTAAATGTTCGCATACGCTGATTCTGGTTAGCCCACAATCCACTGCCCAAAACTCCAGCTTCATTGATGGTAATATCACTTGAACACCCTGGCTTGAAAGGCATGTTTGGCACCCCAAATGATTGAGGGCTGATCCCAGCAGTGGACAAATCTGTCTCAAAATCTCTTGGGGCACCACCATAATTAGAAAGTAAGTTCTGAAGGTCTTTTTGAGAGTCATACCCCCTTGACAACAAAGTGTCAGGGGCCAGTCCATCAATATTAGCTGCAAATGAAAGATTGTTCCGAGGATTTGATTGGACATCACCATCCAAACCAAAAGTGGGGACTGAAAAGTTCGGCTGGATGGTACCAGCATCCAAACAATATGATGTTCCAGAAGAGGATGCTTCCACCAGATCAGTGATCGTACTTTTATATTTTTGTTGGTCTGGTCCTCTTGAGCTGGGTAACTCATGTTTTATCTGTATATCTGATTTGCTATGCAGCTCCTGAATCAGATTACTTGCGGGCTCGACCAATGGATCCCCCACCAATAAGGCTGGTCCTTGATGGTTTCTGTTCAGGAGGTTGGATGGTGAAACCTGGCAATTATTAGTAGAAGGTGAGGTTGAACATGAGGGAGCATCTCCTTCTGTAAGAGCAGAATGGGCTCTGATTGCTGTAAGGGGTTTGTGCTGGCTGTGGGGCTGATTCACAGGAATCTGTTGTGATTGCATCAGTACAGAAGTCGATAAGCTATTACCAGTAAGAAGCTTCTCTGTTGAGAAGCTATTGCTGCTTAACTGTTGCTGCTGATGTTGAGACACAGGAAGCTGGGCTACTTGCTGGTTTTGCTGATTTGGCTGCTGTTGCTGAGGTAGCTGGGGCTGCAACAGTGAGCTTGCTGGGGGGAGCAATTGCTGCTGCTGCTGCTGTTGTTGCTGTTGCAATTTCTGAAGCAGCTGCAATTGAAGTTGTTGCTCTGAAAGGCCCTGCTGTGACAACTGTTGCACTTGGGGTAGCTGCTGTGCTCTCTGTGACAAGCTTTGTTGCAAGTGGAACAACTGTAGTGGGGACTGTTGCAATTGTGTCTGCTGCTGGTGTCTTTGCAAGAGACTGGCTTGCGGTTCAATTTGTTGCTGAAACTGGGAATCTTGTGGTACTGATGGCATCTGCAATGAACTTTTACTATTAGAGTGTATACTCTGCTGAGATTGGGTATTTCCTGTCAGCATGTGCTGTTGTTGAAGCTGAGAGTATGCAACTGGTTGCTGTGAAGTTTGATTTGGGTTCTGGTTGGGGGGAACAACATTATTTACAAGACCCGGATGGCATATCTGCTGATGCTGCTGCTGCTGCTGCTGCTGCTGCTGTTGTTGCAGTTGTTGTCGTTGTTGCTGTTGTGGTTGATGTTGCTGCAGTTGCTGCTGCTGTTGCTGTAGTTGCTGTTGCTGTGGCAGCTGTTGCAGTTCTTGCTGTATCTGCAGCTGCTGTTGGTTAGTAGGATTTTGCAATAGTTGCTGCTGCAGGTGCTGCTGTTGGGGCCACGCGACAGGCGGCTGTTGAAGTTGACTGACTTGGTTGTGTGGGTTAGCTTTGTTAAACTGGAGACTTGGCGCAGACATGGCAGGGGTTTGAAAACTCAATAATTTAGATGGATCATCAGCATTAAGGCTATTGTGCATGGCAGTCGAAGAAACCATGGATGGAAAAAATCCAGCTTGAGCAGCTGAGAACTGATTATTTTGCTGCTTGTTCATCCACTGCATTAAACTCAAACCAGGAAATATGGAACTAGGGGCATCCTTCATGCCGAAGTCATCACCAAGCCAGGGCATGGCTCTTTTGAAAGCATTCTCTATGTCAGACTCATCATCTGTAAATGCACTTCCAAAGTTCATGATTAAGGAACATATCATAAGAGGGCAGGGAAGGTTTTGCAAATAGATGTTGGCAAGTGCTACTCCTCTGTGTACATAGAACTCCCCCCTCTCCCCCAAACACTTCTTTTTCAAAAAAGGGGGGAGAGAGACTATTTCATTCACCACGATTAGGGTACTAATCCGTAATAGATTGAATTCACTGAATGATGGATCGGCAACATAAATTTGGTTCTTAAAAAGTTAAACAGCAAAATGACTGGTACCAAACCAAAATTCCTTCCATCATGTTAGATCCACTACAATCAGGTTTCTCTAAACTTTTTTTCTAAGGAGCCCAGTGTAGCTTTTAGATGCATTGGCTATTTACAAAAACTAGTTTGTTTACACTTTTTGTATTAGGCATGAAGCTATACTTCTCTCAAGGTAACCCTATTACCACAGACCTTGAAGAGACTGAAAAAAGAGAATCAGGGAAAAAAGGTGCTCTCTTTTTACATACTAGAGAATCTAGCTAACTGGTAAATATGGTTTTACCTGGCATCCCTGGTTGTCTGGGAAACTTGGGTCTGAAAAATGGAGGTGGACAAATGTAGAATGGTGTTACAACAGGTTCAATTTCCCAGATCGAAACTCGGCTTGGCCGTTCACCAGCAGTTGATTCATCCCATCCAACCTATCAAAAATGTAAATGTTGGGTCACTTGGGTAAGCCAAAACAGAAAGTTAAGAATGTCAGCAAATTTTTTGCTTCAACACATCAACTAGAAGCTACTTCATTGTCATGGAGGGAGACACCCTTGGGTGGATCCGGATAGATTGTAACAGGAAATATAATCTCCCAAACTGACAATAGACATGTTTACATATCTCAATATAACATTCCTAACCCTGCATACAAATATTTATCACAATAACAGTCAGCATGACCGAATATGGCATAACCTCCCAACACTATCATATATTTAGAGAATAACGTCTGGAAGAGATATTTGTTTGCTGCCAAGTCCATATACGGAAACATTCTGAAACACATTATATGCATAGATTATCGATGCCAAACCACATGGATATTGCAACAATGAAGCTAATTTCCGAGCATAGAAGTTATACACAAATGCCCTAGAAGGTGTAGCCATTCTAAACACCATTTACTTGCTAACAAGCAACATGGATTCTGTTAAAACCCAATTTTTTTAGGGCTAAAGAATACCTGAAGATTGCGCCACTGTGAAGTTTTCCAGCGAATGGAATCCAAATCACTGATACCAGTAATCGTTCCCATGTATCTGCGTACTCCAGACTCCTCGGTCTCAAACATCATTCTAAACCGCATGCCTGGTGAAACTTGGGTATACATTGCTTTATTATACTTGGCTAAGGGAATCACAAACTCAGCAGGGCTGGCTCTGTTATATAAGTAAATTTTTTGTCACAACTGGTAAGCCACAAATTATTGGATTGACTTCTTAACATAACAGTTTTGACAACTTTAAAAAAAAAGGATCTTACAGCAGTACCTTGGGTTGTAAAATATAGTAAATGGACTGTTATTTGCTGCAGCATGAGCTGCAGCAGCAAGAATTCCAATATGCATGCTATCACTCGATATGACTGAAGAAGAGAGAGCTGGCTGTTGCCTATTAGCACGCTTTATGCCCAAGAGAAGCTGGGATTTTTCATCTCTACACAACAAGATTATTTCAGCTTAATTATAGGGGGAAAAGTAATCTGGCTGAGATCTTTCATTTTACCACTAACATCAACTTCATACCTTATAAAAAGAACAGAATCTCCAGCAAATAGTCTTTTGGTGCTAACAAAGACACTCCAACCTGTGGTCAGCAGGTGCCTTTTTGGTTGGCCTGCAATTAATGCACTAATGCAATTTTAATATATTATTATATCTGTATTCAGCAGTCCAACTCATACAAACATCTAATGCAAAGTTCTTGGTATGAAACAATGTATCTAAAAGAAAACGCCAATGGAATAAATATCAGCAAACCTAAAAATGAGAGGGAAAGAAGGAGAGAAGGAATGTTTTGAAGGGATTGATACCGCGATAAATATGCCTGAATGTCCATGAATTGTCATGTAAATCTCTAGCTACTAGCTCCTGAGCCGGGGGTTGCATTGAATAATCCTATCATAAAAGAAACATGATGATCATGAAAGAGATAGAATTTACTATATAGAATCCTCAAATTGAAATGGGAAGTTAGAAAATTGGAACGAACTAGAGGTGGAAAAATCTTCTCAGCTGCTCGGCGTGGTACTGAGAATCCACCATGAGTACTAGTGTCACTGGCTGTAAGAGTTTTGCAGAAGAATTCAGACGGTTGTCTGCTTTGCTTGAGGCCCATGTCAGATGCTAGTACTGCTTCCTTATCATACTGTAGAACAGATGTTTCAAACAATTTTCCATACACGTGCACATGATTACATCTTAAAAGAAAAGAATGTCAATTATGTATATGCTAATTCCCAGAATTGAACGGCTGACCTACTTTGTTTACAGGTTGAAGAGTCATCTGTGCATAGACCTCATCAGTTTCAGGATCAGCCTGATTCAACATATAGACATATAATTTAGAACTCTATACGATTTCATTAATCCAAAACAATAGCATAACCATGGGGACTCTCATACGTGCAGTGTGACATTATGAAGCATGCAAATCAACTTTGAAGGAAGGTTAGGGTAGTTGGGTATGAAATCAGTCTCCTTTTGCATGGATGCTGCAACCTGAAAATTTTGGTTATCAAAAAGTTCCATCAGAACCCAAAATCCAGAAACTGTTGCATTTCTAACACAAGAAAAGGCACAAATTAAATGGCCTACTTGCTCACTGTGGCCTTGGGCAAAGTAAACCACAAGACTTCCAACTGGAGGTAAAGAAACCAGAGGCCCCGCACAAGCATGCCATAACTCTGAATTAATACTCTTCCTCTCTCCTATTCTCAATCCAAACAAAATATTATCACCATGTATGAAACCTTAGAAGTCATAAAAGAATTATAATTCTTAAATGCTCAAACTACATATTATTTAAGCTTCCTATGAAACTGAAGAATAGAATTTCCAATTTTAGATATAACAACAAAAAAATTTTGACAAGTAAGAAAGAGAGTCTTATTAATACAAATGAAATAGGCGAAGCCCATGTACACCGGGAGTATACAAAAGAAACACCTTAATACGTTCTAAGAACCAGAAGACAACAATAGAAAATCATGAGCACTAGCTCTGTTAAGCACTGAAGCAGAAAACCAAAGCAGTAAAATGTGCACACAAAAAAACTTGTATTTCCTCCAAAATGCGCTCCTTATCATTAAAACATCTATCATTCTTTTCCATCCAGATATACCACATAAGACAAAGGGACCATCCTCCAAACCGGTCACCTGAGAACAACTGTGAAGACTGTTCCAACTAGCTAGAAGGTCTACCACTCTCAAAGGCATCACCCAAGCCATACCAGTTCCTACAAAACACTTCATCCCACAGTGCTCTTATCACCTCACAATGCAAAAGTAAATGATCCACTGATTTCACAGCGCCCTTAACAACAAAAATTAAACTTGCAAGAACCGACATAGGTTACAGAAGGAGAAATTGTTACCTAAAGCAAGGGTTAAACAGCTTCTATTGAGCTCGAGGGTGAGAGAAACTGTTCGACACTTCCATTTTATAAGCATCATTGTAAGGCAAGGATCAAACAAAAAACCAGAGGACCTTGCGATTGTCAAGCCACAGAGATAAAAAGTCCTTTTTTTTGCCATTAAGTACTTAAAATCTAGGGAACCCAAACAATAAAAGATATCACTTAATGTTTCTTGTGTCGAAGAATTAAGTTTTTGTATAAGTGGGAGCCCATACGGACGCATAATACCCTCTTATTTTCTTCGTTTTCACTGTCGTAACTCCCTCATTTTCATTTATCAGGTTACCAATACACCAAATGAAAATATTAGCAATTGATTAACGAAACAAAAACAAACATGAGTTTTGATTACTATGACAACAATCTCTCATTCAATTTAGCACTCACAATTGAGCAAAAACTTAGCGTTCAATGGTAAGGGAACCCTTTTTCATTGTGTTTTAAAGACATACATTTACATTTTCAAACCTTTTTATATCAAACCATTAACAACAATTCCGACAAAGACATTAATTCTTCAAGGAGTAGAATTTGGCTGATAAATAACCTACTAACTAGAACACACAACACACACACAGAGATATCAGCTTAAATATCTTAAATATGATCAAAATTATCGTTTTAGTAAACATTAAAAATAAAATGGCTTGAATTATTTGTTGAAACTAAAAAGAATATATGCAGAATAGAATCACAAACTGAATAAATCATAATAATGAAAATCCTCCAGCCTAATTCAGGTTTTAGAACATTAAGAACACTGCACCACCTAAACCCCCCCCCCCCCCCCCCCCCCCCCCCCCCCCCCCCCCCCCCCCCACAAACAACACACACCACCAACAAAAAAGAAAAAAGATGGAATTCATAAGTAGAAAGCAACTGAATCTAGCTTCTCTTTATGCTTAGGAAGAAAAAGAAAAAGAAAAAACAAAAACAAACTTCTCTTTGTATTTTTTGTTTTACCCGAGTCCGCAGAAACGGAAGAAAATGGACCCATATGCATCAACCTCCATAAATCAGCTACAATTCCCGTACACAGACTTTTCACAACTTGATATCGCCCCTCAAAACCGCATGGGATACAATTAACTTAAACAAAGAACTGAAATCCATCTCTCTCTCTCTCTCTCTCTCTCTCTCTCTCTCTCTCTCTCTCTCTCTCTCTCTCTCTCATATAAAAAAGAAGGAAAATTCTAATGCTGCACGCATGACACGAGAAAACTCCACTAGAAGAATCTATAAATAGAAAATAATCCACAACTCTACAGCATAGAATCTGATTTTTATCACCTTAGGAGCAGAGAAAATAGCGCTGAGGCATAAAACTTAGTGTAAACCAAGAAAAAATTCATGGAGAACAATTCAAACAAACAGCTGAAAATAAAATATACATTTACAAAAACAAAATGAAACTTTAGCAGTGGAACCCCGTAACCAGACCTTCTCCAGGAGTCGGCAGAAACCCACTTGAGGGAGCTTTCATGCTGACAGATATGAAGGAACCAGCCGAACTCTGAAGAAAAAGTTCAACCACCTGATCAGTTCCACTAAGATATAAAGAATTCAAACAGTCCTAGCTCAAGTCCGTCACCCCAATTACGAATAAGGCTCTAAGAACCGACTTCGATGCCAAACACAATGCCTCCCTATTCACATTAAATCCAAGCAATCAAACCCCAACTCCCTCCTATAAAACGCAAAGAACTACTAGCCACGTCCCTAAGCATAAACTATGTAACTTTGCCAACCAAATGAAGCCAGCAAAGAAACTGAACCACCTTCTTCAGCTAGTTCTCTTTAGTCCCCAAAAATAGCTCAAAGATTTGAGAGAGTCCACGCCCACATCTCAAAGCTGAGTGATCATAACACTGAATTCCCAGAATAAACTGTCACAAAAGGGAACTTTTTACCATCCCAAAGAACACTGGACATCAAAGATTTCTGCAACTAAAGATTCGAATCAGCAATTACATTAACACAAGGAGATTCCAATTCCAAAGCAATCCCAACTCGGAATCCAAGTTCCCCAGCCTCAAGAACCGGAAATCCTTTGGAAACAACCGGTGCCGAGAGTGTCACCGTGGCGGTGACCGCATAAGTCACCGGCCGTGAAAATTGGATAGAAAGCTGAGAAATGAAAAGGGAAGGGAAAGGAAAGGAAGGGAGGGAAAGGGAATAATAGCTTCTCGGGGTCCGAGCTCGAGAAGATCAAGGTGGAAGGAACCTGAGTTGTCGCTGAAGAAATCAGAGACCGAACAAAAAGCAACGCAAAAACAAAACTAAGCAAAGACAGCTTTTCTTTCTTTTTTATGTGAACAGGCCGACATGAATATGAAACACTCTGAAGCAATCAGGCTCGGTTAAAAATTAAAATTACTTTCTACTCCTCAAAAACTTCACCAATTAACCGTTTTACTGATTAGAGAATAAATATATAATTTACATTTTTTATTTTTATAAAAATCTATATTTGTGATTTCTAACTGTATCCATTAATATATCTTATTTTAGATATTTTTTATGTCAATAAATGCATATTTTTTAATATTAAATCGGTGTGTAAAGTACATCATTCACATTATAAGATCTAATTTATAAAATTTAACTCTTTTCCAAATTAAATTATGTCGTAAGAATATTTAGTATGTGTTATCACACTAATTTATAAATAAATTTTTTTATTAATATAATATATTTTAATTAAATTTTATGAAATTATTTCAAATAATTTTTTTTTTAATTATTCAATTTCTTCTTTTATTTATTTTAAAAGTTTTCCTCCAATTATGTTTTTGAGTACAGTAGATGTGTTTTATAAGAAATTGAAATCGACGTATGTGAATAGACCCATGACGACGATATCATCTGGTACAAAACATTGGCACATTCGTCTTTTTATTTTTCAATAAAATTTAATACTATTATTATAATTTTAAATATTTTTTATTTAACAAAAATGTTATAAAATTGGCATTGCTTAATTGATAATTTATACATTTTGATGGGAGTGAAATGGAAGGAAATTTCGTTCCGGCTGACGTGGCCACGCATTTGATGTTTGACCGTGGCCTGGTGGACCCGTGGGGATTATTTGGTGGTTTGTTTGAATGATGGCGTTTTCTATTTTTTTCTGTTTTTTTTCTTAAAATTTTGTGTTTGGGCCCACAAAACCACATTTCTCTTATATTCATTTTTCATGAAAAACAAGATCTTAATGATTCTCTCGTGGTTTATTAATTGGAGTTTAGGATTTTTTTTTTTTTTTTTTTAAAGGGGAGTGGGGGGAATCATCATCATATATCACTTTAATTAAAGTTAAATTTGCTACCAATAAAACCAAAAATGGAAAATTGGATGCATTATTTCTATAGTATTTTTATTAAATGAATAATATTACATACAGTTATAGAGTATGTAAATACAGTATAATTTCTTTAAAAAAAACGATGTCCAATATTAAAAAATTGACTTTTTTGTAGGTTCATATTTATTCATTTTTTGAAAAATAATTACATGGTGCTTGTGCACTCATAATTACAACTATTTCTTTTTTTTTTAATTTCATATTATTACTCTTTATTTTACTTCCCTGTTTTACTCAAGCGAACAAAATTAAACCCAAAATGGTAGTAGATATACCGAAACCATTCTGAATTGAATAAATCTATTTACAGTTTAATGTAGCATGGTTTCACTATTGCATCTAATGTTAGAAGTTTGATCAAAGCAAGCAAGATAAGGTTGCTATGCTTTATAGACAATAGTCATTTCGTACAAGACTTGTGCATTCACATATTGCTTGCCTCTATCTCTATAAGGGCTTTCGTATTCCATCCATTGTAGATTAATAAGCATTAAGATCAAGCAAGCAAAACCTTCAATTCTCTCAATTATTCATCACTCACTTCAAATTTCGACTCATTTTTAAGATAAGTTCTCTTTTTTTCGACTCGAAACAAAATGATAAAAAGTAAGAATTTTGGAATCAACCAAGAAATCTTACATTGAATGCACAAAAAATGGCACAATGAACTCTAAATATTTCTCAAATCCCATTTAGAAACCTTACCCCACCACCCAAAGAGAGAAACTAGAAAGCAAAAACAACCCACTCCACCTTTAATATCCTTAGAAAATTGTATTTGATTCTTGACCCACAATAAAAGGTTTAAAGAATTGGGAAAAAAAGGTGGAAGAATTTTTATATACACGCTAGAAAAGGCCACTAGCCGCAAAAGCAGGAAATCTTCACATGTCACAACTTCGATGATTCCTATTTACAGCATCATTACACAGCAACTCTACTTTAATATCATTATTTTAATTGTTTATCCCTAATTTCTTTTTTAACAATATAGTGATGAACTACCCTATGATTTTGCGCTGAAATCATGGTGCGTGACAATATTTAATCAGCAGTACAACAAGAAGATCCTGATTTTGAGCGTCCATAATGCTGTAGGACTGCCCAACCCTACCTCATCTTTTTTCCTTTTCCGCTAGCCAAACAAATACGACTAAAATAAATAGAATAATGATAGATACAATAATGATCAATTGTATAAATACCGTGCCCTCCCTAAAAAAAATGCAGTCTAGAATTAAAAACTTATTTTTTTATGTAGATCCATATTTACACTATATGGTTGTAAATATCATTGCTCAAATAGAAAAAGAAGTTATTTCTTAACTACCAATCATTTAAAAAAAAAACAACTATTCTTGTAAATATCGTGTAACAGCCCGCTAAAATTATCAGTTTTGGATTTATTTCCCGACAGCAATCACATCTCTCTTGTCTTTACCCTCATCTGGAATCACGCGTATAGATTATCTTTTCCGTAAATCATGTAATTTGTTCTTCACCGACAGCTGTAAAATCATGAGTCTTCCAAGACCACGCCTAGCCTTTCTCAAGCCCAAACTACCACTTTATGTGGTGGACAGCCACCGTACGCCGCCACGTACGTTCCTCCGACGCATGTTCGTGACGAACAACGAGCGACGCACGGGTTATCCCGTCGATGGTATAACCTTCTATCTCTAGTTATTTTACGTTTAAAATAGTTGGTTGGTTTGTGGATTGTGTAGTTGTATTTGTGGAATTCGTTGCGTAGTTGTGAAGCGAAGTGTGGTTGTGAAGTGTTGCGTTTGATTGTGTATTTTGTGGACTGTGCTGTGAAGTATAGGCGTGAGATGGATGCCGTAGATGTGATACGGCGGGTTGTGTGAAGAGAATACGCGTGTAGCGTATTCTGTGTAATGCAGCGACGCGCCGCGCGACGTGCACTGTAGTGATGTGTGTCGTAGAAGGAAGGGAGTACGCATGTAGTGTACTCCGTGTTGTATGGCGATGCATCGTGTGATGTGCATCGTGTTGATGAGAGTTGTAGCGAAGGAAGTACGCGTAGCGCGTACTCCGTGTCGCGTAGCGATGCACCGTGAGACGTGTATCGCAGTGATGGGTATTGTAGTGTGGATGGAAGAGAGTTCACGTGAGTGTACTCTGTATTAAGTCGTGATACATCGGATGGCGTGTCACGAAGGGTTGAATGGCGTAGCAGAGAAGTGTGGAGCGTATGGTGTAATGTTGGGAAACTGTATGACAGTGTCCCGAAGCAGTGATGATATGGATTATAGTCCGGGATGACTGGTGTCATCTTGTGGTTGACTATGGCTAAGAGTATATGGATTGAGAAATGAGTTGTTTGTTTGGTTGTTATTGATAATTTTAATGAACTTGTTTTAGTGCAAAGGCTTTCTGAAGTCAATTTATCTCTTCCGAGTATAGTGAAACCTCAAGTTGGCCGTGGTGTTGCAAGTGCTTACAATATGGCAATTGAGTTCAGAAGTGAAAATCTTAAGGACTCGAGTGTTCCTCTTCCAGCTGTTGTGCAGTTCCTCGTGTCTCGCGCTCTATTCTCATAGAACGCGACGATCGAGGTAAGTTAGCCTCTAACTTACTATCAGTTTATTGTGTATGTGTGATGGGTAAGAGAACTACAATTTATGTATGTATGTTATCGTATATGCCATGTCATGCTATGTCATTACATGTTTATCTGTTACGTATGATTTAATCTCTCATGAATAATTATCTGTTAAATAATCTTTTCTGCCATACAATGATGTATGTTATAAGTATGCCATGTTAAGTATGCCATATGATACATGTATGCCATGAAATGTTTATGATTAAATCATATTATGCCATTTACAAGTATACGCCATGTTAGAAAAGTATATGATATTAAATAATATCACATGCATTAAGAAAGATAAGACATGTTATGTTATAATAATGCGTGGGGCCACAACAACTGTGGAGTACGTATTATATTTATGTTATTTATAATGCGTGGGGCCACAACAACTGTGGAGTACGTATTATATTTTATGTTATTTATAATGCGTGGGGCCACAACAACTGTGGAGTACGTATTATATTTTATGTTACTTATAATGCGTGGGGCCACAACAACTGTGGAGTACGTATTATATTTATGTTACTTATAATGCGTGGGGCCACAACAACTGTGGAGTACGTATTATATTTATGTTATGTTATTTATAATGCGTGGGGCCACAACAACTGTGGAGTACGTATTATATTTTATGTTATTTATAATGCGTGGGGCCACAACAACTGTGGAGTACGTATTATATTTTATGTTATTTATAATGCGTGGGGCCACAACAACTGTGGAGTACGTATTATATTTTATGTTATTTATAATGCGTGGGGCCACAACAACTGTGGAGTACGTATTATATTTAATGTTATGTTACTTATAATGCGTGGGGCCACAACAACTGTGGAGTACGTATTATATTTATGTTACTTATAATGCGTGGGGCCACAACAACTGTGGAGTACGTATTATATTTTATGTTACATGAAGTATGGGGCCACAACAACTGTGGAGCATACACTACATGAGACACAGCAATTGTGACATGTAGAATACGTGGGGCCACAACAACTGTGGAGTACGTATTATATTTTATGTTATGTGAATTCATGGGGCCACAACAACTGTGGAGCATGAAGTATGGGGCCACAACAACTGTGGAGCATACACTACATGAGACACAGCAATTGTGACATGTAGAATACGTGGGGCCACAACAACTGTGGAGTACGTATTATGTTTTATGTTACTTGAATACGTGGGGCCACAACAACTGTGGAGTACGTATTAATGCACGTTATTAATCAAGACAATTAAATAAGATTCCAAGTTTATGTTAAGTCAAGTTTCAGATCAAGTTCATGTTATGTTATGCTCACGTACATGTTATGTTCATGTTCATGTTATGTTCCAAGTTCATGTTCACATCATGTTATGTTCACGTTTATGATACGTTCAAGCTCACGTTCATGTTATGTTATGTTCATGTCCATGTTATGTTTCACGTTCATGTTATGTTGATTGTTCATGTTATGTTTTAAGCTTAAGTTCATGCCATGTTAAGTCAAGTTCAGTTCACGCTTAAGTTCTGGTTAAGTCATGCTATATGTCAAGTTATACTATGTTTATGTATGACTATAATTATGCATTTATGCTTTTACTGCCATGCATGCATTTTTAACCTGTGTGTGAGTTTTATGTTAACTTACTGAGATTTGTAATCAAATCTCACTGTGGTAGTCCCAACTACCATTCCCCCCGAATGGTAGATCTTGTTACAGGACCCAAAGGAGAATTGGAATCTGACCAACTGAATACGGTCGACTAGGCCACGGTGCGATGTTGATGATGGTATAGTATTTAACTTAGGTTAATACTTGTACTTTTGGAGTTGTATCTCAAGTATTCTTTTGATCACAACCATTTTAGACTAGTGTGGTGATCACGGCTTTTTAGTATGCCTTTATGTATGAAATATGTTTCAAGTATTTGGGATATTTTTGGTTTGGTGCATAGTTTTGCTAAAGAGAAAAATTATCCGCTGCGAATATTGCATAATGCTAGATGCATGTTAGGAACATTGCATCTTATCTGTCATGAACGGGGGCAGGTAACCTTGTGTTGCATGTCTCGACGCTTCAAATGTCCGTTTAATCCCAAACGAAATTTGGGGCGTCACATATCGCTTATAATGTGGGATAGAAAATATTCGTAAAAAATAAAAATATTACTAGTTTTTATGTAAATTGATGTACTGACAGGCTTCCACATCAGCGATTTATTGGATTTTACAAGCATGGAGATAAATGGGATATTCATGACTTTAAGTTTTAGATAACTTATTAATTAGCCAACTTAGTAATGCATATTTCCTGCCTTCAACCATTTTAAGTGTACATGTAGTCCCAGAAAAGGACGATTAGTTTAAGATTATGCTGCATGTGAACATCCACATCATCAGCACATTGGCCATGACCATAAATATCATTCATTCTTAAGGTAAAAATCACCTAACCATGCCAACGAAATCTCTAAACTTTCTTTTCATCTATAGGTATTATTATTGAGCTTTTAGAGCTTCTGAAATTGTTGTATATGTTGTGTATATTGCCATCAAGGTAACTCTCACGTTGTTGCTACTTATTGTTTTTTGAGTAAGATGCATGGCTCTTCTAACTTCATAGATCTGCAATAAAATGCAAGCTAATGCTAAAATATATATATATATATATATTAAAAAAAAGTAATATTACGTATAGTCGTAAAATACATAAACGTCGCGCAATCACTTTAAAAAATAGTGAAATTTATTATTAAAAACTTAATTTTTTTCATATAGATCCCGTATTAATTATTTATTTTTTCAAAATAATTACGTAATGTTTACACAATCACCAGTGTAACTATCATTTCTCTTAAAAAAAACACGACCTTAGCTTACAAAGGGGTTTATATAGCGGAGAAATAACCTATAAAGTAAGGTTCTTATAGAAAATTGAGGATCTAAAGTGCAAGAAAAATATAAAAATAAAGTAAACCCGACAATGTATATTATTGCTCTTATATGTTTCTCAAGAAGTATTAAATGAATAATAAATACTTGCAACGTCCACTATATATATATATATATATATATATATATATATATTATTTCATTTGAAATCTTTAAATTTAAATAATTTGAATATCTTAACCCAATTTAGCTATAAGATGCAAAGATAAGGGGTCTTATATGCCCAAGTGAGATGTATTGACCATATACAACTTAGGCTATATTTATTTTCTAGAGCATTCATTTTAAAAAAAAAAAAATTGAATATATATATATATATATATATATATATATATATATATATATAGTGCTGATCAAAAGAATGGGCAGAAAGAAAAACATGTGAAAATGAGTAGAAAAAAGGAAAAGGGAGGCATGCATGCACGCACGCAGCTAGCTAGGGAAGGAGCTGAGAAGTCACATAGGGAAATTAAGCAAAGCCAAGCATGTGAATTGGTACAGCTTTTGTCGACCCAACAACCTCCAACTCTGACCAGAATGTGGGGTTTTGATTTTTGTTGATCATATATACGCTTGTTTTCATATTTATTTAATTTCTGATTTTTTTATTATTCTTATGAAATGGATTGAGTGGTTATCATGGATTCCCCCGGTTGGCCACTGCCCCATTTTCCTGCTGACCTGAAAACCTTATGTACGGACTCTGCATACGGACTGCCTCTTGTCTATTTTTCACTTTTGTTTATTATTTTATTATTATTATTATTGCTATATATTTTGTTGATCACTGCATGCAATGAATTTTTTCTGACTGCAAAATCAGCACTAATTGATTATTAATAATAATGTGACTACAAAAATAGATTATACTCTATATGTTGGGCTCATTAATTCTCTGACTTCCCTTCCTTAGGTTGGCTAGCTGCAGTCTGCAAGATCGAGGCCCCATGCAAGCCTGCAATTCATGAAATTATGACAATTAATATTAATATTTGCAACAAAATTAAATTAAAATAATGAGCATGCATGCATCAGTAGTAGTCTAAGATCAGCACATATATTAATGATTATTAATAATGTACGTGACGGTGCAGTACTACAATTCATAACCAAGCCAGATTCAATCAAACTTGCGTGTATTTATATATAATATGGTGCGTGCAACGGTTTTATATATTCTTCCACCTGTATTCTTTAAATGATATTAAAAGCTCACAACTAAGAGCACATGCATGTATACGGATTACGGGGGCCGGCGGCCTTCTGCTTAAGATTCCGGCCTATAAATATTTTCTTTAATTCTTTTAGTCGATTTAACATCGTATTAGAACTAAGATTTTTAAATTAAAATTAAATTAAATTTTAAAAAAAATAAGAAAATGAATATGCGCGCATTGGTAGTTTGGAACTCTTTGATCATCTAGCTCAATCAGCATATATACACAGGACGCAACACATGAGTTTGGATGAATGACGAAGAACATGACACGTAAATGACTAGGGAATATATCTGAAAGATCAAACACATGAACGTCGTACGCCATCAAAGCCAAGTAAAGGAGACAAGACACAACTAACTCCAAGTCATACGACTTCACAACCCCGTAATCGAGTACATTATATATATATATATATATATGCATGCAATTAATTGTCATTTCGGAAAGTAACTGATCTCACTTCTTCACAGCACTAAATACAGATGCAAGAAGAGTACTGTCTGCCATTACTAATTACCACGTACCAATATCAACGGGCATGCGTATAAATTAATATCTATAGATAAAGATCATGATATCTTGCATGACGACATTCATAGGTTTTCAATTAATCCAATTGATTAATTTTATCCTTACAAATATCACTACAAAGAAATACAAACGTGTATTTGTTATCAGTTATTAATTACAAAAATTATCATTTTTTACTAAAGTGAATCCATTCTTAAATCAAATAACCCGTATACTTATTTTTCTTGTAGTTCGCGTATTTTCACCAAACAAGAATCAAATGTTAGCTAGGTTATAATTAATTTCAAAAGTTATGAGTACTGCTATTATTGATACCCCATACAAAGCCTAATAAAAAACACAAGTTAATTACTCTATGGACAGATATATAATAAAGCTCCAAGAATCAATAACACTATACAAGAAAAAAAGAAGAAGAAGAAATTTCCAACAAGTAAAGACACCATTAAAATTCACAAAGTTTTAAGCATGGAGACAAAGGGAATGATTCGATTTCTTAAGATTCCAATGCCCGTGGCGCTTGATGTGCCAATAGAATTATATATATATATATATATATCTATATATAAGGTGGTTTTGCATGCACATGGGGCGTGCGGAGTGCTAAAATGATGCGCGCGCACAGGGCGATAGAAAAAGAAAAGGGACAAAGCGAGGAATAAACTCATAAGGGTGTTTTCTAATTTAAAGGAAGAGACTTTGATTAAGCTAATCATGGGATTATTCCCCCCCACTAATAATTATATAAATAAAACAACCTGGTTACCTCGAAACTGTTGTTTTTGTTAATATATATGAAATTTATCTACTTTTTTTTTTTTTTTATATGCATGATCAGAGATGATGAGATGTTAGTATATCTATCGACAGGGACATGACATGCATATCTCTTTGATGGATCCACCCTCCATTAAACACGAGTCATGCATGATGGTCCCATTCATTAAAGGAGCAAGAGTAAAAAGTCTTGTCCTTTCGTATAATATGGTGGGGGATGCAATGCATGCATTTCTCTTTATGGGTTTTGTATTCTTTCTGATCATTTGATTCAATATTATTGTGATCACAGCAATATTGCATGGTACTACTACTACTAACCTCAACCTGGATTATTGATCGATATTGCAATTGGTTCACGCAACACTTCAACTACCAAGACTTTGCCAGATTATATATCATGCAAGGAAAGATTAATTTTATACCGAAATACGATATATCAGTCGCATAATTAATACTGTTATAATAAGATTTGATTTGTAAGATAATATTTTAATTTTAAATTTTTAATTAATAATGTAAATAAGTGTAGAGAATTATATGTAGAGATGAGGGAGGGTTGAGATCGATGTAGAAGATGAGGATGATGATGTTGATAATGCAGCCACACTGAGGTCACCATCCAGGCGATTCAAAGATATCTCCATAGGGGGAGGTGACTGAAGGTTCTTTGTATAGTCCACTAAGAAAAGAGTAGTATAGCCACAAATATTTTCCGTGTGTGGGACCCGTTTCTAAGCAGGCACTTTAATTGCACTATTAAAAAGTGGGGTTCAATCAATCAAGTTCCATTCCCTTCCTTCCTGCAACTTGTGGATAAAGATCGATCGGTTTGGATGTATTATGTGAATGAATGAATATTGTACGTACGCTGTGCAACCAAATTCCTTACCCACATTTATCCCCCGCCCTCTTCAATGCCCACTCTTTAATGCCCACCCTCTCATTTCTTTGTGCTCTTTAATGTGATTCTCAAGGTTTTTGTTTTTTCCACTTTACACAAGGTTTATAACTGGTTTATAACTATAAATATTATTTTTCACAACGACCAAACCCATTATTTAAGATATATATATATATATATAATATATAGTCTAGGTACGTAAGCTAGCTAGCAATTAAGATGCATGGTTACATATGGACATGACGATACAGTGATGAGCAGAAACTCGTTCAAATTAAGAACCCTAGAAGGCAAGCAGGACGCGAGATTCATGGCATGGATTAGTGTTTGGAGGGAACCTTTATCATTAAAATAAATAAATAAAAAAACAAGAGCAGTAAATATCATTGCTCTTGTCCCCTGTGTGTGACACACTACCCACGCTTACCTTCTGATGATCTCATATATATTCTGGGCACCCACATTAATTAATTCATTTAATACTATTTAAACACTGTTTCCTTCCAAGAATCTATATATTTTATAGTACTGTAACATGACCGACAATGCCTTTTGAAAATAACTCAGAGCTATCTTCAATTCCCTTCTTCGGCGTACTATTGTAAGTTTCTAATTAATAAACATAAGCTGCATGCTATAAATACTGGCATTCACGTGGGAGATGAGAGTGATTATTGCTGGTGATCAGGAATATCTTATCTACTGGCTACAACAATTGTAGCAGGAGTACGTACCCACTTCATCATTTACCTATATATATATATATACGTTTATTTATTTACTGACAATTTTTTAAAGACCGTTGTTGACCATAAAGATTTTTAAATTTTAACCATATTGTGGTAAATTTAAATAAAAAATAACAATAATTTAGAATTTTATACATTTAAAGGCATTATTAAGTTAGGTATAATAAACAAGCTGCTAGAAATGCATTTAGATCAATGAAGAGAGATTTTCTCTGTTGCAATTGATTTGTTAACTGGCGCGGGGAGATTTGTTTTGATCACTTGAAATAAAGGGAAAAAAATCGTTCGGAGGTTTGATTTTTCATCAGAACGAAATCAATAATTTCACAGCCTTTTCATCGTGAGCATGCTTCACTGTACCGTAAATTGTCTCTCTGTGTATCATGAGGTCGAAAATGTTAATGATATTTGTTGATACCTCGCCAGCCTTCTCGTTGTCCTTGTGTCGAAGTTGCTTGATGGCTGGGGGCAACTGGAACATAACTTTCAATGCCAAAATTAATATGTTATATACTCGAGGGAGAGTGAGATCGAGATTCTAGGATCATAATCTTATTTTCCATATTGTGCTTGTATATATATATATATATATATATATATATATGAGCTTTTATACTCTTAACTTTCTAGGCGTAGTCATGTTTCCTTTGTGCTTGTGATATCTTTCCCCTATTTTGGAAGGCATGTTGTCGCATTTAATATCGTAGCTCTTGTCGGAAACAAGATTTCAACCCGTATCGAGTCTCTAAGATTAGGGTGGCATGTCACCGCATTTAATGCGATAACCCTGTTGGGACTTTGAACCTTCTAAATTCACCATCCTAAAGATCTACCATTTACAAGAATGACAAGAAAAATAGAGAAATAATAATAACACAAGGTATTTACATGGAAATTCCTAAACAAGAGAAAAATCACCAGATTCAGAGAAAAAAATCTACTATGTGAAAAATTATTACAATAACACAATTTTTCTCCTCACCCTAAATACACCCACAAAGCTTCCCACTAATAAAATTTTAACTTCCCACATCTTCCCCTTTTACAAAAAGGCCAACAAAAGAATTTAACTAAAATAAAAAATTATTATATAAGCTTTCAACTGGTGTACTTAAACTAAGAAGTTAAGCCTCTTATTTATAGGCCTGAGCCTATGCCCTTTATTTTCTTCCCACTGGTGTGGGACTAAAGAATGAGAAAAAAAACCAACAATCTCTACCTTACGACTTTGACTGGTCCCATAACCAAACTCCACCCCAATGAAAATCTTCATAGCTTCTACTATCATGCTCCACCATAAAAACATATCCACTCAGAATAAATTAATTTCAAACATTTCCCTTCGGCTCATGTCGAAAAACAATATTGTTGAAAATTATGGTGTAACTTTCATGTTTGACTTTTATAGAAGTTCATCAGCCATCGACATGAATTTCTACCACACACCCTGCATCAATGTCAAACCAATGCTTGTGTACAAACTTGTGGACCCGATAACATTAACACATCCTTTATCATGACAACTTTTGTGAATTAATGGTATGCCATGAGGACGTACATATCCCTTTTTAAATATCAAAATCTTCCATGGAGAGAGACACAACGTTAGCATCATTTCCAGTATCTCCATTTATTGACTTAGAGCTACTTGCTGAACCTGCTCCAGCTCTTGAACAATTTTTCTTAACGTGCCCAGATTGTCCACACCTCCAGCAGACTACTTTCTTCTTCATGGAATTCTTCATCTTCCAATTTCTAGCTGCTACCATTACTAAGTTTTCAAGTGGAACATTACTTCAATTACCTAGTCTTCTCTCTTCATAAAAGATTTTACTGGTAACCTCTGAAAAAATTATTTTCTCCTTCTCATGTATCAAAATAAACTTCATGTGCTCATAGGAAGGTGAAAAAGATCAAATAAGTCTCAAGGCTTGGTCATTATCATCAATTTTAACTCCAATAGATTCTAGTTCAGCGACAATGCCATTGAGAACGCTTAAATGATCTGAAATAGTTATACCTCACTCATTCGCACTGTATGAAACTGTTCATTCAGGTACACACAATTTGAGACGTCCTTCGTCTGATACAACTCTTCAAGTTTTTCCCAGAGTTTATTTGCTGTAGATATTCCATGCACATTTGCAAGAACATTTTTTGCCAGGCACAGACGTATCGCACTTGCTGTTCTTAAATCCAGATTCTCCTAATTTTCATCGCTCATTTTATATATGCTCTTTTCACCAGTCACACTAGTACCAGTGCTGACTTCAGGTGTTGGTTGGCCCTTCAATGCCTTGTATAATCTTGATTGAATCAAGACATCCGTAACTTGTACTTGCTACAAGTCAAAATTAATTCTCCTATCAAATTTCTCCACCACAAATCTGAAAGGATTTGAAGCCCTACTTCCTGACATTGATTTGATGAATTTACTGTAGAAATGAATAGTAATTCACTAAGTAAGTTCCTAGGAAAGATTAGAGGGTCACAATGGACACTCTTAAAACTTCCAATCTCCTAGACAGAACCTCTTTAGAGAGTACATATCCACACTACCACACCAAAATTCCATCCCACAAAAAGAACCTAGTGGCTCTGATACCAATTGTTGAAAATTTGGATCTTCCAAATTCACCCCCTTAGAATCTACCTTTTGCATGAATAACAAGAAAAATAGAAAAATAATAATACAAGATATTTACGAAGAAACTCCTAAACAGGAGAAAAACCACCAGACCTAGAAAAGAAAATCCACTATATGAAAAATTATTACAATCACACAATTTTTCTTATCACCCCAAATACACCCACAAAGTTTCCCCACTAATAAAACTTTAACTTCTCACATCTTTCCCTTTTACAAAAAGGCCAACATAGGAATTTAACAAAAGTCAAAAGTTACTAGATAAGTTTTTAATTTGTGTACTTAAATTAAGAGGCTAAGCCTCTTATCTATAGGCTTGGGCTTATGTCCTTTATTTTCTTCCAATCGGTGTGGGACCAAAGAAGGAGCAAAAAACCAACAATCTTGTTAGGGACAAGATCTAAACCTGTATCAGGTCATTTAATGCGGTGTGGTTGAAAGCGTGCCCGTGTGAAAGTTGTCCCATCTTTCCTATGCTGGTTTAAACCAGTTAGATAGTTAACACATGGGCTTCTGGTCATGGCAAAGTGGGCTATGGCCAACCCGACAAGGGACAAATGTGTCCTTCCAATATTTACACCCACCTTATATATAATTAGTATCTTTTCTAAATAAAAAATAAAAATAAAAAAATGGCATGAGGGCGTAATATTTTGATGTGCATTTGCTCCTAGTTTTTAATACCATAGATATATGGCCAATTTAAGGCTTGTTTGGATACTTAAATGGAGTATCTTAGGATTCTGTGAATAGTAATAAAATTACTTTAATTAAGATGTTTTATTAAGTTTTGAAAAATAAATAAGAAAAAGTTAAATAAAAATATTATGAAGTTAAAAAATTATTTTAATATAATTGTTTGAAAATTATTTTTTATTTTGAAATTTGTAAAAATTGTATTAATTTTTGAGTTTTGTTTTGAAATTTGTAAAAGTATTATTAGTTTTTGTGTTTAGAGAATAATTAGGTAATTATTAGATGAAAAAAGTTAAAAATTTGAAATTAAAAAAGTATTTTTTATTTGAGTGACATTTGAGAATAAAACTATAAGAAGTTTTGAAAACTATCAAAATTTTATGTCTCATCTCTATGTGCAAACGAACACTCGAATTTTCTATAAGGTTGACTGTTGAATGGAATTAATATCCTAAAATAAACTCTAGTGTACATAGCATTGACATGTTGATAAACATAGAGTAAAGTGGCATTAATAACAAGCTTAATATACATATAAGTAAGGCTAGATGCAATCTTGGGACATGTAAATTTTGCGTATTTCTTTTGAAAATAAGTGGAATTTATCATTAAAAAAAGATTTTTTTTTTCATATAAGTTCTAGATTTCTCCTTTTTTTCAAAGAGACATGCAAGACTTAGTTGTTACTCTCTAATGTCAAACCTAATGATCTATTTGTTTTCTTATATATACACATATTATGCACATGTGTGTGTATTGTGATGTCTCTAATCTCTCTTTTGTGATTTGACGGGTTGTCAAGAAGTCGGGACATGTAACCTCGAATTATATACTCGATATGTTCTTGACAATATTAAACATGCTCCTAGCATGCCACTACTAATATGATGAATTTGCAGCAGAAAAATATTTAGACTAAAATAATAAGTAAAAGAGATGTACTTCTTAAATCCTATTACCGACACTCTCCCTCTCAAACTCTGTCTCAGAAATCTTCCAAATCGCTATAGTAGGAGGCCTCTTCCTTATCCTTTCTCCATCTCTCCTTTCTCTTCTTTTCCCATTCTCCTTCCCTCCTCTTCCCCCTCTCATTCCCTTCTTTTTCTTCTTTTCTTAATTTTTTTTTTGTTTCCTTTAAAGCTAAAAAGACAGATCTACAGTTCTTTAGCACCTATTGTGAGGCACGAGCAGTATAAGATGCTTCCTAAGTCAATCGTTGAGAAGATAGTGGTAGATCACCAAATCAGATCGTTCAGATCTGACTTTTATGGTTAATTTCGAAATCTTCCGGAATAGATCTAAATTATAATTCACCATTTTCACATCTATCTTTCTACTTTCATTATTGTTTCCTTTTGTTTAGTTAAAAAAAAAAAAAAAGATTGTCTATTGGACTTTTTATCTGTAGGTTAAGTCCTCTCCTTTTATGGAGGGTGGGGTATGAGTTTTTGTTTTAGACAGAGTGCAGTCTTTTAGACGATTTGTCTATAGAGAACTACAATAGTAGTTAAAATTATACCAGTTACAAATGAATTTGTATATTGATGGAGCTCTAAATGTAGTAGTTAGCTTGTGATATGAGAGTTTTTCTGTATGTATCTGGTGATAAATGTAACTTTTCTATAATGAATTAATAAAGTCAAATTCCCATAAAAAAAAAAAGAAAAAAGAAAAATTAGTATAGGAGGAAAATTTTAAACCTCCAAAATACAGCATCAGCTACCATCCACGATGAGTCACCAAATACATCCACAATATCACTAGTTGTTATATAACCATAAATTATTCAAATACAATATTTATATATATATATATATATATATATATATATATATATATATATATATATAGAGGGTCATCGTTCAATCATAAAGGATTTTATTACGCATCAAAAGGGGGAGGCTGAAAAAACAGTGACAATTATTAATATTGATGATGAGGTTGAGTCATTAATTGATATTCGTGGTCATAATTAGAGTAGTTTAAGTGAATGGACTGATAACTTGTGTACTAATTATATATGATTTTAAACCACTGATGATGATCATGAGGACAATGCCTGCATGAAGCCAGCTTCAATCCATCATCAGAAAATATATATGTATAAATTATTCATTGCCTTTAAACAACTTTACGTACGTTTTGATCAATTGTGTCGGATTTCAATGATCCTCGATCGGTACCATGATCAGGATCCTCACCGAGACGTATATTTCTTTTTCTTTTTTACATATTTTTTAAATTTGTTTACAATATTATTAAAAACATTTCCTTAATCATGAAAAACAAACAATGGAGACCCATTATTGATATAGAAATGATACGATGCTATCCTAGAAAACATGTTGCACATCCTGTCATAGCAGAAGTATTAGCTTTATGGAGGGCCATGAAGTTATGTGAAGAGCTACAATCCAGGAATGTGCAACTAAAAGGCGATGCATTATCTATTGTAAAAGCTGTGTTTAGAAGTGAATTGGGAATGGCATGGTCCATTGATTGAGGATCTAAAAGCTGTTTTGCACAATAAAGGGAGCTGGAAAGTGGCACATGTGAAGAGATCTTGTAATAGTGTTGCTCATAGTCTTGCAAAGTTAGCTTTAAATGCAAGTGAAGAGTTAGTATGGATGGAAGATCATCCTAAGGAAGTTCTGGAAAGTGTTAGTTTTGATAAACAGTGTAATATGGTCAATACATGAATACAAAATGCAAGTTTCCTTTAAAAAAAAAAAAAAAAAAAAGAAATGATACGATGCCGCCTGTATTGTATCGTTCAAGTATACTGTTCATCATTTTTAATTTTTTTAATTGAGGAAGTGATTTTTAATGTAGTAATATATTTTTATATTTTTAAAAAATGTTTTAAAATGAGAAAAAAAAATGATAAGATAATTTTTAACCAACGGTACACTTGAGCGGTCAAGTGTAGCTAGGGGACTGATCTTATCGATAGGAGTATCTTTTTCCATAAGTAATTATATATAACCAATTATTTTTCACTTTTACAAAGGATAATACAAACCGAAAGCTCATGCATTTGAATTTTGAACTGTATGGCTGCATGCTGATCTCTGATCATAAGTACTACGGCTATATATATATATATATACACATATATATTATATCGAATTAATCAGATACGTAAATCATGTATGCGTGTGTAGATAAAAAATTAATGGAGTCATGCCCATTGAAGACTCATTACTAATAACAAAGGAAGAATTAAAGTTAATACATAAGGTAAGGATCGATGAGTCTTAAAGTCTAAAGAAATTGACTTAGATATATAAATGTTAAAATGACATAAAGAAAGCAAGATTCAACTACTCTAAAGAAGGAAAGAGACTTCTATAAAATGATGAAATCTATACATTTTTACATACTTCTCTACCGACATAGGCTCCTCATATTATTGGCTCCCCCTTTGGCCACACTTCTATATAGATGGTTGTTTTCAACCTTTCTAAAATCCTATTTCATTTATTGTATTGAGAGTGAGAGATTATAAGGAATTGTAAAATATCAAACATCATGAATTTCGCCTCCAAACGACTAGCAGACGTAGATTTTTATGCCGAACCACGTAAATATCTTTTTTTCTTCTTCTTTTACGTTTTATATGGTTTATTTATTATGTATTTCGTGGATGAGCATCCGAGTACTGTATCAGCATCATCGTGAGTCATTCAACCTCCTACCAAGTTTGAAAAATATATCAACAGCAAGCAGGCATGACGTTTGCCTTCTTGAATCATTATCATATGCATGATCGTAAGTTATGATAAAAAATGAGGATGTTTCAAGTTTTTTGCTTTGAACAGTACTGCTTTTTTAACGGACTTTCTTTATGTTCTTCATTAGTTCATTTACCTCATGAGTTGCATCACTTCGGTACCACCTTTCTAATTCCAACAATTTTTCCCATATATATAGATTCAGGAGTTATTAAAGAGTTAATGAGCCCTTTTGTTTAGGAATCCTATAATTATCCAACCCAAGTATTTTCTCGAATTAGGAGAGAAATGATCAAGAAAATAAGGCCTTGTTTAGTTACACAGTTCAGATAAGATAAGATGAGATGATATATTTTGTTGAAAGTTAAATAAAATATTGTTATAATATAATTTTTTAATATTAATTTTTTTTAAATTTAAAAAAATTGAATTGTTTATTATATTTTGTATAAAATTTTGAAAAAGTTATAATTATTAGATGAAATAGTTTGGTATTTGGTAACCAAACTAGACATAAGAGTCTATACCTTAGCATTAATTATGTGCGTGTCTATTAAAAAAATATTATAAAGTTAAAAACAATGAATATAATTTTTTAATATTATTTTTATTTTAAAATTTGTAAAAGTTGTATTAATTTTTATGTTTAGATAATGAAGAAGTAATAATTAGATAAAAAAAAATTGAAAATTAAAAATTAAAAAATATTTTAAATTTAAATAATATTTTGAAATGAAATTACGAAGTAGTTTAAGAATCTTAAAAACATCTCTCCGTCTAAACGTCCTTAATTTGTATAAAAGTTTTTTTTTTTTTTTTTTTTATCAAAATTTTATATTTCTTTATTGAAAAGGTATATTCATGTAAAATAAATAAATAAATAAAATAAATGTGAAAAGATTTTTAAAATTTCTTTATTGATTCGGTTGAGAAGGATTGTCAAATGGAACGTGGTAGGCCACTACTAGGCCCTACTACGTGGGACTTTTATGTAAAATTCCACTAAAGCCAAACATCTTTAGCAACCTTTTATAATAACCACATATGGGATTAATGGACATTAGCGACATTTTACCTTACTAAACACCATTGCAGCTAATAATTCATGATAACAACGACCTTTATAGAAAGAAATCACCGCAAAAGTACAATAACGGATAAAAGATATTACAACATCCACTTCCCATGCCAATCAGGAGCGATACAATTACAATTATTCACAACTATTCATAATAAAATAATATTTTTAAATTAAAACACTTAAAAGTCAATAAAAAAAAGTTATAAAAATTTTAATTTCTTATTAGGTATGTAGTTTTATAAACGGTGTGTAATAGTAGTAGCTTTATTATTTTTGTTAGTTCTATCGTGTCGGTTTTGAGTCTGTCAAGTCTAATTGATCTCGTATTAACTATATTTTAACCTATTTGAAAAAGGAAAACGCTAGTCGAGCCTCTCAAACTTATCCCTCAATCTTATCATTTATGCATTTTAATTTTTTTTTTTAATTTTTTTTTACTTAATGGTTAATAAAATGATTATTAGTGAAATTGTGTGTTCTTTTTTTTAATTTTTTTCTTAATGATTAAAGATGTTAAAAAATATTTACGAAAAAATAATCCTCACATTTGTGCTAGTAGTATGCCCAGCAGTAAGTGCTGGGCGGACCGCTGGGGCATACTGCTACCACCATCCTTTGGAAATATAGATAATATCTCTTCATGCTAATAAATTGTGTTGTTATTGGATAAAATATTAGGTTCTATTTGGATAGAATATAAAAATCAACTATAACCTATTAATATAATATTAGATTCGTGTCAAGTTTATGGGTCGTGTCAACAATGATCAGTCCTAAGTATATCGACATAAAATGCATAAACAAATAAGGTAAATTGTAGCTAATTGGATAGAATTTTTATTTTATTTTTTAAAATAGAATCATATAGTCATAATTGTGGGCCATTTCTTTGTAGTGAGGAATGATATATGAAAAATGGGTTGGTATTTCTCATTTATTTAGATGGAATTATCAGAACTTTGAGACTCAATTCGCAAATGAGGATACATAGCTTGTCGCTCTCAGCTAGCTGGCAATTTTAATTCCTATTTAAAGAAAATTCAACATCCTTTTTAATTGTCGTTACTATTCTTCCTATGTATGTTGAAAATATTGGATAGAAAAAGTCATAATCTGAGATGGGGATTTGGACTTTAGGTGAGCCCGACAATAGGGACGTGAGTGGGCCAGACTACAGGATGCTGGGCCTCTGGTGCATTAAAATCGGCCTACTTTGTCTTCCAGTTTGGCCTTCATTGTGGGGCCCAAAGATAACCAAACCAAGGAAGCTACCTACACCTCCTGACGTGGGGTTTTGGACACCTCATGACCATTACTTCGATACTTCAGTCCATGTCTTAAAATTATGATCCTGCATCGCTATTTCTTTGAGATATAAAGATATATATTTATTTCACTTAGAAGCCTTACACTTCACATCTAATGAATAGAAGATTTTTTTTTTCTTAGAAGGTGAGTGGTGTAAGATTTTTATGTAAAATTTCTCTTTATATATATATATAGAAAAATTCTACTTAGCAACCCTACACCGCACACCTCTATCTAATCAACATGTAATTTGTCATTTTACGATTTTGCTCTTCTATCTTAATGGCTAAATATGTGTGTATTTAAATAAAATAAAAAAAAATGACAAATCACATATATAGTTAGGTGGATGTGTGTGGTGTAAGACTTTCTTGTAACAGTTTTCATATATAAAATAAAATAATGATACGAACAAAATCCTTTTTATAATTTTTTATATAATCATATTTTAGAATAAAAATATTTAGGTAAAAGTAATGTTATTTTTATAAATTATTTTACAAAAATGTCTTTAATTTAAAACATAATTAAATAAAGTGTGGCAAAAAAGCGGAACCGTATTGGGCCTGGAGAGGGAGCTTGAGGTCTAGGACTTGCATAGTCTACCAATCTGTCATCAATTACATGTTTGCGTTTCTTTTAATAGAAGAATGCTATTCTTCATTTGAGCATTATGACCAACCAACGACAATCACACCAACTAATGTCATATTTTCTGTGGTATTTCATCTAAACGGTTGATCTATGAAACTATTGAAAGTGTAATATCAACCAATGTGACCAAACGATAATAAAATCAAGGATGAAAAAAAAAACGTTGCTCTTTTATTTTTTATAACAAGGTTGTAGACATAGAGACTCGATCTTCAAAGATCCCTTGCGAGAGATGAAATATATGCCATTTAAGCTGCAAACATCATTGGCAAAACACTTGGTGTATTCACTATTTATTATGGATGGGAACTACAACATTCTTGTTTGTGTGTCAAAACTTTACTCGTCATTCATCAAAATCTCAATACAAACTCTCAAACTTGGCTACAACTACATAACTGTAGTAGTTATATTTGATTGCTCTGGCCTATTGCAAATGAACCACACAAAATCAATGACCGAGTCAAGTCCCCCTTAGGCCTTACCCTCGGCATCCAGTCGCTCAGCCATTGTCTACTGCCCACACAAAACCGTTTAGGAACTGCTTATCCCGCTTTTTAACTTTCTATTCTTATTGTTGCTGCTTCATATTTTCTGCTGCAAGGTTTTGCGGAAAAACTTCCTCTTTTTCGATAGTCCCTTTTGCTTTTCATCTCTCTTCCTCTTCTTTGTTTCTTTTTGGAATGACTTTCCAACTAAGGAAGGTTGTTCTTTCAGCGCAAAGCTCTTCGCAACATGCCCCAAGTGAAGTTTCTTCACCATGAAAATTCTTTTCAGCTCACCACGATGGGCAGCATATGCTCGGACCCAAGAGCAAAATGTGGTTATGGCCAGTTTCTTCATCCTTGGCTATTCCCATAAATATGAAAGGAAAAACACTAAATTCAGAATCCATGAAAAGCAACATGCTATTTTGTAAAAGATTAAATATTCAATCATCCTAATATACCCATACTGACGGACTCGTTGATAAAAAATGAGCAAAGATTATTATACCTCGGCCAGTATAAATGCTTCAAGTGTCTTCTGCAGAAGTAGCGCCCAGGGATGAGACTCTAAGTCGAGAACCTTCTTGACATGGCGTTTCTCATTATACAATGGAAAACTATCCAATACTTTAAGGAGGGGATACTCGGTTAGTAATATGCCATGCTTCTCCAAGTCCTGTAAATAATCCATTTCAACTGGTTGCAAAAATAACAATGAATCTCCTCTTTCACCCAGGCGAGCAGTTCTACCAACCCTGCATCATGGATCAAAGAGAGCATTAAGCTCCTATGGAACAAGACACAACATGAAACAGAAACACTATTTGGGCTGGATTTTACATATTCTTAAGACCCGGGCTGGGGAATTCTCACATGCTCAGAAATAAAACTTATGCCAATGAACCCTGAATGAAATTTTAACCTCTAACCAGAGAACAGTATTCCAGGGAGCCCAATCAGATCTGGGCTATGCGTGCTTTATTTTTCAAGAAAGTTTGGAAAATTTACAATACCACTGTTCTAAGATGTAGTCAACCAGATAAGAATCTGATGTGGTCTCAACAATTATGAATCTCATGTAAATAATATGAACATGTAAACAGTATGAGGCATATTATATCATGACATTTGCCCATTGTCTTCCAAGCGGGCATTTTTTGAATTGTCATATTTGTTTGGATAGAAAGATATCAAACAACAAAATTATCGGCACCATTAACAGTTGCCCAGAGAGTCTACATCGGCGAAAACCAAAGAAAATCTCAAAACAATGAAGTCATACCTGTGCACATATTCTGTGGCCTCCCCTGGAGAATCATATTGTATAATGAATCGAACTTTTGGGAAATCCAAGCCTCTAGCAGCAACATCTGTGGACAAGAGAAGAGCCAGTTTTTCTGTTTTAAAAGCCTGAAATGCGGTTCTTCTATCATCCTGCCTCATATTTCCATGTAACCGAAGAGTTTTGCATCCAACAAACATCTGTCTTAGTTTTTCTTCTGGTTGTGGATGAGGTGAGAATTTGAACTCGCTTAGAAGAGAATGGTGAAAATCTACAGCGTCACATGTTGAAAAGAATACCACAATCTGTAGAATGAGCATGTGAGTGAACTTAGGTTTACTAAAGCATAAAACGAAGATAGCTTTTAAGCCATAAAAGTACTCTTGTATAAACAATCTGGAAGAAAAAGGCAGCAGTGACCTTATTTTAGACAGTAAATTATAAAGGAAATCTGGAAAGCACTAAGGGTTA
The DNA here is from genome assembly GCA_011037825.1 of Carya cathayensis. Lineage (NCBI taxonomy): Eukaryota > Viridiplantae > Streptophyta > Magnoliopsida > Fagales > Juglandaceae > Carya > Carya cathayensis. Next base: position 856,282 of record QGSO01000321.1, read on the forward strand.
CAGATTTTGCTCAAATCTAGGAATGCAAGTGGATATGACAATTTTTCAGAGAACACATAAAGTTCAAAAATGTTATTGATGCCCTGGGATTGGCTGTAGAAACTGTAGTCTCTTAAAATAAAATAATTCATGACCGGAAACACTAATAATGTGAGGATAACTCACCAAGATAATGGAAGCACGTGATCGAAAATAATTTTATGGAGCTTGAGAAAAGTCATCTCACCCTAAACCAAACACACGCATCCTATTTTTCATTACTTATTCTGTTCTTTCATTTTGTGCAGTGGGGGCTAGGCCGACAAATTACAACATTAATTTTGAAGTCATAAATTACAGAGGTACTCAAAACTCTGGATCCCACCAATGTTACACACCAGTGACAAAGAAGGATATACACCAGTAAGTTTTCTTTTTTGTAATAAGAATATACACCAGCAAGTTAACACGTTATTTTTTTTTTTGATAAGTAGTAAGTTAAAACGTTATTAAACTTTTATACCCACCAAATCCAGTGTAAAGCCGTTTAGGAAATACAAAATCTAAAACCTCACATAATACATAAACTGGTGAAATGTTTAAAAGTTCAACTGTACTCTTACCTTTTGGGAAGTTCCTCTCTCAAGAAGATCCTTTAGAATGGACAGAAGTACAGCAAGCCGCAAGCCACAAGACACTGCATAAAAATTCCATCAGGGCTTTTCCATAACAATGTCGTGGAATCCAACTTTGTACAGGTATGTACCTTTCACATATCTCTGAACTAACTGAGCTGGAACTCTAAAATCTCCATTTGAAGAGCTCATCATTTTAACAGGATGTTCTAATTCATAATTTGCATCAGATCCCAATGAACCAAAATCTTTAATTGATAACACTGGCTGCTTTTTCTTGTAATCAAGGCCGATCATAACAGGATTCTCTAAACTTATTTTGGCAAGATGATTTACTTTTTCATTTAAGGTAGCTGACAATAGAACATTCTGCCTAGGATGCTCAGAAATATATGACTCAGCAATCTCCTTGTCAACGGATGCATCTTGCCTTGAACCTAAGATATCTAATATTTCCTCTATTTCTTTCCCAAATCCTAATTCCAAAATCCTGTCAAGACCAGATAAAGCTAATGAAGGCATGAAAAGTGTGAAAAAATCAAAGATTTGGAACAATACCATAAAAGTTAGGGTGAAAAATAAGATATTAACTACAGATTTTTTAGTAAAAAGTATACCTATCTGCTTCATCGAAGATGATCCAACGCAAGTTAGTGTGCAAGAATGATGATGTATGCCTTAAATGATCCAAAAGGCGCCCGGGAGTTGCAACAAGTACAGATATGCCTTCAACGGACCACATGAAAAATCCAACATATTACTATAGGCTGTGTTCAAATATACTATCATAGGAGTAAAAACGATTTCTTACTTCATAACTAGACATGATTTCCTACCTTTGCGCAGCCGGGCCTTCTCCTTTGACCTGTTCTCACCACCCATTATATAGCCCGGAACAATCCAATGAAAACGGTGCAATAACTTTTGCAATATTTCATAAACCTGCATGCACAGCTCCCGCGTTGGAACAAGGACCAACGCTGTTACCAGGAGATAATTAAAGTTGAGGTACCCAAAGAAAGACATTAAAAAACCATATAATGGTGGTGACAGGTAAGTAGTAGTAGCGTGTATTGCTTCTAACATAATTCCTTACTGCTAAACACTTATTAAAAACTGATGCACAGGTCTTTCTTTTATGTTTAAGATAAAGATTCCATTAATGACACATAGTGTGTTTCCACAGTACAGAAGTATATACAAGATCCACCTAACATGCAAAAGGAAAAAGAGCTAGAAATTCTTGAAAAGTAAAGATATAAAGAAAAACATCTCGGACCATTATCCAACAATCTTCAAGACCACATCTTTTCTCTCTCCATAGATACCATAATAGACACTATGGGATCATCTTTTGCAAAATTGCATATTTATGGTTGTCAAACTGCCCTTACATTATGTTAAAAGTTCCAAAACCCAAGAAGACATCACCCAACGCATCCCAAAGAGGCCAAAGATCATGTTCCATAGGATGGTAGCAACCTCACAATGAAAATAATACGATCCGCTGATTCTCCACTTTTCTTTCACATCAACAGCAATTAACCACAATTATACCCCGCTTCCTCATGTTGTCCAAGCAGGGGGAGCCTTATTTCTCCAAGTAAGCTTCCAGGTGATGGGGCCTCAACATGAATCCCCAATATGTTAGATAACAAAACCTTTGAACCAAGAAAAATAAAATTTCAAACTCATTGTAAAGCTTTTCCCATTGATATGGCTTATTCAGCAAATCTGATTGGACGATAGCAACTAAAAACTCAAAAAAGCGATTTTCATAACCAAAAATAGAACTACTGATAAGCTAGTTTTCTCCGCACAGTGCCTGGGTTTGAATCCCACGCAGCTCATTTGCGTGTCCCTTGAAAAACATAACATAGAAAGCTCAATAATAATAATAATAATAATAAAGAACATACACGATTACGGGGCATGAGAATGGGTAACCCTCCATTAATGAAAAAACGTACCAAAAGTCCCATCAGACCGCTGAATACGAGGTTCGTGCCCCTGCAATTGGTGAATAATAGGAGCCAAATACGCAACAGTTTTACCCGTTCCAGTAGCAGCATTAACAAGTCTAAAAAAATGCTTGATTAAAGAACACAAACACAAACATCACAACGAAGGAAACAGAAAAGAACAAGAATTAGGATACACATGACGGCCAGAGAGAATAACTGGAATCGCTTGGGCCTGTACCAGCGTCGGAGAGTCGAAGTCCATCCTTTCTGCTCAAAGAAAAGCCGTGTGTTTGCGACAAGTAAGCTAACTTAACCCAGAAAATCAAGCATAAAAGGTTTCTTCTCCCAAAAACTCTTTCTAACTTGTACGTAATTTGTGTCACAGATATCTCGCAGAGAGAGAGAGAGAGAGAGAGAGAGAGAGAGAGAGAGACCTCGGAGCTCGTTGCATAAGGTGGGGTGGAGGCCGAGGCTGGAGAAAGAGCACGACGCGAATATCTCGCTTTCATTGTGCTCTTCCTTGCTCTTCATCTTTGATTCTTTGCTGGGTTTTTCGCTGCTCTTCGTCGCCATTACTAAAACCTTCTGTTCCGTAAAACTTTAGGGCGACCGGAGGTGTTAAGTACAATCCTAAATTACATACGACGTCGTTCTTATAGTTAATTCCGGGTCCGGGTTTTTGACTAACCAGTAACCAACCAACCGGATCCGGGTCCATGAATAGGCCCAGATAAGCCCGGTGATCGTTATGAAGCTGTGAAGACTGCCCGTTTGAAATTTGAGCATCAAATCGATCGATCAGGTAAAGCTTTTCATGGCTCTCCCCACTTTCCTTGTACTTGAGATTCCATTAATTATAGAACTCTGATTTTTGGATCTTGGCGCTACTCCTTTTTCCGGTGATTTAGGGTTTTGCAGAATTGTGGATTTGTGAAAACAAATTGCACAGTGGTTTTCGTTTTCTTGTTTCGGTTGATTTAAAGCCCAGTTGATGGCAACTGAAAATGAAGTTGAAGAAATTGACAGCTTGGAGAGAGGCCTATTGTCCCGTGCTGGTTCTCAGGAGGAGGTGGTAACGGAGGCAGAAGAAGAAACGGTCCTGTATACGGCGTCGTTCCAGGAGATGGAAGAGAATTTCGTCAAGTATCAGACTGCTCAGTGGGTTCTCTACTCCTTGCTTCTGATACTGGCCTGGGGAATTGGCTTTTTCATGCTTCTTTATCTACCTGTGCGGAGATATATACTCCGCAAAGATATCCGCTCCAGAAAGCTCTATCTCACTCAAAATTCCGTAGTATATAAAGTAAATTAGCAAATCCTCTTACAATCTATTTCATTTTTTTTTATAATTTTTTAAGATCACATGCAGATTAATACATGAGAATTCAATTCGATGAAATGTATTTACTTATATCAGTTATGGTGGTCGAATTTCTTCGTAGCTTTTTAGTAGTCAGCAACATGTTGTCTGATCTGTGGACCTTGGTTTCATTGTTTTTCACTTAAAGGGGTTACTAGTGACTTGTGAAAATTGTTCAATCCTATCTGATGGAGTTTAGATAATGCTCTATTTTACGTTATAGAGAAATTGTGCACTTATGGATGCCATTGAGTAATTCTGTTTCTTTTGGTCAGGCCACAAAGCCGGTACCATTTCCATGCTTTGGAGTGTTGAAGAAAGAGAAGCATGTCTTGTTACCTTCAGTTGCCGACCTTGTCATTGAACAAGGTAACGTGTTGGCACTATACTTCTACATTATCTCAAATTCGCGACAAGTTTTATCAAAATACTGCAGTTGATTGCTTTTACAAACTGGGACTTTAAGTAGGATTAAGTAATTGCTAATTGCTATGTATTGGCCCAAAAGATAAAGAGAAAAAAGAGCAAATATTGACTACTGAGACTGACTTCCCAGCTCACGGTACACTGGAATAGTTAGAAATACAAGACGATAGCAGTTTATATTGTTAGAAAATTTAAATTTGGTTGACTCTGACCTGCCGGTTGTTACAAATTGAGTTGGTAGAACCTGGCTGCTCATGAATTGACAGACCTTCAACTGTTCTTGCTGCTTTTACCCTTCAGATCTAGATGCATACATATATGTGGGTGGGTATTTGAATTAACAGCCTAGGTTCTCCAAGTACATCTTTCCTGGGAACATTTTGGAAATCTTTATTTTTATTTTCAGGATATTTGCAATCCCTCTTTGGTGTCTACTCTCTTAGAATTGAAAATGCTGGTGTAAGACGGCCTCCAAGTGATGATGTTCAAATCCAGGGAGTTGCAGATCCAAGCGCTTTCAGAAAGGTATTTCTTGTTACATATCACCTTTGTCTGGTGACTTCAGGTTGATGGATACAAGTTCCTCTGTCTCCCTTGATGCCCTTTTCAGGCTGTTCTTATTCATCTCGCACATATGAGAAGTGAGGTTTCTTCTAGACAGGTTTCCACAATTGAAGACACTCCCAATCTAAGGGTAGGTCATTCATCATATGCTTAGATACTGCTGGCATAGAATTACAAGCTCAATATTTGTTCTGATAATAATTTATATTATGTTTGTATTTTTCAACACTTCATCTCTTTCTCTCTCTCCATTTTTTTAATATACGTCTCTCTGTGCGCGGACTGCAGGGGTCCCCATCAAAATCTTTAAGGCACGATTCTTTTCCTCATTTTGGGGAGCAAGTACTACTACAAAAACTGGAGGAGGTTGGAAATTCAGTGAAGGTAGAAAACCAGAACAAAATCCTATTTTCTATAAGTTTGGAATGCTCTCTTTTCTTATCATGTGTATTCTGTCACAGAGAATTCAAACCTTAATTGAGGACCAGCAGTCTCAAACATCAGAACCAATAGATTGAGGTAAGTGGGCTCATAAGGCATATTAGAATGACTATTTTTCTAGCTTTGTCCCATGCTTTGTTAGACATTTCTTTATGCAGAAGCTGAATCTTTTGAATAATAAACTCATTGACATGCATGTATCACCAACTTCAAGTCTACCAAAAAATAAGTCATGACAAATTTCTAAATGCATCCCTATCTGGCTAATCCTTTTCATCTGCATTCACTTATCTTTCAAATGAGTTTGGACCTTCCATTGAATGGGCAACCTCCTGGATTGGTTATTCATCTATGGCACAGGTTCAAGAATCCCAAGAATTCAACATTTTAATTTTTGCATCATTATTGTAATAATTTTTATTCAAGTAGGATTTAACTTATCCGGACATTGTCTATAGGCTGACTGGGATCTCCCCATGCTTTGTAAAATGGAATTTGGCTTGTAAATACAATCGAGAGAATTTTCATGTTGAAGAAGCTTTTTGTGTTAGAAAAACTTCAGCGGATTCATTTAGCTACTGACAACTTCAAAATAGACATGAACTTGACAAAAGTTTAAACTAGCAGGACTTGTACTACTTTGTACCCCACTCTACCTTTGCTACACAGAGGTTGAGATTATTTATGTGGTTTCTTGAATACTATTATAATTGGTTTTCTTTGTGCTTTTTGCTCCCTTTTTTTTGGTTGTCTTGGCATACCAGTTATAACTCCAAAATGGGAAACAAGAGAGATTATTGATGTCCATGTTGACCTAGATCTTGATTTGCAATGCAGGATTCAAAGTGAAGCGTAATATGGTATCGGGTCTTTTAAACTGAGAACACATTTTTGTATTTGCTCCTTTGAGCTGCCATTAGAGGATTGATATCTTAGACCCTACTATAGTTGTTTGATTTTGATAGAGTTGCATTTGTTTCCATGTGTATGTTTATGGGAAGCTAGATGATCATTTGGTTTTATCTTATCATTGACGGGCTGAAATGTTACCTTTTTCATTTATCTTAAATCATCCCCTGAGAGGTCTCTGAATGTTTTTATGCACTTTTATTATTATTTATTCTTTTAAATCTCGGCTACCTTCTAAACCCCTTGGAGATTGCGCTGTGTCCAACTTATGTTCTATACTTTGATGCTTTCAATCCCACTAAGAGCAATGCCGAATGTGGAAGATGTTAATTTTGTCAAAAACTGCTAAGTCGTATAGAGCCATCGAACTGGCCCTGTATGCATTATATGGACAGAAAATCAAACGACCAGAATCATTCAATACATGCTTTTGTTTTCTCTCATAGGCAGTGCATCTCTTGTCTATGGTATTGTCACGTGGATGTACATATCATCATCATTCTTGTTGGCATAAAAAGAACTCAGGATCTAATATCAACAGCCTTGCACAATATATGAACATGACAAATAATTGGTTTTGTGGGTGAACTTATGGAATTCTGTTCTCATTTCCATGCCCAAGTAACTGTTCTTTCTTCTTTAATGGGTATTATACAAAAATAACTAATCTCTGATATGGCAGTGCTCTAGGTGGCTTCCTTCAATTGGTGATTGCCTTTCCTCCATTATATAATGGCCTGTCAAGGTTGGAAAGAGGAGAAGTTAGTCATAGATGGAAATAGGGTATGTGAATGTCGATACACTAGGCCTTGTAATGTTGAGAATTTTGATGCGAATTTGATTTCTTGTGTCTTTGACAACTTTTTCCTTTCCCATGAATATTGTTTCTTATAACTATTAGGGTGAAGGGCACGTGGGAGGGAGATGCTCGACTTCCCTTGTTTGATGTACTTGATTTCTTTTGTGTGGTTGTCAAAGAATTAAATGTAAAGGAATTAATTAGAAGACATTGAAGAAGTTTTTGGTCAGTGATTTTCCATACGCATTTTACCAAAACAGAAAAAAAGATCAAAACCAACGAACATTACATAGAGAAAATACATCACCCAATAACTAATAAATATTAAATACCATTGTCAAGTCCTTATTGTCGTCAAAGCTCCTCTATGCATTTGATGACAATGTGATCTACATCAATGGTTGCAGGTGCTTTTGATCAGCAAGCAATTAGTAAGCCTCCAAGCCCTAATCTTGCGTTACAATGTTTGTACATGTCTTTGATCCTGCATTGAACACTCTACCCAGTCGAACTAAAGTATATCTTCCTTTTCTAAATAATTCAGCCAAATCTGCTAATTAAGACCAAAGACAAAAATAATATAATTTCAACTATTCTTGTAAAGATTTGCGATAACTATTTTCTTGCATGTAAACTCTATGAGACACCAAAAAGAAGAAGAAGAAGAAGAAGAAGAAAAGAAAAGGAAAAGAAAAAAAAAGTTCTACCGTTCTATTTAAAGGTATTGTTACATCACACGTCATACAAAATCATAAAAATGACTGGATCAAAATAAGCACGTCATTATCAAAGCATCAATTTGGCAACCCAACTTAATCTACATTGCCAATTTGCCAAGTGATATCCATTAGCCACTAAAGGTCAAAATAGTCAACACACCTAACATGCATTGATACTGTTAATGTTATTATTTTGTTGCCCACTGGGCTGTTTTCTTCCCGTATGATCGTTGATGGTTGTCAAGGTGTCGTTCGCTTTTTTGAGCTCCTCCGAACAACCTTTTACACTTGAAACTTGGGCATTGGGCCTTTCTATGTAAGCTGTTCTGAGGATTTTTTAGTAGAATTTTTCTTTAATTTATCATGTTTCAGTTTAACTATAATCAAGGTTTTTAAAATTTCGGTTTGAATTTAAGATTTCAAGTGGGAGAGAAATATACATAAAATAAATTATATCATATTTGTTACTCATTTAATACTACCTAAAAAATTTATACAGATAGCAATAAATATTGTAAGACTCGTTTTATATATCTATCTCTTTTAACTGAAACTCTCAAGTTTGAGTAAGAAATTGAGATGATCTTTCTCCAAATTATCTGACTAGAAAGTCAAAGAGTATTAAATACTCAATTATCGTTTATAATATATGCCTTTTCATTAGAACAAATACAAGTATAATTTTCTTCATCCTGCATAACTCTTATGTTGTGTTTAGATGGCTGGATTTGGAAAAGGGTTTAAATTTTAGTTTTTAAATCTAAATTTTTGGACAAAATCTAAAAATTTTGAATTTCAAATTACACTAAATGAAATGAATTTGAAATCATGGCATTGATGTACAATCCAAGTCCAAATCATTCTACCCAAACTCAACCTTAAGGTATTCTATCAATTAAATTTATTTAATGATTACTTTTCTTTTTAATTCAATTGATGAGATCTTGCCTGTCTGTGATGACCCGCTTTTATGTGTATTTTCACTGAAAGAATATTTTAATTTAATTAAAATAATAGTTCTTTTATTTTAAATTATCGAATTTTAATTGGATTTTATTTGCTGTCGAGTTTAAAATTGTTGTTCAATTTATTTTAGCTCGTTTTTTGTTTTAAAATTTAATAGTTGGTTTTTACTAGTTATTTATTATATTTTAGCTTGACGTTGTGTTTAAAATATTTTAAATGGTGTTTATTTATTTATTTGATGTGGTGTTTAATTTATTTTAGTCGTTTTATGTTTTTATATCGTTTTCGGCGGAACAGTTTTTGGATCCCGGAAGTGAGGATTGGACCTCATTTCATTTCTTTTCTCTTTTTCTTTTCTCTTTTTCTTTTTCCCTTTTTCTTTTCCTTTTTCTCCTTTTCTTTCCTTTTCTTCCTCTTTCTTCTACTTTCTTCCCGTTTTCTCTCTCCCCGCGCACTCCTCTCCCTTTTCTCCTTACCGCACAGCCACCTTTGGCCGGCCATATCTCCGCCGTCCGGTGGAGGTGTCGTACACCACCCCCCGCCATTCTCTTCCCCTCCCACCAGGCTACATCCCCACCAATTTTCAGAGCCATCGGACCCACCGTTAGCCGCCACGCACGGCCTAAAGTTGCTGCCCCAGCCCAGTTTTCTCCTCTGTTTTTCCATTCCGCGCAGCCTCCCTCGACCGTCCATATCTCCGCCGTCCGGTGGAGGTGTCATACACCACCCCCACCATTCTCTTCCCCTCACATCAAGCTACAACCCCACCAATTTTCAGGACCATCGGAGCCATCGTTTGCCGTTTTTGGTGCCGTAGATTTTGGTACAGGGATCGAGGAGGAGGAGGAGGCTGAGCCCGAGGATGCGGCTCCGCTTAAGTTTTGAGTTGAAGCTTTTGTTTTGGTTATGGCTTTGAAACAATATCTGTATTGGTATTATTTTATTATGTATGTTTTGAACAGTTTTGTATTTTATTTAAGAAAAATTCTGGTACTTAGTATATGTCTTTGCTATCCGCTGCGTATTTCTTCGTGCACAATTGTCGCTTGCACACACTCGACACTCGACGACAGGATGGTGACCCGGGTTGTCACCATCCGGACGTCTCGAATTTCCCCGTATCCGTACGTGGGGTTTTGGGGGCGTCACAGGTGGTACCATCCGGACGTCTCGAATTTCCCCATATCCGTACGTGGGGTTTTGGGGGCATCACAGGTGGTATCAGAGCAGTTCGGTTCTGGGTAAAACCATATGTCCCGTAGGTAGTACCAGAATGTTTTTTTTTTAAGTTGTGTTTTAAAAATTTATTTTAAGTAAAGTTGCTTTTTGACGTGTTTTATTTGTTTTGAATTTGTTTGAGCTTGTTTTATTTATTTAGTTATGTTGCTGCATGCTGGTTTCTTTTTGTTTTCTTGTTATGTGGTTTCGGTTTTTGGTTTTGGTTTTATGTTGTTGGTTTTATTCGTTTTTCTTAAAGGGGGTCGAGGGTTGTGTTGTGGCAGGAAGGCGGTATAATCGAGGATACTATTATTAGGCATGAACATTTGGTGTAGTAGGTTTGAATCTTTAGCGATGTGGTTTGCTTGTATGATGTTGAGGGGCGAAGGGAATGTCATGGTTTAAACAATCTTTGTAAAGTGGGAACTCACGTAGCTATGAGGAGAGGGATTAGCTTTAAATTGCTTAAGATGATTGAGGTCAAGGTTTTGTAGAATTTATGTAGCGAGGCTATAGGATAGGAGAGTGTAGATTCAGTGAACTTTAAGGACGTGTTTAAGGGAATTTTATTTAAGGTTTGCGACCAGATATATGCAAAATGGTAGTTTGCCACCGGATTGCAACTTTTCAGGATTTAGTGGATGTGGCCACTCTTGTGGAGCGAGAGAATAATCTGAGTATGGGCTCCCCTCCAGGACATAAGAGGCGGAGTTTTCCTGGTGAAGGAAGTAGTTCGGGTTTGCCTCAAAAGTTTGTTCAGCGGATCAGGACTCGACCACAAGCAGCCTCGGGAGTGCGTATGGGAGGACGAGTGCCAGTTTGTGGAAGATGTAATAGAGCTCACGGAGGCGAGTGTCGTCTGGGTAGTAACCAATGTTTTGAATGTGGTCAGACGGGGCATTTTGCTCGTGAGTGCCCTAGTCGAGTTCAAGAAAGCCGTGGAGCTCGTCGCAGTGGTAGAACTAACCGGAGACAGTTAGCTCGGGCTCGAATGTACACAGTGACTCTTGGTACTGTTGGAGGCGAGGTTACTGAGACTCAGAATGCTAGAGTCGTGGCATGATCTGGGTGATCTTTTAGGGAAGTAGAATAATTGAGTTCTTTGGTTCCGTGGAGTTTATGAAATGGGCTTTAACGTAGTAGGTTGTAAGTTCAACAATTTCAAGGATGGATTTTATGAAGTTTCAGCAAAGTTTTAAAGTTGGGGCGTTATAGATTTTAGGAATATAAGTTTATGGTAATTAAGGTGTTAGGTTCGACAAGCTTTGGGAGGAAATAATTAAATTTTGAGTTTTGGATTTTGCGATTCGGATGAGTAATATGGTGGCAATTGGGGCTTTAGATTTTACAAGCTTTTAAGGTGGATGTTTTGGATTAAAGCCACCAATCTTGAGAATTTCGGGAAATGATTTATTATCTATTAATGTTTTAGAATTTGGAAAATTTGGGAGTCGTTTTTTCTATTATGGGATGTAAGTTCTTTGATCTTAGAGGTTCCGGAAGATGAATCTTATTTGATTTAAGGTTTTAGAATTGCAGAGTTGAAGGACTGACTTATAATAAGAACTGAGTTCTTAGTTTTATAGACTTAGTGCTGTAGCTTGAACTACTCTAGTGAGTGATTAGTTGTAACCATTAAAATTGGGTTGATTAGAGTTGAGTTATCGATATGAAAATTTTTCGAGAGTAGATTTCTTTGAGGATTGGAGGTAATGATCTAGTTCGTTTTTTTTTTTTTTAGGATTGAAGATATCGAGCTAGTTTAGAAAATAATTATTGTTAACTCGAGGTTGTAGTAACAGATCTTAGGAAATGATTCTATCGATTCGAAAGGTATAGGTCCATCAGGGTGTTGGAAATAGTAGATTTTGTGTTGGTACTGATTACGATTGAATTTGAGGTTATATGGTCCGTAGACTTTTGGGAATGGATTCTTAGCAGGTTTAAGGTCATTCTTGGTATCAAACTTTAAGCAATGGCTGGTTGCTGATTTAAGGATACATGTTGTGTAGATTCAGGAATGATTTTGTTGATTTGAGGATATAAGCCTAGATGATGGAAATGGTAGCAATGGATCACTTGTACGATTGAATGATTTTTTATGTTGGCTAAGAGTGCATGAGATCGATGAGTAGTAATGCTATGTATGTATGGATTTCGGAATGTGCAGACGATGCGGGTTACCCTTTGGGATGGTGATTTGAAACGACTGTTGTGTTTATCTTGAGAATAAATTGCGACTTGAAGTCATAGGAATTTAATTTGGTGAGGCTATACTTTTCTTTGGAGATCAAGTATCCAGTTGGGAGAATTGGGGATATGGTTTCTTAACTTGAAAGGAGATCGTTAGGGCACCATGTGTGGTGTACGAAGTAATAAATCTTGGAAGTGGAAACTTATGCATCAAAGGAGGGTAGCATAATCATATGTATGAAGAAATAAAGCAGTGGGATCCATGAGTGTTGTTTAACAGTTTTTATGGATTGAAGATTTAAACAGTATGGCCTGTCTTGAGTTTTTTTTGTGAAGTGTTATTGAAGGAATTAGTTGTACTAAAACTAGAGTTTTTGAGAGTACAAGTAGGTGTGTGAGTTGCCATGAGCGTTTCGATTATGTTTAGGTGAAGTCAATGGTAGTTTATAGTGAGTTAGTTATTGCAAGATTGGATGTTATTCAAAATATAGGTAATGAGCTTGAAGTGTGGGGTATCGGATAGAAGTTGTAGGTGCTCTCGTTGGTTGGCTGAGAAGGACTTGGGCCTTTTTGGAGATGTTCCTTATCTTTAGAAGAAACAGGTGTATTTTGGGATGATGTTATGTGTTTTCAATTTGGGACTTGGAGGTTGATTAGTATTGATTTCTGTCATCAATCAATGGATGTATTTTTGCGGAATGTGATTTCTGAATAGGGCAGTGATGGCCAACTAAGTAATGAGTGGAGATTTGTGTTTTTGGAGGTATATTATTTTCTTTGGAAAGGTGATGAAGGTTTTCTTGTGATTAGGTGTGAATTGAGCTCGTACTTGATGATGTTAATTTATGAGGATATAACCTTTATGTATTTTGGCGAGTTATCAAAGTGCGTGCGAAAGTATGATTTTTGGAGATACTTAGAAATTCAAATTTTGTGTTGATTTTGAGGAATTAGTAGTAATTCGAAGTTTTAATGGGAGATTAATCATTTGGTCGTACAATTTGGTTTGTGGATGGTTAACTTTGGAAGTGGCTATTTGGTTACCAAAGTTGGAATGGGATGAAAGTTTGGAAGGTAAAGTTGAGACGTCGTTGATATCAGTGATTTATGGTGTGAAGTTAATAACCTTTGGATTTGTTGGGAGTTGTCGATGATAGGTATCTCTCAATTATGTCAGAGTTATATCCTGTATCTTTTTGGCGCTGGTGTTTGATCTTGCAAAATTTCGAGGACGAAATTTGTTTTAAGGGGGGAGGATGTGATGACCCGCTTTTACGTATATTTTCACTGAAAGAATATTTTAATTTAATTAAAATAATAATTCTTTTATTTTAAATTATCGGATTTTAATTGGATTTTATTTGCTGTCGAGTTTAAAATTGCTGTTCAATTTATTTTAGCTCGTTTTTGGTTTTAAAATTTAATAGTTGGTTTTTACTAGTTATTTATTATATTTTAGCTTAACGTTGTGTTTAAAATATTTTAAATGGTGTTTATTTATTTATTTGATGTGGTGTTTAATTTATTTTAGTCGTTTTATGTTTTTATATCGTTTTCGGCGGAACAGTTTTTGGATCCCGGAAGTGAGGATTGGACCTCATTTCTTTTCTTTTCTCTTTTTCTTTTTCCCTTTTTCTTTTCCTTTTTCTCATTTTCTTTCCTTTTCTTCCTCTTTCTTCTTCTTTCTTCCCGTTTTCTCTCTCCCCGCGCGCTCCTCTCCCTTTTCTCCTTACCACACAGCCACCTTTGGCCGGCCATATCTCTGCCGTCCGGTGGAGGTGTCGTACACCACCCCGGCCATTCTCTTCCCCTCCCACCAGGCTACATCCTCACCAATTTTCAGAGCCATCGGACCCACCGTTAGCCGCCACGTACGGCCTAAAGTTGCTGCCCCAGTCCAGTTTTCTCCTCTGTTTTTCCATTCCGCGCAGCCTCCTTCGACCGCCCATATCTCCGCCGTCCGGTGGAGGTGTCATACACCACCCCCACCATTCTCTTCCCCTCACATCAGGCTACAACCCCACCAATTTTCAGGACCATCGGAGCCATCGTTAGCCGCCACGAGCCCCTCGAAGTCGCGGCACCAACCCAGTTTTTCCCCTGTTGCCGTTTTTCTTCCTCCGCCCAGAACAGCCACTTGCCGGCGGCGTGGCCTACACCACCCACCCAGAAAACTTCCCCTCCCTCCGGCGCACCACCCCACCAAAGATCTACCCCAACCGTGCCGCCGTTTGGCCGGAAAAGCGCATCTAAGCAGCACGGTTTGTCACCGTTTCCGGCGCCGTCGCACCACCTCCGGCCACCATCTTTTCACCACTTCTTCCCCTACCTCTTGCCGTCCTAACCTACCTAATTTCGGCCCTGATCCGTTGCCGGAGCAGCTCGCACGAGCTCAACTCCGATCAGCCCCTTCTTGGCCTTCGACCGCCGTTTCCACCGCCACCCACGGCCCAAACTCACTTCTTTTAGCTTTATAAATATCTCAAGGCAATTCCCTATCAATTTGGTGTCTTGGTTTGTCCCCGTTCAAAAATGGATATTTTGCGACCCACGGCTACAGTGCATTTGCACTGTTACGTTGCTTTCCGCCCATCGTTTGCCGCGCGCCGAACCTTCTAAAAATACCGTATAGCGCTGTAAGTATTTTCCAAACTCTACTTTTAGATTTAAATATACTTTGCTCTTAAAATAAATTATTTGGTTGGTTTGTTGATTCCGGACTGAATTCGAGGAGTTCGGGGGTCGGATTGATGGAGGACAGAGTTGCTTGATTTGTTGTTTTATAGTTGGTTGTTTTTGTCGAGCATTGAGATTTCATTTACATGGTGCATGCACGTGCATTTTATTTAAATTGAGAAAATCATGTTTTATTAACGTGAAAGGATTTTCGGGTGCGTGTGTACCACGACCCAAGCCGGGATGGGGTATTATCTCGGTGGAGCTCCTCTGGTCACTCGGGAGCGTGAAATACTGAGTGACGTCCCCTGAGTCGAGGCTTGGCTACGAACACGCCGGGCGTGGAACCGAGCGACAATGGGAGCGGGGGCTAGGGGATGCTTGGCTACGAACACGCCGGGCGTGGAACCGGGCATCGCTCTATGCACCGACTCCGTGGCCCTTCGCTGGCGAGGGCTAGAGGATGTTTGGCTACGAACACGCGGGGCGTGGAACTGGACATCGCTCGTCTCGAGGATGCTTGGCTACGAACGCGCAGGGCGCGGAACTGGGCATCGCTCGTTTATGTGTCATGCGCGTGGTGGATTCCCGCGGTGTGGCACAGGAGCCAGGGTGTGCGGATGACCCCTAGGGGAGGTCATGGTGCATACGGTTTGTTTGGATTGAGTTGGATATGGGCCAAATGGACTTTTGGCGTGACATTTGGAAAGAATATGTTTTTGGGCCAAATGGGATTTTTGGCGTGTGTGGAAAAAAATACGGTTTTATGGGTTTGGTGCATTGGCATTTATTCATGCATATTGTTTGAGTTCTATATGTTTTTATCTAGTGGGTTTTTGATTTTACTTACCTGCGGCACCATTTTTGGTGCCGTAGATTTTGGTGCAGGGATCGAGGAGGAGGAGGAGGCTGAGCCCGAGGATGCGGCTCCGCCTGAGTTTTGAGTTGGAGTTTTTGTTTTGGTTTTGGCTTTGAAACAATATCTGTATTGGTATTATTTTATTATGTATGTTTTGAACAGTTTTGTATTTTATTTAAGAAAAATTCTGGTACTTAGTATATGTCTTTGCTATCCGCTGCGTATTTCTTCGTGCACAATTGTCGCTTGCACACACTCGACACTCGACGACAGGATGGTGACCTGGGTTGTCACCATCCGGACGTCTCGAATTTTCCCGTATCCGTACGTGGGGTTTTGGGGGCGTCACAGGTGGTACCATCCGGACGTCTCAAATTTCCTCGTATCCGTACGTGGGGTTTTGGGGGCGTCACACTGCCACCTTAGCATTTTTAACTCATAATAATCTAACTAAATCACCTAGGTTGTGTTTATATAGAAGAATTTAGATTTGAATTTGAATTTAAACTTGGATTTCAAATCAACCATGATTTCTAAGATTTTGAAAGGCTTAAAAGCTTTTTCAACTCTGATACAAATTCAAATCCAAATTTTAATGTACAATCCAAAGAAAGAGACTTCAATTAATTTAAAGGCCGAAATCCAAATCCTCACCCTAAATATATCTATCCAAACGCAGTATCAAAAATATTTATTGTATAATTTATGAGAAATGATAATTGCAGTTGTGAGTGCATAAGTGACATGCAATCATTTTGAAAAAAGTGAATAAATACGGGACTCACATGAAAAGAAATTAATTTTTTAATAGTTGATTACACTCTTTTTCAAAACAACGACACTTGTGCACTCTACGACTATATGCAACATTACTCATAATTTATATAGACAAGTCATGTTATCTACACTCTTGTAGTAAACCTAACGTACTACATACATATCCCATTGGTTGGCAACCCACTTGTTTGGTGACGAGGAATAGAAATGGGCAGCAGAGATTGCACTGAAAATTTCCAATGTTTCTTTCCGGTTGGAGAGCATCTCATGAGAAGTTAAGACTTGAGAACCCCTCACGTGTCTTTTCTTAAATATTGTCTATGTGGGCCAATTCAGAAAAATATATATATAGAAAAAAAAAGTATAGTAGTCTTAATTAAGAAGTAGAGTTTTAGACTGAGGTCGAAAAAGGAAAGGTAGTTGAATGTCCTTCTCTTTAATTTTCTTCTCCCCATTATTATTATTAGCAGCATGAAATATGAGCAAATGTGTTGTTTGGTTGCTGAGAAAATTCAGAAATTTGGTTGAGAAAATAAGAGTTTGGCGCACCAATCTTCACTTCCCATGCAATTTGATTAATTCTGCTCATGTTTCCTTTTCTCTCACCATATCACTTTATTTTTGTTGTATTTATATTCATTATTGGGTAGTTTAGTGTTGGAATTGAGTAACTCTCGAATGGTTTTTTTTTTTAAGGAAAATGAAGATTTAAAAATAAATAAATAAAGGGCGTAACTACCTATCTACATGGTTGTCGTTAGGACTCGAGACATCCTAGTCCACGTTATAAATGGTTGTACCAGTATTGTTTTTCCCCACTCTTTGCCATCTTCTTAGCGATCAGTGGAAGCTTAGTTTTTTAAGGTTTTTTTTTTATTTTTTTATTTTTTCTTCCATTCTTTGAAAGTACATCTACCTTAAAGAATAGTTGGTTTGAAAATACATATGAAGTCAATTATTGCTAAGATATCTCGGAGATTGTTTATGGGTATGCAGAGTAATGCTTCATGTACTTATAATTTTACGTATATATAGACATACAATACATATAATTTTGTCAGTTTTTTTTTAATTTAAATTTCATAATTTTTAACATATCACACGCTGAGTAATAAGTTTTTCTTAAATATATATATATATATATATATATACATACACCTAGCATTTTTGCTATTAGTAATATTACCTATTTATGTTCGTAATGACATGATTTGGGAGTGATTCATTACCTATTTATGGGTGTAAGTAAGTCAAATTTGAGTACTCGCTACTCAGTGGTCAATATTTGTGTAGTTAATTTTTTATTCAAACATGAGTCAAAGTTTTTATATCACAAAAATCTCATTTATATATTTATAACTCATAATAAATATTATCTTCAGATTTTAATGATTGTCCATAGTTTATATTATTTTAATAATTGATCATATTTTTGTATTTACAAATAACTCATCTAATAAACGAATCAAGCCTAACTCAAATTTAGAGGAATAGATCTCTGATAATTTGTGAAGTAATCTTGTCGTTTACGACCCTACATAGATCATTACCAAGGAAATTTCATTTTTATTGAAAATTTGGAAATTTTTCTCATCACAAAGTATTGACATAAACGAGATGAAAAGGAAGGAAGACGATTAAAGTAAAGCCAAACAACCTTTGATTTGCCATTTAATGCTCGATGTTCATTTTGGTTGCTTATTACTTTTTTTTTTTTATGAGTATTGTTATATCTACAAAAGAGTTATATAAAAACATTTTTACAAACTGACGAGACTTTATTTAATTCGTTAGATCTATTTTATAATAAAATAACTTTATAATCTGATGAACTATATTAAGTTACGTTAGTTTGTGAGATTGCTTTTGTGTAATTTCTTTATAAGTAGAAGATTTTCTTCTTTGAAAATGAATTTTTTAATTTTGTTCATTTTAATCCTTTTATTACATATTCATTAGACTGACTAATGGAGTCCATGCCATATGGTTTATAAGCCATGTCATGACCAATTAAATTATGATGTGTGTCACATTAAATAAAAAATAAAAATAAAAACTAAAAACTTGCAAAGAAAAAAAAAATCTCATTGGCTGGCTTGATAATTTTCTCCTTTTAATCTTATTTTCTAATTTTTTTAAAACTTAGACAAGATATTTATAGTATAATTTATATAGACAAGCCATGTTATCTACGCTCTTGTAGTAAACCTTACTTACTACATACATATCCCATTGGTTGGCAACCCACTTGTTTGTTGACGTGGAATAGAAATGGGCAGCAGAGATTGCACTGAAAATTTTCCAATGTTTCTTTCCGGTTGGAGAGCATGTCATGAAAAGTTGAGAACCCCTCACGTGTCTTTTCTTAAATATTGTCTTTGTGGGCCAATTCAGGAAATAAAAATAAAAATAAAAAAAAGGAAAGGTAGTTGAATGTCCTTCTCTTTAATTTTCTTTTTCCCATTATTATTATGTACTTATAATTAGCAGCAGGAGATATGAGCAAACGTGTTGTTTGGTAGCTGAGAAAATTCAGAAGTTTGGTTGAGAAAATAAGAGTTTGGCTCACCAATCTTCACTTCCCAATTTGATTAATTCTGCTCATGTTTCCTTTAATTTCTCTCACGATATCACTTTATTTTGTTGTATTTATGTTCATTATTGGGTAGTTTAATGTTGGAATTGAGTAACTCTCTTTCGGCTTTGGAATGTTTTATATATATATATATATATATATATATATATATATATATATTTTAAAGAAAATGAAGATTAAAAAAATAAAAAATAAAAATGAAGTAACTACCTATTTAGATAGTTGTCGTTAGGACTCGAGACATCCTAGTCCACGTTATAAATTGCTGTACCAGGATTATTTTTCCCCTACTCTTTACCATCTTCTTAGCGACCAGTGGAAGCTTTACAGCTTTTACTTTTTTTTTTTAAGTTTTTTTTTTTTTTTTTTCCTTTCTTTCTTTCAAATTACTCTACCTAAAAAAATAGTTGGTTTGGAAAAAAAAATATATGAAGTCAATTATTGTTAAGATATCTAGGAGACTTGGAGATTGTTTATGGAACGTAAAGTAGTGTTATATATACTTACAATTTTACGTATATATGTATATTACTCGGATATTTTTTAAGTTTTTTTTTTTATTTTTTAAATTCAAATTTTGTATTAAAATTTTATAATTTTCAACATTATCAATAATTGAGACGTGGAGATTTTTTTAAATACAGTTAACATTTTTCCCACAAATAATTTTACCTATATATGTCGGTAATGTTATGATTTGGCAGTGATTTATTGAAATCAATAAGTAAATCGAATTTGAGTACTGAGTGGTCAAGATCTGTGTAGTTAAAAAAGTTTTTAAATCACAAAAATCTCATTTATTATCTGAGCTTGTTCAGAAGCTAATCAATTTTGTCTAAGAAATTATTTATAATATAACTTATAATTTTATCTTCCGATTTTAATGATTGTCCATAGTTT
Source organism: Carya cathayensis (assembly GCA_011037825.1). Lineage (NCBI taxonomy): Eukaryota > Viridiplantae > Streptophyta > Magnoliopsida > Fagales > Juglandaceae > Carya > Carya cathayensis. The sequence continues at coordinate 876,263 of QGSO01000321.1, forward strand.
ATATTATTTTAATACATCTTCATAGAGACTTGTATCGTTTAATAATTTATCATAGTTGTGTGTTTACAAAGAACTTATTTAATATATAAATGAATATATCAAGCCTAACTCAAATTTAAAGGAGCTGATCTCTATTAATTTATCGAGTAATCTTGTTATTTATAACCCTACATAGATCATTATGGAGGCAATTTCATTTTTGTTGAAAATTTGGAATATTTTTCATCACAAAATATTGAGATAAAATGATATGAAAAGGAAGACGAGTAAATTAAACTAAAGTATTGGAATATTTCATCCCTCTAAAATTCTAAATAAATGATAAAATGTAAGTGATGTAGTATTGTGGTTGGACAAACTTGGTTAGGCACATTGATACCTAGGACAATATTTAAAGAACTTTTTTTTTTTTTTTCATACAAGTTTTGGACTTCTTCATACACCAAACAACCTTTGATTTGGCATTGCATGCTCGGTTGTTGATTTTGGTTACTCGTTATATATATATGGTGGCGGAACCAGCAACTTTTTTTAGGAGGTGCCAAATTTTCTATCGTGTGACATATTTATAAAAATTAAATAAGAGATTACAAATTTAGAAAACATAATTATATATAAAACTAGATCTCGATAATTTGTTACATACGTGTAAAAGTATGATACGAATATAGAAGGGGCCACAACATCATGTAGAAGAAGCACAAGAACCAACAAACCAAACATTAAGTTGGCTGATTAGGTTGCTTGATTCGTTGGATTTGATCTTATTATCATATATTGTTTTATTGGCTATTATTAGACTACTTTTCTTTGTTTGGTTGTTTTTCTTTCTTGGTTAATGTTTTCATTATTATGGGACATGTTTATGAGGTTGTACGTGGTTGCCTATATGGAACCATGAGATGTTTTGGAAGGGGTATTGAATCAGTTTTGCAAATAGTTGTTTGGTATTCTCAATGCCGTGAATTGCGAGAGGGTTGGGTCTACACCGTAAGCAGAGCAAACGAGTGTTCATATCTATCAATTGGTATCAGAGCATCTAAGATCCATCTCTTCCGTTGTCCATGGCTGATCCAACAAAGACCAACAAGGTTCGTTTGGAGCAACTTGAAGGAACTATTTCTGACTTATGTCGCACTATGCAAGAGATGAGTGTAACGAATCAATCCATTCTTCAGAAGTTGGCAAAATCCAACACTCGTTCGTCGAGTCCGAACGATCGTCGATGTAAGGGGCTTCATCGCAAGTCTTCCAAAAAGTCACAATCGTCTTCTTCCAATTCTGAGGATTCTGAGCAAGTTAATTTTGTTGAGGGTGAGAGTGAAATGTCTTATTCTTCTCAAGCATCTAATACAGGTTCAGAGGAGGGTAACGCTAGGGAGAAAGAGAAGACTCAAACCCTACGAATGCATTCTCAACTGAAACTTGCTCGATCGTATGAAGCAGTATTTTTCTACTTAGGAGATTTAGGGTAAGAGGAAGGCGGTGTTAGCTTTTTTTCATTTAGAAGGTGAAGCAAATCAATGGTGGCAATGGTATAATCGTTCCCACTATAGGAAGAACATTTCATGGCATTAATTTGAGAAATGAATTCTCCGCCATTTTGGGCCAATGGAATTTTAAGATTATGATGAAGCACTTAACAAGATTTCACAGACAAGTTCTTTCCGGGCATATTTGCAGGAGTTTGAGAAGTTGGCTAACCGAGTGAAGGGGTGGCCAAAGAAAGCCCTTCTTGGTGCTTTTATGGGTGGATTAAAGGCTGAAATAGCAATTGAGGTGTGAATGTTTCGACTAAAAAGTTTACAAAGCGCTATAGACTTGGCTAAATGCCAAGATGAGAAATTGTAGAAAATGAAAAAGGCCGTGGGAAATTTTCATAATATTAATCGCATTCCGGGTCCGACAAATTCCAACTACATCCAATCCTGCATCAGTTAGTGTAAAGCCTTTACCAGCTTCGGCAATGAAAGCGTTTATCATTTGAGGAGATGAGAGTGAAGCGTGAGAAGAATCTTTGTTTTAATTGTGATGAAAAATTTACTCCTGGGCATAGGTGTCAAGCTCATACAAGTCTAATTGAGGCAGAAATTCCATCAGCACTGGAAGCTAAAGGTGAAAAAGACTTGGTGGCTATTGATTCCCCAACCAATCCCCTTATTTCTTTGCATGCTATATTAGCGAGTTTGGGCAATCGTACCATGCGGGTTCGAGCTGTGATTCATCACCAAGAACTTAATGCGTTGATAAACAGTGGCTCAAGCCATTATTTTATCAATCAATCCATGGTCAATCGATTAAATCTGGCGGTTACTCCTATTACTCCATTTTGTGTTCGAATTGCTAATGGTGACAAATTAGAGTGTCATGCGAGATATGATAAGGTCCCTATTTCAATACAATGATTTGATTTTAAAGCTACTTTATTTGGACTTCATATCTGGGGTTTGGATCTCATTTTGGGTTACCAGTAGGGGTGTAAAAAAAATCGATAAATCAGTAAATTGGACCGGACCTGATCAAACTGATGGGATCGGTCTGGTCCCAAGTTTGGTCCGATCTGGTACCGGTTTTATTTTTCTTAAAACCGGTCAAAATCAGTCCAGTTCCAATTTTTATTTTTCTAAAACCAGACCGGATCGGTTTATATATATTTTAATTTTTTATATTATATATAATATATATAATATACTATATATAATATGATAAGGTCCCTATTGCAATACAAGGATTAGATTTTGAAACTACTTTATTTGGACTTCCTATCCAGGGTTTGGATCTCATTTTGGGTTACCAGTAGGGGTGTAAAAAAAAAAACTGATAAACCAGTAAACTGGACCAGACCGAATCAAACCGGTGGGATCGGCCCGGTCCCAAGTTTGGTTCGGTCTGGTACCGGTTTTATTTTTCTTAAAACCGGTCAAAATCAGTCCGGTTCCAATTTTTATTTTTCTAAAACCGGACTGGACTGGTTTATATATATTTTAATTTTTTATATTATATATAATATATAACTATATATAAAATAGTTTTGTATTATATGATAAATTACTAATTAATATAATATTAAATTTTAAAATCTCATATCATTTTGTTTATTGTATTAATAGTTATACTAATATTATATAGTGCATATTAATGGTTATACTAATATTTTATCATTATATATTATAATATACTATAATATATCATTATATTCTATATTATAATATACTAGATATATAATATATAATATACTATATATAATATGATAAGGTCCTTATTTCAATACAAGGATTTTATTTTGAAACTACTTTATTTGGACTTCCTATCCGGGGTTTGGATCTCATTTTGGGTTACCAGTAGGGGTGTAAAAAAAAAATCGATAAACCAGTAAACTGGACCAGACCAGTGGGATCGGTCCGGTCCTAAGTTTGGTTCGATTTGGTATCGGTTTTATTTTTCTTAAAACCAGTCAAAATCAGTCCTGTTCCAATTTTTATTTTTCTAAAACCAGACTGGACCGGTTTATATATATTTTAATTTTTTATATTATATATAATATATAACTATATATAAAATAGTTTTGTATTATATGATAAATTACTAATTAATATAATATTAAATTTTAAAATCTTATATCATTTTGTTTATTATATTAATAGTTATACTAATATTATATAGTGCATATGAATGGTTATACTAATATTATATCATTATATATTATAATATACTATAATATATCATTATATTCTATATTATAATATATATTATAATATACTATATATAATATATAATATAGTACATTAAAACTAGACCGAACCGGACCGGTAACCGGTAAAACCGGAGTACCAGTTTAGGAGAGTAATTGGTGGGTAATCAGTTTTGAAAAATATAAAACCAGTGCATACTGGTTCGATCCCAAATTTTGTCCAAAATCAGACCGAATCAGACTGGTTACACCCCTAGTTACTAGTGGCTTGGAGGGCTGGGATATGTGGGGCATAATTATGCACAACGGTCTATGCAATTTACAGTGGACAATAAAAGAATCTCATCAGGCCGAATCAGTTGGGCCTTCTAGGGTGGTCGATGCTAATTTGTTATTGCAGGAATGGAAATAGGGAGTTGAGATGTTTTGTCTATTAGCTATTGAGGGTGAAGCCGAATTTTAACAGTCTAGTACACCAGTTGTTGCCGATGAAATCAAGCATCTGTTAACAGAATATTCCCAAATTTTGGAGACTCCAAAAACATTGCCTCCAATGCATGAATGTGATCATCAAATTTTGTTAAAGGATGAGTCAACTCCCGTGAATGTGGCTCCTTATCGTTACGCCCATTTCCAAACAAATGAGATCGAACGTCAAGTTGAGGAAATGCTAGCGACATGGTTGATTCGACCGAGTATGAGCCCTTTTTCTTCGCTAGTTTTGTTGTAAAAAAAAAGAAAGATGGTACATGACGGTTTTGTATAGATTATCGAGCTCTAAATGAGGCGACTATCAAGGATCGTTTCCCTATCCTAACCATTAAGGATATGTTAGGTGAGTTGTTTGGTGCAGTTTATTTTCCAAACTTGATTTATGAGCGGGTTATCATCAAATTGGTGTTCATCCTGACGATGTTCACAAAATGACGTTCGGGACTCATCATGGCCATTCCGAATATTTGGTAATGCCCTTTGGATTGTGCAATGCGCCTTCGATTTTTCAAGCCGTTATGAATTCCATTTTTAAGGTGCACTTACGTCACTTTATCTTAATTTTTTTTATGATATCTAAATTTATAGTAAATCTTGAGCAGATCATCTTGTACATCTTCGGATTATATTCGATATACTGGTTGCACACTCTTTTAACATAAAGCCATCGAAGTGTATTTTTGGCCAACTGAAGTTGAGTATCTCGGTCATATTATTACCACGAAGGATGTGAGAGTTGACCAACGAAAAATTGAAGCTATGATTCATTGGCCATGACCCAAGACAGTTACTGCATTGCGAGGTTTTCTTGGCCTTACTGGATATTATCGTAAGTTTGTGAGACATTATGGTCTTATTGCTCGGCCACTAACTCAGTTGCTAAAGAAGGGGCAGTTCACATGGAATGATGAAGTCGAGGATGCTTTTAATAATTTGAAAAATGCTATGACTTCTACACCAGTTTTGGCACTTCCTAATTTTTTGAAAGATTTTATAATTGAAACAGATGCTTCTAGATTGGGTGTGGGTGCGGTACTTTCTCATAATGGCAAACCGATTGCTTTCTTTAGTAAGGCAATAGGTCCTGCAAAATTAACATGGTCTACGCATGAAAAGGAGATGTTGGCTATTTTGGAGGCAATCAAGTTGTGGAGGCCATATTTGTTAGGAAGAAAGTTTAAAATTTGCACTGATCAACGGAGTTTGCGCTATTTGCTTGAGCAGTGTATTACTACTCCTAAGCAACAAAAATGGATGGCTAAACTTTTGGAATTTGATTATGAGATTATTTATAAACCAGGGAGAAAAAATAATGCGGCAGATGCACTATCTCGCAGTGGGTTGGATCTTGAATTACATGCCATATCTGATCCTATTTGGGAAATCTGGCATGAATTAAGGGCTGCTAAAGAACATGATTTAGTTTTGGGTCCCATTATGCAGCAACTGAATGGTGATCCATTAATTTTTTAGAGGGCCATGTGTTGAAGGATGGTTGTATTATCCGTGCTGGGCAAATAATGGTACCTGATTCTTCAACTCTTAAGCAATCTCTTTTACATGAGTTTCATGACAGCCAAGTGGGTGGGCATGCTGGCCTTCTTTGCACCTATAAACATTTGTCTCTTCTTTTTCATTGGCGGGGTATGAAATGAGATGTTAGATTACATGTCTAGCAGTGTGATTCTTGTCAGCACAACAAATATGATACCCGCTCCCCTGCAGCTTACTTGAGCCATTGAGTCTTCCTTCAGGTGTATGGACTGATGTGTCTATGGATTTCATATTTGGTCTCCCTAAGTCAGCCGACAAAGATGCTATTTTTGTAGTTGTTGATCGCCTCACAAAGTATGCCCATTTCATTGCTCTTGCCCATCCTTACAGCTCAAGGGATGTAGACGATGCTTTTGTTAGAAATATCATCGAACTTCATGGCATTCCTACATCTATTGTTTGTGATCGTGATTGAATTTTCATGAGTCATTTTTTGTGAGAACTTTTCTAATTGCAAGGTACAACATTGTGCACTAGTTCGGCTTATCACCCTGAGATGGACAGCCAGACCGAAGTTGTTAATTGGTGTTTAAAACAATATCTCTGTTGTTTTGTCCATGCAACATCGAAACATTGGGAAGCTTATCTCGCTTGGGCTGAATTTTCATATAATTCTTCTTTCCATAGCTCCATTCAGATGACACCTTTTGAAGCATTATATGGTCATCCACCACCCATTTTGAATTAACATGTTCCGAGATCTACCGCCATAGTTGAGGTTGATAGCACTTTGCTTTCTAGAGATGGTATTCTTCGCCAACTCAAAGTTAATTTGTACATTACTCGTAATCGGATGAAGCAACAAGCTGATAAAGGTCGATGTGAAGAAGTCTTTTCAATAGGAGATTGGGTTTATTTAAAATTACAGCCGTATCACCAACACTTTGTTCTTAAGCGTCCGTATCAAAAGTTGGCCAGCAAATTTTTCGGTCCCTATCAAATTATTGAACGTATTGGTAATGTTGCTTACTGTCTTCAATTGCCCGCTGATGCAAAAATCCATCATGTTTTTCATGTTACTCTCTTGAAGCATTGACTAGGGGACCATAGGGTTGTGCAACCAACTTTATCTCCATATGTTGATGATGGTTTACCATTGTTACAACCAAATGCTGTTTTGGGTGAACGATGGGTCCAAAGTGCAAGTGGCAAAATAAGGGAGGTTTTAATTCGTTGGACTACACTACCTGAAGAGGATGCTACTTGGGAGCCTATTTCTACTATTAAAGAGTAGTTTCCAAATTTTAAGCTTGAGGAAAAGGTTCTTCTCGCGGGGGGGCGAGTGATACGAATATAGAAGGGGCCACAACATCACGCAGAAGAAGCACAAGAACCAGCAAACCAAATATTAAGTTGGTTGATTACGTTGCTTGATTCGTGGGATTTGATCTTATTATCATTTATTGTTTTATTGGCTATTATTAGACTACTTTTCTTTGTTGGGTTGTTTTTCTTTCTTGGTTAATGTTTTCATTATTATGGGACACATTTCTGAGGTTGTACGTGGTTGCCTATATGGAACCATGAGATGTTTTAGAATGGGTATTGAATCAGTTTTGCCAACAGTTGCTTGGTATTCTCAATACTATGAATTGAGAGAGGGTTGGTTCTGCACCGTGAGTAGAGCAAATGGGTGTTTATACCTATCAAAGTAAAATTCTAAAACACAATTTAATATATGTTTCAGATTTATGATTATGATATTTCATGGAATAATATTCATCCATTATTATTTTTGTAATGAAAAATTTAGAATTCATTTTTTTCATAAACTCTATCAAGTGATCTTTTAGAAAGCAATCTTACATTCTAGTGTGTAATCTAATTTATTAAGTTTCATGTAAAATCTAAATATTTTTGTGTCACATTAAACATATAATAAAATAATTGAGACCTTAAACAAATTTTTTTCTTGCTCAATGAAATCTAGAAGATAAACCTCTAAACTATTTATCATATAGATCATCAACCTTTAATGATTTTTCTTATATTTTCACTTTAGATTTCATACTAAGAAATGTAATATTGTATAACAAAAAACTTTGAGATCCACATTAATAAATTTATTGTTTCTCCTAAACTTAGTTTAAATTAATCTTAATGAGGTCACATCCTTAAAAATAGATAATAATATATAGAAATTATACAAAATTTTGAGATTATAGGAAAGAATTGGAGAGAGAGGCATTTCTAGGTATATTGAAATTTTAGAAAATTTTATAAAGCATATGGGGATTATAACTCTTTTGGAGGTTCTTTTTCTATATTTATAAAATTATAAATAAAATGTAGGGGAGATTTTGTAATTTTCAAAAACATGGCCCCCCTTCATCCCAACGTGGGTCCGCCACTGTGTATATATATATAATGTAAAAATATGTTTGGATGTAATTTTTTAACATTTTTTTCTAGTACATATTTAGCACTTTTGCAATCAATGTGTAATAAAAAAAATTTATTCAATAAATCACTTTAAAATTTAGAAATACATAGTACTTTGGATAATATCTTCTTTTTAATAGTACTATAATTAAACTGTGAAGAATTCCAAACTCCAGAATGGAATCGAATAATTTGTTTAGATGAGCCTAGTGAAACTATTTGTTTCAGATTGCCACCATAACCAATGTTAGAGGTATCTATTTCAACAATTTTAAAGGAATCAAAAGTAAGAATACCAAGACACAAAAGAGTTTTGACATATATCTTAATTTGTTTAACAAATCTTCTTGATCACTGGCATTAATGTCCAACTGATTTAGCTTGCTTTTGAATTTATTGGACTTCTTGAGACATTTATCAACAAAAAGCCTAAATTTGCCACAATTAAAACACTTTCCTTTTGAAGGAGTTTGAAAACTCTTTTTCTTATCAAAAGATTTTTTCTTATAAAATTTAGAAGATTTTTTTATAAAAATCATTACGGTTTTTTCTCCTTTTTTCATTTTGAGGTTTAGAATATTTATTAGAATAATTGTGTTTTTGTCTAGGTAGAGCAATAGGAGGAAGACCAAATTTTTCACAAAAGTTTGTCATTTCATATTTGGCTTTCTTACTATTCTTCATCTGTTGACAAAGTATTCTTTGATCATTATAAATACTAATACCAAACTTCTTAAGTGTACTGATAATATTACCACAAGTGTAATTATCATAATTAAGAAGTCCCGAGATATCAATAAGTTCATTCTTAACTTTGTGAGCAAATAAATGAGGTAAACCATCAATAAAATTTTCTTTCTAGTAAGGATTATGACTATCTTTTCTAAGTATTACTCTGGATATAAAAACATTTTGATACCATCTATAATCAGACATTTGTTGGCATCTTTGTCGGCATCTCAAATTATTCAGATAATCACTAATGCGATTAGTAATGTTGGAGGGAGTTTCAATAAAATGTTTAACAATAATGTAAATCAAAGTATTAACACCATCAAGAATTCTCATTCCTATGGTTTCATTAAAAATAGGTAACCCTTCATCATCATGCTTAACTAGGGACCAAAAGAAGCAGTTTGGAATGTAGCCGCTTAGGATTTGTTTTTGATACCATGCTTCTTTTTGTTGGGAAGGTAGCAAGTCTCTTGCCATAGTTTATTGTATTTACAATAAGATTTTAAAGACTAATTTAAATCCTAAAGCTATTTTAAAATCCTCAGAAAACAAAACTGCATTAATTTAGAGTTCTACTCTTGATGCTAATGTTTAGGTTCCAAGAATGATTTATTGGAAAGATATTTCTCTTCCCAATGAATAGATTTTAGAACATAAAGTTTTTTCTGCTAAGGTTTTGACTGATGAACTTAACCTTGATTATATTCAGCAATATTTAGATGGTACTATTAAAATTAGTTTTGATCAACCCTTAGTTATCAATAAAGGAAGAAATTCTTTTGCTAGAACTAGATCCTCTTTTATTTCTGAAAACCCAAAAAACAAAAGAGACCAAAATTTCAAAAAATTTCTAGAGGATTCTGTCAAGACAGCTAATCCTGATTTAAAACTAACTGAAGTTTCTACCTTTTCTCAAGTTACTTCTGCTTATTATACTATCAAGAATGCTGAAACATCCAAAGGTAAATCTGTAAAGGAAAAAGCTGATAAATAAGAAGAAGATACTTCATCTTTATCACCTACAACTTCGAACATGGTTGCACCTATTCATCATAGCTAGCTAACTATGATAAATAAAGCTTTTGATATTTATTTGATTTCTTTGTTTAAATATTTTAATTTTGTTGAAAACCGTGATAAGAGAAAAACTTATCATGTCATTTTTTCTAATTCTGAAAAATTACATGTTAAAAGAAAATGGAAAGATAAAATGCATGCTCTTCAGAAGCATATACTTTTATTTTATTTTATTGAAAATCATTATGTTCTAAACATAGTTTAAATGTTGTTAAAACTAATTTTGTCAAGAAAGAAGGCAAGGTTGTGGTTAAATCTAGCCACCTTCCTTTTGAGATAATAAATATTTCTCACAAAGGAGAAGAAATAAAAACTTCTCCCATTAAAATACCTAATTCTGATTCTAAAGCTATAATGCATATGGAGATAAAAAAGATTATTCAACAAAACAGTTTTGTTAACCAAACTCTCCATATTATTTGCCAACAATTAGATCGAATTGAAGAGACAGTAGAAATATCTGTCTCTATTTCATCTTAAAAAAATGTTTCAAAAACTATTGAAAAACTTTTGATTATTTTACCAGAGAATATGCCAAGTATTAATTTCAAAACTAAACAGGCCAAAACTCTTGATAAAATTAATCAAATGCTTAAAGATATTAAGAAAGAACAAAATTCTACTAGTGCTTTAAATAGCAATGGAAAGGAAGTTGTTATTTCTATTTCTATTGATGAATCATCTGATAGTGATTTTTCTACTATTAAAGATCTTGTTTTGCTTGAAAAGAATTTTCAAAATGTTGATTTAAGAAAATCTAAAATTTCTAGATTTTCTTCGAAAGGACCTAAACCAATGAGTCTGACGAAGAACTAGTATTCCAGACCTACTCCTCCTAATATACAGTTTGAAGAAAGAATTTTTCAAACCCAATTTTTTGTTTCTTTTGACAAATTTTATGAATGGAATATTGATGAATTGTCTGAACAGGAAATCATCAATACTATGAGTAAAATGTTTATGGTTGCAAATGTTTATGTTAATAACAATCTTAGATAGCATGAGATAGTTAATATTTTAACTACTAGTTTTTCTGATATGCTTCAACATTGGTGGGACAAACATCTCACAGCGGAGGCAAAAGAAGGCATTCAGAATGCTATTAAGTCTGATGATGAAGGGTTACCTATTTTTATGAAACCATATGAATGAGAATTCCTGACAGTGTTAATACTTTGATTTACATTATTGTTAAACATTTTATTGGAACGCCCTCGAACATTACTAATCGCATTAGTGATTATTTGAATAATTTGATATGCTGACAAATATCTGATTATAGATATAGTATCAAGATGTTTTTATATCCAGAGTAATGTTTAGAAAAGATAGTAATAAGCCTTACTAGAAAGAAAAATTTATTGATAGTTTACCTCATTTATTTGCTCACAACGTTAAGGATGAACTTATTGATATCTCAGGACTCTTTAATTATGATAATTACGCTTATGGTAATATTATCAGTACAATTAAGAAGCTTAGTATTAGTATGTGTAATGATCAATGAATGCTTTGTCAACAGATGAAGAATAGTAAGAAAGTTAAATATGAAATGGAAATTTTTTGTAAAGAATTTGGCCTTCCTCCTATTGCTCCATCTAGACAAAAACACAATTATTCTAATAAATATTTTAAACCTCACGGTGAAAGGAGAGAAAACCGTGATGATTTTTATAAAAAAATATTCTAAATTTTATAAGAAAAAACCTTTTGATAAGAAAAAGAGTTTTTAAACTCTTTCAAAAGGAAAATGTTTTAATTGTGACAAATCTAAACATTTTGCTGATAAATGTCCCAAAAAGCCCACTAAATTAAAAAATAAGCTTAATCAGTTGAACACTAATGCAAGTGATCAAGAAGATCTATTTCATCTCCTAGAAACAAAATCTTGCTCATCATTTGACATCAATGAATTCAGTTATAGTGATTTCGAGTATCACTCAAAAACTAAATCATCTGATTCTCCTAATATTAAGTTTGATTGTAATGATTCTTGTTACAAACCTTTAGGTAAAACAATTAATGTTTTAACCAAATCTAAAGAACAAGAAAATTTTTTGTTAACTTTAATTTCTCATAATACAAATCATGAGCTTAAAGAAGAAAACCTTCACAAACTCAAGAAGACAATAATTCATCTAGAACCCAAAACTTCTAAACAAAAATTAGCTCCAAGAAACTTTGAGAAGGTTTGAAAAGAAAAAACTCAAAGTTATTTCTACTAACGATTTATAACGTCAAGTTAGTTTTATTAAAAAGAAATTGCTAAGCTCAAATCTGAGATTAATAATCTCAAAACTGAAAATGATTCTTTTAAATATGAATTATTGAATTTAAAAATTGATAAACAATTTGATCAGAAAAATCCTTCTGATAATGAACAAAACGAATTATTCTAATTCTAGTCATAAGGATGAAAATTTTGTTGACAACCAAATTTATTTAATTCGTCATACTATTCCTCCTAAATGGTTTTCTAAAGTTACTATTATTGTTTTCCATAAATTTGAATTTTCTGTAATTACCATGATTGATTCCAGATCGGATATGAATTGTATCTAAGAAGAAATAATTCTTAGTAAATATTATGAAAAGTCTACTGAAAGATTATTCTCAGCAAATGGATCTCAGATGAAGATCAAGTATGAACTCAATACTACTCATGTTTGCCAAGATAATGTTTGTTTTAAAATTTTTTGTGCTTGTTAAAAATATGATCGACAAAGTCATATTATGAATTCCTTTTATTTTCTCTTTGTATCCATTTCTTTCTAAAAATGATGGTACTAGTACTAATCCTTTTGGACAGAAAGTCAAGTTTAAATTGGTTTCAAAATTTGAAATAGATACTGACAAAAGTTTGAAATCTTTGATTTCTGCAAAATCAAAACATTTGAATTTCCTTCAAAATGAAATTAGATTTAGAAAGATTTCTAAACAATTGCCTAATAAATTATTTCAATAAAAAGTCATTGATTTTAATAAGAAACTGGTTGATGATGTTTACTCTGACCTTTCAAATGCCTTTTGGTATAGGAAGAAATATGTTGTTTCTTTACTTTATATTAAGGATTTTTCTAAAAAGAATATTCCAACTAAAACTCGACTTATTCAAATGAATAGTGAGACTTTAGAATTTTGCAAAGATAAGATTAATGATTTGCTTTCTAAAAATATTATCAAGCATAGTAAGTCTTCTTGGTCATGTGCTGCGTTTTAGGTCCAGAAAAATTTAGAGATTGAGAGAGGGACACCTCACCTAATTATTAATTGCAAACCCTTGAACAAAGGCTTAGAGTGGATTAGGTACCCTATTCTCAACAAAAATGACTTGATTCATAGGTTGAGTGATGCAGTAGTATTTTTCAAGTTTGACTTAAAGTCAAGATTTTAGCAAATCTAGATTAGTGAGTCAGATAGATATAAGATTGTTTTTACTACCCCTTTTGGTCACTATGAGTGAAATATGATGCCTTTTGGTCTAAAAAATGCCCCTAGTAAATTCCAAAATATTATGAATGATGTTTTCAATTCATTTACCAATTTCAACATTATTTATATTAATGATCTTCTCATATTTTTCAAGTCTATTGATGAACACTGGAAACATTTATCTTCATTTCTAGATATCATTAGACAAAATGGTCTTATTGTTTATACCAAAAAGATTAAACCATTTCAAACCAAGATTAGATTAATTGGTTATGATATTTCTGGAAGTAAAATTTGACCTATCAATATGGCCATCGAATTTACTGACAAATTTCCTGATAGAATTCTTGATAAAAATTAATTGCAGAGATTTCTTGATTCTCTCAACTATGTTGCTGAATTCTTCGAGGATATAAGGAAACAATGTCACCCATTATTTGAGCGGCTACATTCCAAACCTCCTCCTTGGATAGAAATTCACACTAATCTTATTAAACAAATTAAGACATATGCCAAAATTCTTTCGTATCTTGGTATTCCTACTTCTGATTCTTTTAAAATTGTTAAAACAGATACCTCTAATATTGATTATGATGGCATTTTGAAACAATTAGTTTCACCAGCTCATTTAAACAAATTGTTCGATTCCATTCTAGAGTATGGAATTCTGTATAACTTAATTATAATACTATTAAAAATGAGATAATTATCTATAGTACTATATATTTCTAAATTTCAAAATGATTTATTGAATAATTTTTTTTTATTACGGATTGATTGCAAAAGTGGTAAATATGTACTAGAAAAAAGAAGTTGAAAATATTACATCCAAACATATTTTTACATAGTGGCAATCTATTTTAAGTATTTTTTATTTTGATATTGAATATATTAAGGGATCTGACAATTCCATTCAAATTTTCTTACTTGTGAATTTCTACAGAATCCATGAGCAAAAAAAAAAAAGGATAAAGGTAAAAAAGCTGAGTCCCCTCCCCCAATTCCTCACAAATAAGTCTGCTTTCCCTCTCTATTTCGCCAATAGATTTACTACACTTAGTAGTATTCCTAACACCAAACCTATTTTATTTGCTTCAGCTATTTCCACTCCATATAATCCGTATGCTAAGTCAATTACTATGGCTAAGCCAACTCAATATTTTCCTGCTTCCAAAACTGACTATTTTAAAAAGCCATATTTTTAAAGTCTGTTCTACATTGAACCGAATATGTCCATATACACAGATTTTTTCAAAGTTGCTTCAAACTACTTTCCCCCTAATTTTCATTGGATTTTGGCGAATTTAGCAAAAAATCTCCAATTTTATTATGGGATTTTACTTCAAATAGAGTCTTTCACTATTAAACCCATTTTTGACAAATTTGATAAAACTAAAATAATTTATCATAGTGTTATTAAACAAACCCTTACTTTACCTGAATACCCAGTTGCTCAGGCTACTTCTTCAAATATCTTTGACAAATAATCTTTTAAGTTTAAAAAGAAGAATGTTCTTGATGGACTTAATAAAAGAGATTTAATTAAACTGTTAAAAAAGTCTATCCAGGATGATGATGATTCTGGAAATGAATCGGATGCCTCTTCCGAAGCTCCAACTGATGATTCATATAGCAACACATTTGGACATGATTCAGAGAACGCATCAAGATTATTTGGTGATTAATCCATTCCCACAAGAAGACATATTTTACAAGCACTAGGAGACTACTGCTCTTTGTCTCCAGGCTTTGCTTTCTAAGATTCTCACTGCTTTTGGCACAAGAATACAGACAAAAAAATTGACTCCCTCAATTTCAAGCTGAGAAAGCCAGTTATCTGCAGCATTGAAAGATATTTTGATTCGATAAATAATGAAAAAATTAATTTTACTGTTCACTATTTGACTATTTTAATATTTTTAAAGACACCTCCTTATTCTACAAAAGAGGTAATAGATTTCAGTAAAAGGTAAAACTTCCTAGAACTCTTTCCTTAAAACTCTCTCCCGAAGGCTCTTCTCCTATCCTATCTTTCCATTACTTGTTTCTCTGAAAACTTGGTTTTAGTTCAATCTTGTAAGTATATTCAATAAACAAAAGTTTTGATTCAGTATTTGCATTATTTACTTTATCTTGTAAGTTTATTCAATAAACAGGAGTTTTGATTCAGAATTTGCATTATTTACTTTCATCTTGCATTACTTTTTTTTTTTTGCATTATTTGCTTTCATTTTGGTTCCAATCTTCTGGTCCTATTTGATTCCAGATATCTGGTCTAATCTTCATTTCCAGCATTTACTTTCATGCTCTATTCCAGTTATCTAGTCCCGCAGTCATTTGGTCCCATTTTCCTTCCTTACTTTCATATTACACCTCAATTATGCTTCTTTTGGTATCTATATAGATAGATATATATATATATATATATATATATATATAGCAATAACAATTTGAACTCATGGCTTCGAAGATGAAACTTGGGTTGAAAATATGGGGCATGATGGATGGATTGATTGATTGGTTGATTGTATGGTTGATTGTATGGGGATCCTTTCAGTAATATGGAAAGGGCTATGCTAACAAGATTGTGCACGATGAAATTGACATTTTTGTAGATTTTAAAAACCTTTCATGATTTGACATCTTTGAGTAAGGCTATCATTTTGGATAGTTGTTATGACATTCAGATAATTTGCTTCTAAAATTAGATAATAAGTGTTATAGTCATAAATAGATTATACAAAAATAATGTCATAAATTGAATAGTTTTATATGGTCCGTTAAATCTAATTTACAATAAATTAACTTTACAATTTGATGAACCACGTCAAAACATATCAGTTTGTAAAATTACTTTTGTGTAGTCATTTGTGGTCGCTAATGCATCTCTCAAATTAGATTACTTTCTACTAACCACATCTTGTAATACCAATTGGTACCAAAATAAATAAATAAATAAATAACAATTAATGTCGTGCATGTTAAGCAAAAGTGTAGGCCAAGACAAAACGAGAAATTTTGTATAAGGGAGATGAACCATATACAATATTATATATAACTTCACAAAATTTTTTTTAAGTATTTTGCTTTGTGCTTTTTCTACAACCTTCCCCAAAAATTCCTTTTTTAGATACCCAATAAACATTGGGAGTTCTAAATACTTTACTTAGCTACTAATACATAAAAAATTAGTAATGTGAACACTCCATTTTGTTACTCTCCAACTCCTTTTGAAGAGTTAAGTTAATGGAGGACCGCCTTGAGTCTATTAGCATCTTTGAAATATTTTAACTATTTTGACACATGGCATATTCTTATGGCAATGACATGGCTTCTAAGCCACGTGGC
The DNA here is from genome assembly GCA_011037825.1 of Carya cathayensis. Classification (NCBI taxonomy): domain Eukaryota; kingdom Viridiplantae; phylum Streptophyta; class Magnoliopsida; order Fagales; family Juglandaceae; genus Carya; species Carya cathayensis. The sequence goes on from QGSO01000321.1 coordinate 892,974, forward strand.
AAGGACATCATTAATTAATGTAATAGATCTGTAACTGAATGATTAGAATGATCAAAATTAAAGATATAAGGATAAAAATGTTTATTTTTAAAATTTATAAAGTAATCTATCAAAAGAAAAAACTACAATGACTATTTTAGTAGTTAACCCTTAACAATATGATTGTGGTGTTTATGAAACTTGTCATGACGCCATCCAAGCCTACTTCTTTCATAACTCCCATGTGAAATCTTGCTTATTTGATTGCCTTACCTTCAAGTATATTGCAAAGTATATCATTTTCTTCCTCGTTGCTTTGCTCAACCACAATCGCATCAAAGTTCAAGAGGCATATCTCATCTATCTCCCTTTAAAACTATCTAACTTCTATTTAAAAATACAAAAAAGCTATACGAAGTCGGATTATGCAAGCGCGGGGCAAACGGTGTTGACGTGGAAAACTCAAAATGGCATTGTTTCAGTTTTTAGATGTTTCCCCCAATTTTCCCAGATCAAATGACTCATCCTCCTTCTCTCTATGTTCCGAAGACCCTCTCTGTGTCAATCTCCCTTGAAGCCCCCCTCCTTCCTTCCAGTTTGTGACCTTAAGCTGGAGAACTTTTGGAACCTTTAGAAAATTCTGAGGGCAAAAACAAAAGAAAGAAATCGTGGAAATAGATTTGAGAGAAACTTGTTAAATATAAAATCCAAAAAGTGAGTTTGTTTTTGTTGGAGAAGAAATCATCCTCTCCCTCTTCCTCTTTCTCTCTCTCTTTTTTTTTTCTTTTCTTTTACATAATTTGTGCATTGACGAGAGAGTAAAATTTGAGAAAAAGAAAGCGAAGAGAAGATGTGAAGTGCGATCCGTGGCTAGTGTTCTTCAAGAGAGAATGGAATTAGAGCTAGCCTTTCCCAATGGGTTTCGCCATTACTGGAACCATCATCACCAAGTTCTCTCTTGGTCTCACTGAGGAATGACTCTTGTTGATTGGTCTGTGGTCTCTCCTTCATCCATCAGATGAACTTTGCATCCTGGCATCCATAAAAGGACCCATTGTCTGAGATTTTCGGGTTTTGGGTCTTGTTGAGCATTTTCAGAGATGGAAGTTTGCATGGGAGTAGGGGTTTTGGAGTTGCAGAAATCGAAACATCCCATCTTTGCTGTTGTGATTACTTTGTTTGGCTTGAAGGTAATTGTATTTGTCACATAATTGCATTTATTTTCATTTTTTAATAGTAGTTGACGTGGCGTGCCGACTTCACGGCGACTGTATATAAAAGAACTATTAAAAATATCAGCCCATATTTTCCTTATTGGAGAAGTGGGGAGTTTTGATACATTATATTCTTCACTTCCCTTCTTCCTTCCTCACCTTTCCTCCAAGACTTGTATGGTTTTATTTTTTGAAAATTTTTTGTTCTTTTTTTTTTTTAAAATTCTAAAATGGAGGAGACCAATCTACTAGGTTTCAACCTCTTCATAGCAACATGTGCCATCCCATTGATCTATAGGGTGAGAGCGAAAATGTTGATTTTAAACATGCATATGAGCCTCATTCACCATCCTATCTCCATGTCTCTACATGCTAAACACTCCAATGATTTCTTTGGTTATGGATCTTCTAGATGAATATTTTTAGGTTTTTTGACAAAGGGAGGTGCTACATGTACCAATGCATTTGATCGATGCATCAAACAGAGTGTTTTCTTTTTCCTTTTTTAATTTTAAAAAAAAAACTATTGGTCAGATGCATTGGTACCCTAAGCATTTTCCTTTGACAAAATACCTACAGTCCAACCTCTCCAGCCAATCTATGTTACAACTTTCGCTAACAATTAGAATTGACATACTGCTTTTCTTGTGACGAAGCATGTAGTTTGATACATGGAAAATGCTGGAGAGACCGAAGAAGTGCACTGATGTGCATTTTTGTACTTTTGTTTTTTGTAACACCATCCTTGATAAATGCTAAGGTGTAATCAGTTTGGTCCGGGGGGTCATGGACCGAAAATTTTGGTCTATCATTTTCGTTAGACCGGACTGTTAGTTATCAGTCCGGTAGGTCCGATTCAATCCATGAATATTTTTTTCTCTTTTTGTTTTTGATAGAAAGATTAATACAAAAAACTACTTAAATTAGTAAAATTAAAATTAAGTGATATCTGTAACATTTTATATATGGTTTGTGAATATTAAATAATTTCATTGTATATATGGTCAATAGTGATCCCTTAGATAAAAATTACATAATTAGCTTATACAACTATTATATAAAATAATATATTATATATAAAAGATTATTTAAATATATATATATACATTCAGTCGGTCTTGGTACGATTTCATCTAAAAAAACCACACCTCGAGATTGTCCAATAAGACTATCAATCTAGTCTGGTTCGGACCAAACCATTCGATCTAGTTGGGTTTTTCGATCTTGTACTGATAATCTTAGGGATGTTTAGGGAATGAGATAAGATGAAAATTTTATGAATAGTAGTAAAATAGTTTGTGAATAATAATGACATAGTTTGAGTTAAGTATTTATTAGGTTTTAGGAAATGAGAGAGAAAAAATCAAATAAAAATTATTATAAAGTTAAAATATTGTTTGAATATAATTTTTTAATATCATTTTTATTTTAAGATTTGAAAATGTTGATTTGTTTTTTGTTTGAAAGTTTAGAAAAGTTGTAATAATTAATTTGAAAGTATTTGTTTTTGAATGATATTTGAGAAGGAAATAAGGTGAGATGAGATGAAAATTATTTCTAAACATTCTATTGCAGCCCTAATAGATACCTTAATACAACCTATGGAAGTGGATCACCTCATATCACAGTATCCAACACGTAAGTAAAATTGAAGTAATTCATAATTTTCTAGACCGTTAGATGAACCACCCTTACCATGATCCTTTTCAATTTTTAGCCAAATAACAATAAGCAATTGTATTGGGGATGTCAAGAAACCGCAATCTCTTTTGTAATTATTAAGACATGATTTTCTTTGAAAAAAAAAAGGAATGATCATCCTAAGATATGCGGTGGTGCTAACCCTTAGTATAGCTTTCAAATTGACTTACAACATGCATGGTTTAATAGTCAATAAATCGATTTAAAAAAAAACAGTCAATAAATCTTTTCAAATTTTTTTTGAAGGAAATATCATCTCTTATTGATAAGCCTTCATGAAATGAAAGAATGAATAAAAGAAGGGTAATCTTCCATATCAATCACATCGTTTTCTAACTCTAAAGAGCTCTTAGCTAACATGTGAGTAGCCCCACTAGCATTTTTACTAATATGCTCAATAGACCAATTGTCAAAAGAAGAGAGGTTTTGTTTAACATCATAGATGATCATCCCTACACTATTCCACAACTCAGATTTTTGAGTGATACTTGGCAATTTGAAGGGAATCCCCTTCCAAAATAATCTTCGCCATATGAAGTTTGAAAGCAAAAATTGCTGCATTTAAAGCTCCCATAGATTCTGCTAATAGAGAATCACTAAAGCCTTCTCTCTGCATCCTCTTAGTAGCCATGACATTTCCTTCATGATCTCTCACTATAATGCCAAAACCAATCCTGCCCTTAGCCTTGTTGATAGCTGCATTCCAAATCACTTTGCATAAACCTTCTTGAAGGGGCTCCCATTTACAGACCTGCCTACAAGACATTTGAATCACAAGACCATTGTTTGACTGCACTTCTTTAAAATCCACAAGTAACTATTTTGCTTGTTGCACCACCATATATGGATGTAAAAAGGAGTTGCTATGACATCAAACTCCAACATAGTATCCTGTTCAGCTGCTACACCAAGGCCTTCAAAAAGTCCTCTAAAACTATCTACATTAAGAGTGCTTTTTTAAATATTTTTAGAGCATTGCCCCCAGAAATTCATTGCTGAGCTACACTTCCAAAGGGCATGAACCACAGACTCCTCCTCTCTAAAAAAAATGAGACACATTGGATATTTCACAATTTTCTTCTTAGACAAGTTCAAATTTGTGGGTAGTGAGTTTGGACAAACTCTCCACATAAAAACCTTGGAAACATTAGGCACTTTGAGCTTCCAACAGCTAGCCCATTCTTTTATCTTAGAACCAGAATTAGAAGCTTGCCCCTTATTAAGATTGTTGAGCTCTTTTTATAAATGATAAGCACTTTTCACTGAAAAAATTGGTCATTAGCCGTGCACCTCCAAATCAGCTTATCTATTGCATTGGCAAAACTAGTTGGTATCCTTTTAATTATTTCTGCTTCACTACTTCAAAAGATTTCCTGCACCTGTTCCAGCTTCCATTGTTTAGGGTTAGGATCAATCAAGTCTATAGTAGCATATTTGCCCAATACCTTAACTGCACTTTGAACCTTGTATGCTGAGGGTTGAGGTAGCCATCTATCATTCCGAATTCTAATGCCTTGACAATTCCCAATCCTCCACATAGAGCCTCTTGTCACTAAATTCCTTGCTGCTAAAATACTCCTCCATATAAAACAAGGTCTAGACCCCAACTTAGCTTAAAGAAATGTAGTGTTAAGGAAGTATTTCAATTTTAAGATTTGAGTAGGAATGGACTCAGCTTGTTGTAAGATTCTCCATCCTTGCTTGGCCAGTAAAGCTAAATTGAAACTTTCGAAGTTATGAAAACCTAACCCTCCTGTAGACTTAGCCTTCCCCATTTGGCTCCATGAAACCTAATGGACTTTCCTCTTATTTTGTTGTTATCCCCACCAGAAATGTGCATCACCTTATTAATCTTTCAACAAAGATTTAGGGAGCTTGAAAACCCTTATACAATAAGTTGGTAATGCTTGAACCACAGTCTTGAGAAGGATCTCATTTCCTGCCTAAGAGAGGAACTTAGATTTCCAGTTGCTAATCGTGCTCTTAACTCTATCCAGAATGCTTTTAACAGCTTTGTGCCTTGATCTTCCAATGAGAGCTGGTAGTCCAAGATACTTTTCATAGTATGAGGAAGATCTAACCCCTTCTATATTGATTATATAGTCCTTTGCAACACTGCTGGTATTTGCACTAAAATGAATAGAGGTATTCTCTTTATTACTCTTCTGACTTGAGACCTTGTCATAGGTATCAAGAATGCCAATAAGCCTGGCCCATTCAAGTGAATTTGCTCTACAAAATAGTAAGCTATCATCTGCAAAAAATAAGTGATTAAGGCATAGCTTACCTCTTGCAATTGGAATGTCAGAGATTAATTTCGATGCCTCAGTATGATTAAGTAAAGAGTTTAGTGCTTCAAAGCAAATGATGAAAAGATAGGGTGTTAAATGGTCACCCTGTCTTATTCCCCTTGTAGGTTTAAAGGAGCATTGATGAGATCCATTAATGAGGATAGAGTATGAAACTAAATTGATGCATCTCACCACTAAACTGGTCTACCTTTCATTGAAACCGAATCTCAACATTACCCTTCGTAAGAAATCCAACCCCACCTTATCATAAGCCTTGCTTATATCGAGCTTTAAAGCCATATACCCTGCCTGACCAGAAAATCTGGAATTCATTCCTCAAAAGCAATTATAATATCATCCAAAATAAGCCTACTAGGCATAAAGGCCCTTTAAGTGGAGAAAATAACATTATGGAGGATACTTTTTAGTCTGTTGGCTAGGACTTTGGATATGAGCTTATAAAGAACATTACATAATGAAATAGCTTGAAATGAGATACTGTTTTGGGACTTTTCACCTTAGGGATCAACACAATATGGTTTCATTAATATGTGCAATCACACCTATTGAATTGAGTACCTCCAGTGCAGTATCACTAACAGTATTGCTAACAATATCCCAATGAGTTTGATAGAAAGATATTGGAAACCCATATGGTCTAAGAGAACCCAAAGTTCATTTGAAACATTGACTCTTTAACCTCTTTTTTGTAAATTTTCTGGATAAAAATAAGTACATCTCTTTAGTTACTTTAGGGGCCATCGATCTAAGGCTTTCATCAATGCCTCTAGAGTTGGAAAAAGTGAAGAGAGTTTGATAAAATTGATAGAAAGCGTATGTATTATCCTCAGTATACCAAGCCACTGAACCATCTTCTCCAATAATTCTCTTGATAGCATTAGTATTTCTTCTTTGATTAGCACATATGTGAAAATATTTCGTCTTTCTATCCCTATATTTGAACCAGGCTTGTTTAGCTCTTTGTTTTCATTGAATATTTTCTTCCTCCAATAAAACATCCACATCTTTTTGCAACTGCTTAATATGGCCTGAGTGAGTGCCTGTGCTTATATCCTGCATCTTAGAAATCTGCTTCAATTTATCATTGATTTCCTTCCTTTGTTTATCCATTGTCTCCTTACTCCATCTTTGTAATGATTCCTTACACTTTTGCAAACTTCTAATAACAGACCCCATCTTAGTATAAGGATACTGTTGTTGAGTCCAACTAACTGTAATGATTCTACTGTGCTCCTCTCTTCTATCCCAGCTAGCTTCATATCTGAAAAGTTCCTCCCTCCATTGACTCCTACTTAACTCACTTCTCAAACCAAAGCTCATAGTAATCAACAAATGATTGTGATATGAAGTCTGGGCATCTAAGCTAGTGATCTTACTGTTTGTATAAAGGCTAGTCCAAGTTAAGTTGCTAAAAGCTCGATCCAACCTCTTTTTAGTGAACTGAGTGCCCTCTCTATTATTATAAAAAGTAAATTTAAAACCTTGAAAACCAAGGTGACTTAAACCACATGCCTCCACTGCTTCTCAAAATGCTTCCATTTGGGAATAAGGTCAAATACAGCCCGTTGCTTCTCATGGATATGTAAAATTTTATTGAAATCTCCTAAACATAACTATGCCATCACTTGCCTAGGTTTCAACAATTAAAGGAGTTGCCAGCTCTCACTTCTTCTAGTAATAGGGGGTTTCCATAAAAACCTGTTATGATAACCTTTGACCCATCCTCGACTCTTTTGAAAATGATGGTAATATAGTTCTGAGAGTAAGAATCCAAACATATATCATCTGTACTATTCCACATAAAACCAAGCCCACCACTAAGACCCCTACTGTCAATCACAAAACTATGGTCAAAACCCACTTTATTCCTCATAGTCTTTACCTTATGTCTACTACAGTTAGTTTCCATCAGAAACGCAAAACTGGGACACTTTGGTTTCACTAAATGGTGTAATTCACAAACTGTCCAAGAGTTCCCAAGCCCTCGCCAGTTCCAACTAAGGCCTTTCATGGCTGTTGGTGCACCAATACATTTTGAAAAGGGCTTTGATCAAAGACTGTAATTGGTTTTTGTTTTTCAATAGCTTGGCATAACAAATTGTCGTCAAAGGTAATGCCATGTCCTCTTCTCTTCCTTCCACTCCCCTTAGAACATACCTCACTGGTTTGCTGGTTGTTGATCTCTCTATGTGATAGGAACTTTCCATATCTTCTCAAAAGGACACTATTCTTGAATTAATGCCATCCTTTTTTGAGGCCCCATCGTGCCCCATATCTTTATTTGTAACCGTACCTTTTACATTTTGGAAACTGCCATGATTCGGGGTCTCAACCCTTTTGACTTTATGATTGTTTATCTCTTCCCCCATATCCTCGAGAATATCAGCATTCCCACTTGCCAATTTAATATCACCAGCCATAGAAGAAGCCTTAGATTGAGACTCAAATCACTCCTTATGATCTGCCTTTCTCAGTTTGGATTCACCCCTGTCACCTTCATCGGGAGCCGGCTGCTGTTGCCTCTGAGGGTGGCTTTTGTTGAAGTTGCCACCATAGTTTCTAATAGGGGTGTACAAGAAACCGTGAAACCGGCCGTGACCGACTCAGACCGGCCGCCAGAGGCCGGAACCGGCCGAAACTGCCAAGGAACTGGTCGGCAGGCGGCAATGTTTAAGAAAAACCGACTATCGTCGGTTCGGTTGCGGTTTGAGGCCTGCTCAAACCGCTGAACCGGCCGATGTAATATTATTATTTTTTAATTATATCAGAATGAAACGACGCCGTTCTACTTAAGTGGAACGGCGTCGTTTAACTCCAGTTGTGTTTAACTCGAGCAGGTTAAACGACGTCGTTTGTTATTAAACCAAACGGCGCCGTTTAGATTTTACACTTAAGAACGGCGTCTTCTTCCTTCCTCGGTTCCTCCTTCCCCGTTTCTTAACCCTCTCTCTCTCCTCTGCAACTCTCTCTCTCTACTCTCTCAGACGAACGACGCCGCCGGGGTGGAACTGAGAACCGACCGTGAACCGCCGGAGTCGATACGGCCGGTTATTCTCCTCCCCGTCGACCGGTTACGGTCGGTTGCTCCACCAGTTTTCAACTCATCGGTTGGCGGCGGTTTTGCCCAAAAACCGCGCCGAAGGAGTCGGTTTTCACCCCTAGTTTCTAACATCAAAGATGTTAGAGTTCATAGGCTAAGCTCGAAGCCATGGACCATATTGCAATTGTGCCTCCTCATCCACTTGTTTGTTAATTTTTTGCTTAGTGCTACCTCTCCCTTTGTGGTTTAAAACTCCACAGTGAAAGCAAAAACTTAGCAAGCGCTCATACTTGAAAGAAACCCAATACTGTTAATCATCTACTTTCAACCACTTTCCTCTCGACAAAGGTTTGTTGAAGTCAATTACAACCTGTACTCGAAGGCATTTACTCTATGCCCAACCATCGTTATCAGCTTGAACTGCAACCTCCAATGGCCGATCAAAATTGCTCTCCCACTCCCTCTGACATGGCCGCTAGAGGGAGATTGTGTAACTGAACCCATAAAGGTTCATGCAAAAATTGAACATCATTGGGGGGAATACTTCCTTCCACTTCTTGGATTGCTAGCAGTGCTCTATTAAAGAACTAATGTCTTTCATTTAAAGTCTTTTCCTTATTAGAAGACCATTGGAATTCAATAATGAAAACGATATTCCCCTACTTCCTTGAACTTAACCCATCCATCCAATTTCCAAACCTATGCCATTATCATTCTTAATGCTTCCTTGTTGATTCATTTCTTAGTCACCACTAAATCAATAAGACAATTCTTTCCTCTTGTCCAAGAGTCTTTGACTCCCTCAATAGGCAGGTGGAAGACCTCTTGCTCCTCCTAAGAGAGTTTAAAACTCTCCCAACGTTTAGCGAGATCATCCTCCTTCATCAGACAAAACTCTCAAGATTGAAAAATCTAAGAGACTACTCCTTTGCTCAAGCAAGAGAATCACATTGTACACAACTCGAGAGAGTAGAGAAGGACCAACTTTCTGTCTGATATTTCCTATTTCGTAGCTAGCGATAGACAATGGCCCAAATCTTTTCGGTTTGGTCAAGTCAAAATTCTTATCTCAAACACAAAATTCCTATCTCATTATTACAACTTTTTCAAATTTCTATATAAAATATAATAAACAATTCAATTTTTTCTTAACTTTTTTAAATTTTAAAACAATAATAATATTAAAATATAATATTTTAATCTTTTATCTAAAATTCAAAATTTTCATCTCAACATTACTATTATTTGGAAAGTGAGAAAAAACAAATGAAAAGTGAACATGTCCTTTTGTTTATCATATGACATCTCAGTCCTGATGCAGCACACACATCACACGATTTAAGTACAAGAAAATTAAGCTATGATAGTCTCTAACCTTTTTTTTTTTGTTTAAACAAAATAATATTACAACAATATATTAATTTTATAATATTTTTATTCAATTTTTTCTATTTCATTTTTCAATATTCAATAAAATATCTTAATTTAAATAATTTTATTACTATTTATAAATCATTTTACTATTATTTACAATTTTTCATTTAATCTCTATCTCCAACAATCCTTTATTCATTGTCTCAAATCTCAAGGTAGGTATAGATCAAAAGAACTGCAATGAAAAAAGTGATCGACCCAGAGTCGTGTCAAGTAATTATTAAATAATTTCAGAATATAGAAACTTGATGCTCTCATTTTAATAATTTTCCCCAGAAAAGTTATGAAGGATTGGATTCTTGTTCCTTGATCATAGATAAAAAGGAGCAAAAATCTCAATGTGTGGCAGTATTCAGGATCTCCCCTTGTTATTCACAATTTATAGGGACATCAAAGTATATACTTCTTGGTGATGTATCCTCACCCAATTGTCCTAACTTTTCCTATACTCGACAATACTCATCACGTGCTGGGTGAATAATCAATTCCAGAAAAAATGGGAGCGCCCGAGGCCCTGAATGGCTGAATCTGTACCATTGAATTATCATTTTTTTTATTGTTATTTGGAGCAATGCAAAGGTAAAATAAGTATATTCATTTTTTCAGTCTTGTGCCTGTCCCTCCTTGTTTTCACCTTCTGTTCTATGCATCCAACAAAGGAACGTGGCACAAGGGGTAGGCAATGAAGGTTGGGGGGTGCTCCATACAATGCCTATTACAATAACTACAGTACTATTACAATAACTACAGTACTAGGAGAGAGAGACGGTAAAAACAAAAAAGAAACAAAAATTCTATATACAATTACTTTTACGTATTATTTATACACTCCACTAATGTAAAATAACTGCCATTACCTTCATGTTCTCATTTTTCCATTCATTTATTCATTTCCATGGAAGGATGCATCAATTCAGACATTCTCAACCAAAATTGTTATAAAAAGCATGCTAACGAAGTATAAAAACAAAAGTTCTCTTATATACAAATGAATGCGTAAATATCTGGTTTATTGCAAGTGAGGACAAAATGCTTGGTGCATTTAGTAGTTTTTTCCTCAAATTATAAACAAACGAGAATCGCATCCCATGACTGGTTAACCACCAAGAATATACAAGAAAAACTACAACTACTCTTCCCCATGCCCCACCCCACCACAAATACTTGCTCCTGACTCCTGAGAAACAAAAAATAAAAGAAAGAGGGGGACTACAAAACACTAATGGACCACAGAAGGCCAATGCATGTGGCCAAGAACCAAAACCTACACTTCAAATCAAAACTTTATTCTGGTCAATAGGGTAAGTAGTCTTATTAATAATAATGATGGAAGATTATAGATACTGATTTATAAAGAGAGCATGGTCTGGGGGTAGTGATGTCTTTTTATCACTCGAAGGGTATTATTTGCTCAAAATGATCCAAGCAAGAAAGGCTTAATAACAGCACCCAAGAATATCATTAAAAGTAGGAAATCTTTAGAATCACAGAGTATTCTTGTTTTTATTTATTTAATTTTTAATAGTCTTCCCTTCATATTGTGGAGAGACCCCGAGAGAGAGAGAGAGAGACAGAGACAGAGCACTTGGCAACCTCTCCTGAGGAGGACTCAGGTTGCCCAAAACCAGGCGTCTCAAAGCTTTTCCCAATCCAAACACTCGACAAAAAACCGAATGCAACTTTTCCCTTCTTTCTTTCTCACCCTTTGTTCACCAGTGCTACCACTACTATCTCTATGCCTTCCTCATTTACATCTCAACCATCCATGAACACCTTCATCTTCTTCCTCGCCTAGATTAACATAATCAAACCCAAGTTCGTTTCTTTCCATCTGGGTTTTTTATTTCATCTTCTGGGGTCTTCTTCGTTTTTTTTTGTCGTCGTCTTCTTCTTCTTGTACGTCTGTCATGGATGCGTCGTGTGTGACATCTCCGCTTTGCACGTGGTTGGTCGCTGCTTGCATGTCGGTCACGTGCGGCGCAGACCACATCGCGTGCCCGTCCATGTCCGGTCCCAGCAAGAGACAGAGCAAATGGGCTCGCGGCAGGAGGAGGGTCTTGTCTAAATGCAGCTCCGAACGCCGGACAGGCTTGATTTCCTCTCTGTGTGGATCGAGCATTCAGGGCCTTATGAGCTCCCGCCTCGCTTTCGAACCCTGCCATGAGTACTATAGCTCCAAGGGCCTTTCTTCTTTGGGATTTTACTCTCTGTTCGGATCCAAGAATGTTCATCTGAATCGTAGACAGAGGCGTTTAAATCGACCACCCCATTCCGGTATCTTCTTTCTGCGATACCCTACAAGTTTGAGCCTTTATTGTTGACTGTTTTTTTATTTATGTATTAAAATTAATTTCGATTACTCTCTTTATATTTATTCAGTAAATTAAAAACCTGGGATTTTGTTAACATTTGTTTCATTTCCCGTTTGATCTTCTGTGTGATTTGTTCTGGCTTTTCTTAGAATATCTTTATTTTATAAGTAGTTTTTCCATTTGCTTTGAGGTGGATTGCTCGATTAATTTAAGTGTTGTTTGTTTTCCTTATGTAGAGTGGAAATTTGGTTTTGTTTTCCTCTGGTTGCACACTGTGAAAAGACTAGAAATGATGAAGGATTTTAATAATTGGATCTAATATTATGTTGTGTTGGCTGGGAAGTTCACTTCAGTTTCGGTTATGGAGCAGTTTGGCTATTGGAAAATAGGTTCTTCAATATTAGTAACGCAGGACTTCTCTCTCTCTCTCTCTCTCTCTCTCTCTCGTGAGAACTCACTACCCTAAACGAGGTTCATTTACCAGTTTTTTAACAGTTGAATGGATATATTTGGAGTTATTATTGGTAATCCAGCACAACTTAGGTTGTTTCTTTTTGATAAGTAATTAGACTTCAATAAAAGGCACAATCCAAGTAGAACGTTGGTTGTTTCTAGTTGCACAGTGTGGCTATCTTATATTTTTTATAGATAAGAAAAGTTTTATTGAGACAAGTAAATAGGCATAGCCCAAGTACACATGAAGTATACAAATGCGGAAACCTAGTTACATGTCAAGAACTAGAAAAAGAAACAAGGAAATCATGGACACTATTTCCATTGAATACAATGGCTGAAGCCCAAAGAAATAAGGTGTTGAAAAAGAAACATCTAAGTTCATCCAGTGAGCGTTCCTTATCTTCAAAACACCGCTCTTTCCTCTCGAATCGTATACACCACACAAGACCATAAAGGGATCATGTTCCAAACTTGGCAATTTGAGAGTTACCCCTAAGACCTCTCCAACAAGCAAAAAGATCCACCACTCTCCTAGGCATCACCTACGCCACTCCAATCCTATTAAAGACCTCACACCATAACACCCTTGCCATCTCACAATGAAGTAACAAGTGATCCACTGATTCGACACATTTTTTAAACATGTAGCACTAATCCATAACAGTTAATCCACGCTTCCTAAGATTGTACAAGGTCAGAATTTTCCCAAGAGAAGCTGTCCAACTAAAGAAAGCAAGCTTTGAAGGAACCTTACTTCTCCATATACACTTCCAAGGAAAAAAGTGCACTACTTTTGGACTAGACAGCAGCTTGTACATAGAGCGAACTGTGAACTTCTTATTTCCGGTATGAATCCAAACCATCTTGTCTGTCTCAGCCCAGCCATTACTTGTATCGTACAACAAACTAAACAGATAAGAAATTACATCCATTTCCCAATCATTCACTGCTCTAGAAAAATGTACATTCCATTGAGGGGAACGACTTGAGCAGTCCAAACATCTTCCACCGAAGCATCCTGATTCTGAGTGATCCGGTAAAGACCTGTAAAAGCAACCTTAAAGGCCCTATCACCACACTATGAATCATGCCAAAAACTAACCCTAGAACGATCACCATCTACAAAACTAACATGTTTGGTGAATTCTCCCCAACCACTCCTAAAATTTTCCTACACTCCCATACCATGTGTACATCTAACCTCATTAGAGCACCAACACCCCCAAGCACTCCCATATTTGGAATCAATCACAGCCCTCTATGAAGTCTCAATTTCCTGATGATACCTCCATAACCACTTCCCTAAAAGGAATTTATTGAAGGTCCTCAACTCCACTTGACAGTGGAGAAAATATTTTATCCCAACTAAAACCAGATTGAACATGGCTTCCTCCCCAATACCTCCCCATAAGAAATCTCAAAACATCTTTACAATCCTATTAGCCACACCAGCGGGTAGAGGAAATAATGAGAGAAGATATGTAGGGAGATTAGAAAGAGTGCTTTTAATTAAGGTGATTCTTCCCCCTTTTGACAAGTACAACCTCTTCCATCCTGCTAGCCTTCACTCTACCTTCTCAATCACCCCATCCCAAATTGCTCTTGCCTTAAAAACAGCGCCCAAAGGGAGACCAAGATATCTTATTGGCAGTGAAGAAACCTAACAATCGGGTTTGGTCCCGATTGGATAGATTCCTGGTATGACCTTCATGGGAGGCTCACTTTCCGGAGGTGTATCAGAAGAGACTTTCAAGGATTTGCATGTTGTGAAGTAATCCCTCAGTTTTTTCATCTAATAGTCTGAAGAAAATTAAACTCAGGTGGTTTCTTGTCAACACATTCACAAAATGGAAGTTCTAGCTGCGAAGTACAAAACATTGTGGCTCTTCATTCTTCAATTGATAGTATATGCTTCTCCCTCTCTCTGGTGAATGCCTTGGTTACTTGAGTCAGGTGCACTAGTCCTGATTGTATATGGTCATCAGCCTTACTGGCAAATTCCCACTTTCTCTGGTCAGTGAGATGAATGTTGCAGGCTTGCAGCAGTCCTGTCAATTCAAACCCTAATGCTGATATTTTTTCTTTGGTTATGGACTAAGTTCCGTATTCAAACCAATCTTGGTAGTCTTAATCATAGGCTTCACTTAATCAGGTGTTAAGATTTTGTTGTTGTGATGCACGAGTCTTATTTGATAAAGCTTTAAATTTATAAAGTTGTGATGATGTAATAACTACATACATGTGCCACCTATGCTGAATTTATTAATACTCTAGGGGAAGCCATGGCTGTAGCTGTGCAACCTGCAAAGGAAGTCGCCACAAGAAAGAAACCTCTCACAAAGCAAAGGCGAGTGGTTGTGACAGGGATGGGTGTGGTGACCCCACTTGGTCATGAACCAGATGTCTTCTACAATAATTTGCTTGAGGGTGTCAGTGGTATAAGTGAGATCGAGGCTTTTGATTGTGCCCAATTTCCAACGGTAAACCATATTTCAGCTATCTCTTCTTCTGGTGCTCACTATTCACCTTGTGCTTAATATTATTTCTTTCCCTAGAGAATTGCTGGAGAGATAAAGTCTTTTTCTACTGATGGATGGGTTGCACCCAAACTTTCCAAGAGGATGGACAAATTCATGCTTTACTTGCTTACTGCTGGCAAAAAAGCCTTGGCAGATGGTGGAATTACAGAAGATGTAATCAATGATTTAGATAAAGCAAAATGTGGAGTTTTGATTGGCTCGGCAATGGGTGGAATGAAGGTAACATCATGCCTCAGCACATGATATCATTAGAATTAACAAGGTTGAACATATTAAAATTGGTAAGAACTTTGAGTTGCTAATATTCAATTTGATAGGAAGTGCATTCTGAGAACTGTAAGTTGTAGTCACATCTGCTTAGTGTTGGTATAGCATGCTTAAGCACACAGCACAAGAGTCAAGGCCAAAGCACTTCACATACCAAAAGCAAAGTCCACCTACAAAAGCACGCGTTTTGGTGCATTTTTGTGAACTTAAAGTGCAGAAAAGCACACTTTTGTTAAGTTCGTTTTTTTAAGAAAAATTTATAAAAATCAATTCAAGACCCAGAAAATGATGTAATAAAATATTCTTAAATATTAAGCTGGTAGTGAAGATCATTTATGTACCATGGCGCCACATTGTCACAAGTGATGTATATGCTTTGAACCCAATATATTAGTCCAAGTTGGCTTTCTAGATGGGTTGATGCTTGATTGCTTATGTTAGCATAGAAGTCAATAGTTACATAATTCTTGAACTGTTTTAGTCTTGGACTTTTGTATATATTTTGATTGAACCATGTAATTTATTTGATTATGGCTATCAAATTCGTAGATGTGTGTATTTAGTAGAGCATAAGAGAATTATGTAAAAAGTTATGCTTAAATTTTGTAATTAGTTTATTACTTGATTTTGATGTTGCATAATACTCTAATAAATTGAGTTAATAGGCTAAATATAATACCATTTTGCTTTTTAAAGATTTTTTTTTTCCATTTTATGGATTTTTTGTTATTATTTGTCATTTTTAAAAATGTGAGCTTTTCAGGCGGCCCTTGTGCTTATCGCCTAGGCTCTGGACAACATTTGGCGCTCAAGTGTGCAAGTGTGCCAGTGCTAGTGATTTCATGAACACTACACCTGCTACCTATATGGTTTCCTACTAAAGT
Source organism: Carya cathayensis (assembly GCA_011037825.1). Lineage (NCBI taxonomy): Eukaryota > Viridiplantae > Streptophyta > Magnoliopsida > Fagales > Juglandaceae > Carya > Carya cathayensis. The sequence continues at coordinate 909,113 of QGSO01000321.1, forward strand.
GGAACTTTTAATTTATTTGAAACCATGAGCCCTACATGAGAAAGCAGATTGATTCTGCAATTTAGCATATTAATTCTTTTTTCATGGGCCTATTAATTCTGTAGTCTGGCATATTGATTGCTTACTCCTTTTGGGTGTCCTTTGTATTTTGAACAGGTTTTTAATGATGCAATTGAAGCTTTAAGAGTTTCATACAAGAAGATGAATCCTTTCTGTGTACCTTTTGCAACTACAAATATGGGTTCTGCCATGCTTGCAATGGATCTGGTCAACTTATTATTTTTTCAAATTTTTTTATATGCCCTGACGAGAGCTGCAGTTATGGAGTTGACCTTCTAACAGCTCATTACTTAAAAAATTGCAGGGATGGATGGGCCCAAATTATTCTATCTCTACTGCTTGTGCCACAAGCAACTTTTGTATATTGAATGCAGCAAACCATATAACTAGAGGCGAAGCTGTAAGTGTCTTGCATTCAACACTCCCTCTGCCAAAGAAGTGTGCAAGTCTCTCATATTATTTAGTCTCATGTTTGTATTTTTGTGTCAAATGATTTGTTTGTAAGGTCCAACCTTGAAAAGAAAAACTAATAATCAAATAAATCCAAATATAAACTGCAATCCAACATTGTGATGCAGGATGTGATGCTTTGTGGTGGCTCAGACGCGGCAATCATACCTATTGGTATCTCCTGTGTACTTTCCCTATTTTAAATTTATCTCAGAATATGCCAACTTTTAATATCTTGAAGTTTACATAACGTGTCTTCTACTCGTTACTGCAGGCTTGGGAGGTTTTGTGGCGTGCAGAGCACTTTCCCAAAGGAATAGTGATCCTACAAAAGCTTCATGCCCTTGGGATATTGTATGCTACCAACAATCCTATTGGTCCCGTGTCTTCACTTTCTCCTTTTTTCATTGCTTACATCTGAGAAATTTTATAAAATATTGTTTAAGCGTGAAATAATTAATGATTATAAGAATATGTGCGGAACTCTCCCTTATTTTAAAAGTGACTAAATTTCAAGCGATTCCTCCAAACTACCATATTGTATTATATATTATGATGATTTCTGTGATTGATGTTTGAGGAAAGATACTAGAGATGGCAATTCTTGTCTGTTTTACTTGGTATACTTGTGTATTACTTAACACGGATTTTTGTGTCATCAAACAGAATCGTGATGGATTTGTTATGGGGGAAGGAGCTGGGGTTTTGCTCCTTGAAGAATTAGAGCATGCTAAGGTATTCTCATTTTAACTCAAAAAGGCCATGTCCAACATGCATGTAGGCAGTTCCCTTTTAGCCAGTGAACTCTTCTTAGGGCCTCATTCTCTTTCAGATTATTGGCCATTATCTGCCTCGATTCCCTTTCAGTGGCATTTCTTCTGTCTCTCAAGTTCCTTCTAGTTTAAAAAAATCAATCATTCATTTGCACTTATCCAATTGGTATTCATGTCACGAGAGTGAATCATGAGATAACTTTTCATTGCACTATCCTCAACTAGTACTGCCTGTCATTTTTTTGTGAGGCTGATAGTTGGAGACGATGGATCATTTCCATTTTCCTAGCTGCTCTTTTTCATTGACTCTATTGAACATGGCCATTTGATCAAGTTCTATACTGAAATGATGTGGTAATACATACTAGCATAGAAACTTGAACCAAGATAATCTATGTCTGGGAACTATGATCATCATCATTTTATTCTGTGATTGATTGAAGGGCAGTCTCAAAAGTTATTGTCTTTTGGAGATTAGAATACCGCTCAAGATGAGGGAGAAGCTGTCAGATCTGGTAATTTTCTCTTGAGAACTGACCGGCGATCTGCTCAGAACTGACCGGCGATCTCGGTTTCCTTCCGGCGACCTGGTTTTTGCACCGATCTGTTCAGAACTCGCCGGTAAATTTCACAGAGCACGCCGGCGACTGGGTTTTTTTGGGTTGGGCTTGTTTCTTCGGTTTTTCTTGCATCTTCTCTTTCCAATCTGCTCAGAACCCGCCGGAAAACTTTCACAGAGCACGCCGGATCACTGTAGTGAGTTTTCGACGGTAACATCGTAATCCCTTCTCTATCGCACGGACGTTTTCACCTTACGAGTTTCGTGAAGGCCTACTCGGCTCAGCTCAAGCGATCCGGTAAGAACTGACCGGCGATCTCGGTTTCTTTCCGGCGACCTGGTTTTTGCACCGATCTGCTCAGAACTCGCCGGTAAATTTCACAGAGCACGCCGGCGACTGGGTTTTTTTGGGTTGGGCTTGTTTTTTTTTTCGGTTTTTCTTGCATCTCCTCTTTCCAATCTGCTCAGAACCCGCCAGAAAACTTTCACAGAGCACGCCGGATCACTGCAGTGAGTTTTCGACGTGTTTTCAGGGGTCATAGGCACTGTCTGTTTTCAGTTAAGTGTTTTCTGGGGTTAACGGCAATGGCTGCTTCAGACTAGTGTTTATGTGATTATCAGTTTGGTCTGTTTTCAGCTCAGTATTTTCTGGGTTCAGTCGAGTGGTCTGCACTCAGTCCCATGTTTTGCTGGTTTCATATGAGTGGGCATGGTAGAGTTCAGGGAGGAATGGCACAGTTCAGGGAGATCGTGGTTGAATCAAAAAGAATCACTATCGCAAGCGAGGGAGTAAATTTTAGGCTTACTGAAAGGGGGTGGAAAGAAAGATATGAGGTGGTGGTCTGCCGTAACACAGCATTATGGCGGTACATGTGTTAGAGGAATGCATGAGGGGAGGAAGCAAGGAGATGTATTCGGTGGTCCGTGAAGGTTACAGGAGTTTTATTGCACAACGTTGTGCAAATTACCGTGGTCGATATTTGTCGTTGGCAGAGTACGGGCGTGAGGGAAGAACAGCGCTACTCTGTTTTCTAGAAGGGTATGGTGGATGGGGATGGAAACGCCTTAAGGAGATGGCTGAGGAGATGGCACAGAAAAAGGTGCCGGTGGTAAAAGAAGATGGGAATCAGCTAAACAGAAGAGCATGGAAACCTCCTACCGGTACATACGCAGAGGTCCTCACGGCGGCAAAGCAAGGCAACGGTGAGAAGAAAACAGGGGTGGTCCGACAAGGGGGTGGGCCTCGAGCCACTAAAACATTACAGTGGTCAGATTATGGCAGGCCTAAGGTGGGACAAGAGACGTGGGTGAGTAGTAGGAGACTGTTGGAGCTGCAGGGACAGTTGAGGAGAATGCAGAGGGAGTTGGAAGAACTGCGTGCTTTTGTCGGGATGAAAATGGATATAAAAGGGAAGGAATTGATGGTAGGAGAAGAAAGATAGGGAGCTGGGTCGTGGTCTTCAGAACTAAATGGAGGTGGGTCTGGATCGGGGCACACGCCTGGCCTGGCCCATGAAGCTGTTTTAGAGGAAAGGAGGCCGTCAGTTTTAAAAGAATGTGGGTATGGGCCTGGGCTTGGCCCGGCCCATGGAGTAGCTTTAGTGGAAAGGGGGCCGTCGTTTCTGCTTTTAAAAGAAGGTGGGCCTGGGCCTGGGCCTGGGCCGGCTCAGCACATTCCCGTTTTAAGCCCTGTCGGCTCTTCGAACCCAAGCCGTGCGAACCCGTCGTTCAACACCGAGACGCCAACCCGTGTTCTGTGCACGCAGTCGAGTCGGACTATGCCGGCGAGCCCACAGAAGCTGCTGATGGGAACAGGTGGACATTCCGGCGAGGTCATGGAGACTACAAACGCACCTAGCCCAACCTCGTTTCAACTCCATTCAACGCCGATGACTGAAGAAAATGTTTTCTCTCTGTATAATGGACAGCAAATGCCGATCTCCTCTAAAAACAATGGGGAAGATGGTATGGAGCTCATTATTCACTCAGGCAGTGATTCGGAGTCTGAGGAAGCGGAAGGAGTGGGGGCTGATGATGGTAGTTACACGGGGGAGGGTGATTTTGTGCTTTCTAATGAAGAAAAACAGGTGGGTTTGGATGATATTGCTCTGGATGGAACCAGTCATGAAATTCTGCTAAGTAGATTGGAGGAACCTACCCCTTTAAATTTCTGCCTCCCTCCTCAACCGAATGTAACAGATTGGGTTTATCATAAAGTGAAAGAAATTCAAAAAATAGTGGGGATTGAGTGTGATGGGTATGAGGAGCAGTTTATGGCATTGTTTACAGCCATTGAAGCAGGGCACAAACAAAAGGATAAAGGAAAATCAAAAAAGCATCGGGAACTCTAAAGATTGACTTGGTCGATGAACATGGAGGGCAGCGCTAGTAGGGGTAGGGTAAAAGGGAAGGGGCAGAATGTTCCTTCATGAAACTAAAAATTGTGTCATGGAACGTTCGTGGGCTTAATGAGGGGGATAAGCGCCTGCGGATTAGAAATATGATTAGGGAATGGAAAGCGGATATTGTGTGCTTACAAGAAACTAAAATGAAAAGTATAGATAGAGATATAGTGCGAAGTTTATGGAGTGGTGTCCATGTAGATTGGGCTTACTTGGCCTCTAATGGAGCTTCCGGAGGAATTGTGGTTTTGTGGGATAGACGTGTAGTAGAAAGGGTGGAGGAATTTATTGGTAATTATATGGTGGCATGCTCGTTTCAGAGTATAGCCGAAAACTATTGTTAGGCATTTGCAGGTGTTTATGGTGCCAATTCAGACTCTGAAAGAAGCTTGCTATGGGATGAACTTGCTGGGATTCACAATGTGGGGGATCTCCCCTGGTGTATAGGGGGAGATTTCAATGTCATGAGATTCCCAAGAGAAGCATCAGGAAGCAAAAGATTACGACCAGCAATGGAGGCTTTCTCAGAGTGCATTTTTGACTTGAATCTGGTAGATCTGCCTATAGCTGGGGGTACCGCTACCTGGTCGAATAATCACTCTTGGTCCCGCCTGGATCGTTTTCTCATTTCACCGGAATGGGAAAGTCACTTCCCGGAGGTTTGGCAAAAGAGGCTAGCCCGTATTGGCTCGGACCATTGGCCAATTATGATAGATTGCGGAGGTATTCGGAAGGGTCGTCGGCCGTTTAAATTTGAAAATATGTGGCTAAAATCAGAAGGTTTTGTGGATAGGGTTAAACAATGGTGGTCCTCCTATCAGTTTCAAGGAACCTCAAGTTTCATTTTTGCGGCAAAATTGAAAGCTCTTAAAAAGGATGTCCAGACTTGGAACTTAGAATCGTTTGGCCATGTAGGGGAAACCAAAAAAGCAAAGCTGGCGGAACTTAAGGCGATTGAGAGACTTCAAGAGGTACAACACCTCACACAGGCAGAAAAAGAAAGAAAGGTTGAGCTGGGTGCAGAAATTGAAAGGTTGATCCTATTAGAGGAGGTGTCTTGGCGTCAAAAATCAAGAGCATTATGGTTGAGGGAAGGAGATCGGTGCACGGGCTTTTTCCACAGAATAGCAAAGTCACACAGGAGAAATAATAACATTGAGATGTTGAAGGTGGATGGGATGGATTGCAGAGAAGAACAGGAAATCCACAATCATGTCGTGGGATATTATGAGAACTTGCTAAAGGAACAGGCGGGATGGCGGCCTCCTCTGAATGGGCTGGATTTTAATACCATTGGTGTGAGTGATGCATCACATTTAGAAAGGGAATTTGAAGAGAGAGAGATCTATGAAGTTGTGAGGAAAATGGCTAAAGACAAGGCACCAGGACCGGATGGTTTCTCTATGGGTTTCTTCCAAGACTGTTGGGGTGTTATTAAGGAAGATCTAATGAAAGTCTTCTAGGAGTTCTTCAGGGTGGGAAGATTTGAAAAAAGCCTTAACGCCACATTCTTAGCTTTGATACCTAAGAAGGTGGGAGCGACAGAGATTAAGGATTTTAGGCCTATCAGTCTAGTGAGTGGGGTGTATAAGATAATATCCAAGGTACTTGCAAATAGACTAAGTGAGGTGATGGGTAAGATTGTTACTCAACCTCAAAATGCTTTTGTTAAAGGAAGACAGATCCTAGATGCTGTGTTGATTGCTAATGAATGCCTCGACAGTCGACTAAATGCCAGGAAAACAGGAATCATGTGCAAACTTGATATGGAGAAGGCGTATGATCATGTTAACTGAGATTTTCTTCTACACTTATTAAGGAGGTGCGGTTTTAGGGAACGGTGGAGAGCCTGGATTCGTTGGTGTATTTCTTCGGCAAAATTTTCGGTACTACTGAACGGAACGTCAGTGGGATTTTTCCAGAGTACACGTGGCTTGAGACAAGGGGATCCATTATCTCCTTTGCTGTTTGTTATGGTCATGGAAGCTTTAAGCAGGATGATATCGGCACTGGTTGTGAATGGTGTCATTGCAGGTTTCCTGATTGGAACCCCAAGTAGGGGCATCATTGATATTTCCCACTTATTATTTGCAGATGATACACTGATCATGTGTGAAGCTGAGCATAGGCAGGTTCAAGCGCTAAAGGCCGTACTGTTTTGTTTTGAGGCTGTTTCTGGGCTGAAGGTGAATCTGGATAAATCAGAATTGGTGCCAATTGGGTTGGTCCCAAACACCTGCCTATTGGCATGAACGCTGGGTTGTAAGGTTGCTTCTCTTCCTATGACCTATCTGGGACTGCCTTTGGGGAGTGCTTCAAGGGCTACTTCTATATGGGATATGGTGTTTGAGAAAATTGAGCGGCGACTGGCAGGGTGGAAAAAAATGTACTTGTCTAAAGGTGGTAGGATCACTTTGATAAAAAGCACTCTTTCTAATCTACCCACATACTTCTTATCTCTTTTTCCAATTCCAGCAAGTGTAGCAGTCCGTATTGAGAAGCTTCAGCGAGATTTTCTGTGGGGAGGCTTGGGAGATGAGTTCAAGTTTCACTTGGTCAAGTGGAAACAGGTATGTAAGTCTATCCAGGGGGGAGGTTTGGGTGTTAGAAACCTAAGGGTGTTTAATCGGGCACTATTAGGTAAGTGGTTATGGAGATACCCCAGAGAACCAGATGCCCTATGGAAAATGGTCATAGAAAAAAAGTATGGCGGCTTATGGGGAGAGTGGAGTACGAGAGAAGTAAGGGGTGTTTATGGAGTTGGGTTGTGGAAAAACATTAGAAGAGGCTGGGACGTGTTTAACCGTTTTGTCAAGTTTCAGGTGGGTACAGGATCCAGGATTAATTTTTGGAGTGATGTGTGGTGTGATTGTCGGGCCTTAAAAGATGTGTATCCATCTCTCTTCCAACTGGCAAGTGCAAAGAATATATCAGTGGCGGATGCTATGGAGGTGAGGGAGGGACGGATTGTTTGGAATATTCATTTCGGTAGGGCATTACAGGATTGGGAAATGAGTAGCATTGCAGATTTTTACAGTTTTATATATTCCATAAATCTAGACAACCAGCAAGAAGATGCCATGTGGTGGAAGCCAACAAGAAAAGGTATTTTCTCGGTTAAATCTTTCTATAAGGCTCTCACCCCAGAGTCTACTTCTCTTTTCCCGTGGAGGAAGATATGGCGTCACAATGCACCTACAAAAGCCTCATTTCTCGTCTGGACAGCAGTGTTGGGTAAGATTCTTACCACTGATAATCTAAGGAAAAGAAGGATTATCATTGCAGACTGGTGTTGTATGTGCAAAAGGGGAGGAGAGTCAGTAGATCATCTTCTGTTACACTGTGGGGTAGCAAGGACTTTATGGAACGAGGTGTTTGCTCGCTTGGCAATGGTTTGGGTGATGCCAAGAACGTTTGAGGCAGCATTGGCTTGCTGGCCAAGCATAAGAGGTAGGAGGCCGATTAAAGCTATGTGGAAGATGATTCCGATTTGCATCTTGTGGAGTTTATGGCGGGAGCGCAATGAAAGGACGTTTGAAGACCAAGAAAGATCTATAGAGGAGGTTAAACTTTTATTTTTTAGAACTCTTTGTAGTTGGGCCATAGCTGTTGATTTTAATGGTATGGCCCTTCGGGACTTTCTAGTCTCTAATGCGCCCACTTAGGTGGGGCATTAGAGTTGTAATTCAGGCGTTGCCATTCTTTGATTAATAAAATTATTTATTTATAAAAAAAAAAACTTGCGAATTATATGGTCGTATGGAAGATGTCTCCTCTTTGTATTCTTTGGTGTATTTTGAGAGAAGAAACGATAGACTTTTTGAAGATCAAGAATGCTTCCTGTAAGAGTTTAGGAGGATTTTTTGGAAGACTTTATTTATGTGGGCCATCGCTTTAGAGTTGAATGGTCTCAGCTTCCATGATTTCCTTGTATCAATTACTAGTTCCTAAATAGGTGTATTCACATGTATACTTCGAGTGTACCTGGGCTATGCCTATCTTTTTATCAATAGAATATCTTATTACTTATCCAAAAAAAAAGCTTGCTAATTCTATATTTTCTCACTCACTGAGAAGAGTGATAAAGCCCAATCCTTTCCTAGTATAACATGTGATCAGGTTTTTCCTCTGGGTAATAATCCTATTGGCTAATTTCTGATTTTACAGGGAAGAGGTGCAAATATCTATGCTGAATTTCTAGGTGGAAGCTTCACTTGTGATGCTTATCACATGACTGAACCACACCCTGATGGTAATGCACCTTCTCTTTGGTTCTTATTATGAAACCCGTAAAACTGTTGTGTCTCTTTCATAATTCTCTTGTAATGGACATATCCTTCACCAACTCTTCTTTTATTTATTTTTTGATTAGTAAGAAAGACACTTTTATTCGTCGAATGAAATAGGTGAAACCCATGTACACAGGAAGTATACATACTCTTCTGTAAATTGAGTTGCAGTGCATGAATTATTTTTTTTATTGGTTGCAGTGAATCAATTATAACCATGTACAGTGCTATTTAGTACCCACAGTACTGATAGCAAAAGGTTATGGCACAGGAAGAGGCATAATACCTGAAAACTAGTCTCATAATTGCCAAAAATTGAATGAATTAAACTATCTGGAACCGTTTCCTTTAATAAAGTGATCTTTGTTAGAAAACCAACATGGTTGCCAACTTAGTGTAACAACCAAGGGTGCCAAGATGATGGGTCAAATCGGAGTAGATGTAATTATAAAATAGGTAATGCAAAAGTATCTTCTGTAAACATTTCTGTATGCAGTCCTATATTAGTTGTTCTAATTGGTCATGTTGCATCAGAAGTTGAGGCATGCTCTGTATGGAGATTCGCAGCTGACCTTTCAGTTATGTCCGAGTTTTCATGTCTAACACTTGTGCTGATTTCGATCCTGACACTTGTGTTCATGTTTAACATCGCTAAATTCTCTGAATAGATGAAAAAAGGTTCAACTCCTAGTATTGGAACTTTACTTTTGACCTTTATATTGCCAGATTTGTTACTAGCATTTTTCAAATATTCAAAAAGTTCTAATCCAAAGTGTGTGAAATTCTTGACTTAGTACATCCTTAAATGCGAGAAACGCTTCTTTTGAGCATGCATTTTCATTTCCTTCTCACTCAAGTTAACAAAGATATTTTATTGCTAACGCTTAGAATGCCTTCCTTGGTTACCATGCTAAGAATTTAATGCTAGGAACCGTACCCAAACCCTGACTTCTTACAACTTTTCTACCTTGTATTCTTGCTTAACTTTTTGGCGTAAATTGTAATTAATGTTGTCTCATACCAACTCAACAAGAAACAGTGAGAAAGACCTGACAATACAATTTCTTCAAAACAGGGGCTGGTGTTATCCTCTGCATAGAAAAGGCATTAGCTCAGTCTGGGGTGTCTAGGGATGATGTGAATTACATAAATGCACATGCTACTTCCACACTGGCTGGAGACCTAAAAGAATACCAAGCTCTTATTGCTTGTTTTGGCCAGAATCCTGAGGTAACTTGGATGTATAAAGTTTGTCCTTTATGACAATGGGCTCTAAAATACCATGTTGCAATTCTTGACAAGATTAGTGTATCATCATACTTAATATCTCTCCTTTTGACAGTTGAAAGTGAATTCTACGAAATCAATGACCGGTCACCTATTAGGAGCCGCTGGTGCTGTGGAAGCTGTTGCGGCAGTGCAGGTAGACAATGTCTTTGATGTTGGGATTTAATTCATGGAACTTTTTTTTATGAAAAACTCTACTCATCATTCCAACACCACACCACATAATTTTTTAATTTTTTACCTTACCAAATGTGTGGTGTATGGATGATGAGTAGAATAACTCAACTAATTTAGAAAGAATAAAACCAACAAAAATTAAAAAAAAAAAAAGTGTGGTGTGTAGTGTGTGAGATGATGAGTAGCAAAACTCTTTTTTTATATACACGTGTTACTTACAAAAAGGCCTATATAATTTCTGAAGCATCTTCTTTGTATTCTATTGAGCCACATCATCATTTCATTTTATTTTATTAATCTATCACAACTCTTCACATGCTAAAAAGACTTTTTGTTGTATTGCCTCTATTACCAAAATAAACCCAGTCAATTTTTGACTTCAAGATTTAAAAAAGATTTGAAGATGAAAATTTTCCTGCCATTTATGATTGCAAATTCAATAGGTAGGGAAAAAAGACTTTTTATTTTATATTGGTTAATGGTTACTGATTTTTCAGTACTTGTCTTTTTGGCTTTCTCACCACTTAACTTGTCTATCATTTTATTATTACTTTTCTAGTGAAGGTAAAAAAATTCTATTCATTTTATTATAGACATGGCCTCGTTTGGATAGTGAGATGAGATGAGATAATCTGTTAATAGTAATAAAATGGTTTGTGAATAGTAGTGAAATGCTTTGACTTAATTTATTTTAGTAAAATTCTAGGGACAACTGGCCTGCGTCCCCGCTGCAGCCTCGGCTCCTAGGTGGCATACTCCCTAGATAACGTTCTTCTAAATTGAACGACAAAACAAACCCGAGCCACCCACTTCGTCTTTGATTTCCCTTAACCTTCGTCTTCGAAACTTCGAAACCCACCATCGTTCTCTTCACTCATCTTCGTCTCTTCACCCAACTTTGAAACCCACCATCTTTGTCGTTCTCTTCACCCACCATCGTCTCCTCCCCACCGAATCATCTCAGGAAGCTTTCACTTCAGCAGTGTCAAATGCAACCCCCATGTGTCAATTACTTACTCATTGCGCTGAGCTCATCTCTAGGTCTGACTTCTCCGCTGCTCACCGCCTCGTCTCCATTTTGTCCGGTAACTCGTCCCCTCATGGAGACTCTGTTGAGAGGTTGATCCACCAGTTTGCCAAAGCTCTCTCCCTCCGCCTTAATAATTGCTGCTACGCTGCAGCTGCTGCTGCAACTACCACCACCAGTGTAGCATCAGCATCCATAATAATGGTGATTACTCCAACTACGGCCGCTGCTACTGCATAACTAACGATAGGAACAATGTAGACATGACAGAGCCAGAGGAGGCTCTTCAGTCATGCTATCTATCGTTGAACCAAATAACCATTCGTAAGGTTCAGCCATCTAACAGCCAACCAAGTCATCTTGGAAGCCATAGACGAAGGGCAGAGGGCCATCCACATCCTTGATTTTTACATCATGAATGGTCTGCAATGGCCTCCTCTGATGCAAGCCCTTGCCGAGCACTCCTACCCTTCTCCTATGCTTCGCATCATCGCCACAATCCCTCAGCCTCAGGTTTCAGTTCCACTGGCTTCTCCTCCTTGGTAACAGCAACGACGTCGCAGCTTTTTCTCCCGCGCTTGCTCTCCTACCAGATCTCCCTCTCTGGTTTTGCTCTGCATTATCCTAAAAATCGATTTCCCTCCATTCCGTGATTTAATTAATTAATTTATTTTAAATCAATTTAACTTTTTTAAAAATTTAAATTTTTAATTTTTAATAGTATGCCACATCAGCCGAGGCCGTGGCGGGGACGCAGGGCTGGTTGTCCCTAAAAGAATTGTATGTTTTATGGAATTTTGGGAAATGAGAGAGAGAAAGTTGAATAAAAATATTATAAAGTTCAAATATTTTTATAATATAATTTTTTAATATTATTTTGTTTTGAGATTTAAAAAAGTTAAATTTCTTTTTGTATTTTGTTTAGAAGTTTGGGAAAGTTGTAATGATTAGATGAAAAAGTTGAAAATTTGAAATTAAAAAGCATTGGTGTTTGGATATTGAGATGGGATGAGATGAGAGAAGTTGGGAGGACTTTGCTATCCGAACGAGGCTTGAATCTTCATTATTTACCACTTTGGCTTCCTCACCTCTTAACTATTCTACTTTGAACTCTTTGTATGCTTTACTAGTTTAATTTTGATATTTGTTGAGGTAGAAAAATTTCCCTTAATCAAGATTATAAGAATATTCTTATAGTTAAGACTCTCTGACTGAAATTTTAGACAATAATGTATGATGGTGAAGAAATTATTTCTGCGCATTGCGCAGGTCGACAACTATTTTATCTTATAATGGAGTGTCAGATGGTATTCAGAAAAGGGCTATTTGAATTATTTTTCTTTTTCCATTGGTAGGCAATGCGCAGGAATTATTTGAGTTATTTTTTTTTTTTTTCCATTGGTAGGCATAGTCTCAATTCATGAAAAGCGTACATAACAATTTGCAGTTCTGTGGTTGCTGACATGTTACTATTTTTTCATATAGGCAATACGGACAGGGTGGGTTCATCCAAATGTCAACCTGGAAAACCCAGACCAAGGCGTGGTTTGTTCCTTTTCATCCTTCGTCAATTTTTGTTAATTTCATGATGTTCCCATAAAGTTGTTAGTTCCTTAACCATAACGATTTAGCTTCAAACACTTGCCCATAAAAAAATGGTTTAACTTTAAACATTAGAGTATCTAATGTTGCAAACATCTCAATTCAGAACACAAATATGTTGGTGGGCTCAAAGAAAGAGAGATTGGACATCAAAGCAGTGTTGTCTAATTCCTTTGGGTTTGGTGGTCACAATTCATCTATCATTTTTGCCCCGTACAAGTGAAGATCTGGTGGGCTACTCCAACCTTGCTGTATGATGCTGAAGGTATGTAGGTTCCAAGATATACATTCGTATCTGTATGCCGTGGAAAGTTGGATGCATGTGAGAGATAGAGCCAGATTCAAATTATACAAAACAGTTTCCTGTTCTTTTTGCTACATGATAACAATGGAGAGGCCACTCACCGCTGACATTCAGTTTGAGTACACACTTGTATTGATAACTTAAAAAAGAAAAATGTTTTGTTAAATTATCAGGACGTAGAAAAGTATTGTGCAGCTTTTACATGTGTTTCCTTGATCTACTACAAGGAACTGAAACAAAGGTATGGAAACTGTAGTTAGTGAGATTTATTGGAAGTATTGATGGTTTGGCTACGTTGTGCAGTTGGGTGAGTACCCCAGGAAGTCTACCATGTGTCTGATCTTCTATTTGGTTGCTCGCATGACCTCATGCAATCAAATTGGTTGGACATCTGGTAAGATGGCCCTCATGTGGATGGAGATGGAGATGGAGATAGAGAGAGCTTCGGGATGGCTGAACGTGGTATCATGCATTACTCTTGCTTTCGTTGTTCTTAGAAGTTCTGTTTCCCTTTCATGGTAAATTAGCCAAAGTAGAGCTCGACATACTTGATAAGATAACCGCCATTGAACGACCATAACACTGCGCAATACTGGCCTTAAAAAGGGATTTTGTTTTTCCTTTTCCTTTTGCATGTACAAACGAATGGCTCACCTAATTTGTTTTTATGGTCATTTTGTAATGAATTTTTGAGTTGGCAGTTGCTTGACCTTGTCTGTTCTACACAAGCGAATGCAAAATATTCCATTTTAGTCATGCAATGCTGTAGTTTCATTTCCTTCCAAATTCTCAAATTTTTATCCTCTTTTCTTTCAAGTAATGCTATATATAGTCATAGAGTATGCAAGTACTGTATAGTCGCTTCGAAAAAAAGTGGAGTTTATTATTAAAAAAAATTAATTATTATTATTATTTTTAATATGTATCTTATATTTATTCATATTTTTCAAAGTTATTGCACGACACTTACGCCCCAATATCATTTTTATTTTCTTTTAGTATAATTTGAGGTCAAGGTAGTGGGTGTTCAAGCCTTATTCGCATTTCAAACTTGTGGCCGGGTCTACATTTTCATGTTCACGGGCCATTTCATTTATTTCTCGAACAAGTTTAAATTTGTTGCAAATTACTTTATTTAAAAGCATAAATTATTTATAGTCTTAGCATTATTTACAAATTTCGACAAATAAAATTAAGATTTTTGTTAATATCTTTATGCAGTCTATTATACATAAATGAATGATTATATTCATAACTAGTTGTGTAGTTGCATGATGCACAGAAAGATTGTTACCTTGGATTATAGAGAAAAATGAAGACAATATTGTAGGAGTAAGAAAACGAAGTCTTGTGGACTTCTAAAATTTCAAATTGTAATTAATATTTATGATATGACATTTCAAATTCTTCTAAATTTACATAATCAAATTCATGATAATTTAATGTAACATTGCTGCTACTCCGAAAATTGTATATGTTACAAATTTCTAAATATATGTTAATTATATGAGCAAAGTTCATACATTATATATGTCATGGATATAAATCTACAAATATTTTGCATAAATTAGTCATTTAACTAGATATATTATTATCTTACAAGTTTAACTTAGTGGTGTATAATGGCGGAGATAGGAATTAATCTTTTTGTTGGGGGTACAACAAGAAACACTATAAAACATAATTCAAGAAAGGAATATACAAATATGTACATCAACTTGAAGGTGTTTAAAGCACTTTAAGTTTGTAAAAAATTATAGTTTTCTCTCTCTCTTTAATGGAAAACACAATTGTTGGGATAGAATTGATTGGGTCCAACCCATTGCTAAAAATAAGGGAAGATATAAAGTCAAGAATTTAGTCTAATGATAAAACCAAGAGATAGGTCAAGTTGACTCAAACTTTTAAAAAGAATGAGACTCATATTCTTAAAAAGAATGAGACTCGGACTCTTAAAAGGAAATGGATTTATAAGGCAAGTTAGACTCAATCACTCCAAGGAAATAGACATTTATATAAGGAGCAGATCCCCCACAAATATGATAAGCTCTGTCTAGAGGATCTCTCCATAGAAACTCCCTATGTACAAACTCCACATAGCGATTCCAAAGGATCTTCCTTAAATTCCTCAATTGTATTGTGAGATATATGAGCTATGAGAGATTATAAAATCACCAATCATAGTGAATGTCGCCCCCAAACAACCTGTAGACGTAGACATTACGCCGAATCACGTAAATTCATGTGTCCCTCTTTATTTATTTTTATTTACTTATTTATTATTTATTTCATAGATGAATGTGAAGAGCACCGTATCGAGGCCCCAATCACCATTATGGGCCAGAGCTAATTCTTTTCCTCTATTTTGGCCTGTTATGCGAATTTTAGGCATTAATAGTTGGCGTCATCTGTGTAATCGATTCTTATTCCTAACGTTGGAAATGAGAGTATGAGAGTTCCATGGCTTACAAAATCGTCTTCGAAACACCAGATAAGATCTCCTCAATTTTGCTATTTTTCTTGTTATTTACACTCTTAACATTGCAGTGAATAATAAAAAAGAAAAAATACATATGAGGTAGAGGGTGCACGTAGCATGGAATGTGCAAGTGGTGCATGTGGCATGCACAGCGCACGTAAAGCGTTAGAGTTCACACCTGTAGCCACCAACCCCCATAGCACAGCGAGGCTAGAAGACATTTGCCCTTCATGGCAGAGACACGATAGCGGAGCCTTCTTCTAGTCACTCAATAACGCAACGGTGAGTAGTGCACATTGTGCACAGTACAAGCAGAGAACAACAAGTGGTCAAAGAGCCTATTGACTCGTTCCCAAAAGAAACCTGCGTGAGACGGTTATGGAGCTTGGTAGCTCATTCTCAAAAGTAACCAGTTGGAGGGGGTTGTGGCACGAGCGTAAATACTTGGTGTTATGTGAGGGTTGTGTGGTCTCTTGACCTTTGCGCCCTTTTTAGTGGGCACCACGAGTCTTTGGACTCATCATTAGTGTTTAAGGGTCGCACGGTCTTTTGACTTCCGTGCCCTTTTTCGTGGGCACCGTGAGTTTCTAGACTCGTCATTGGTGTTTAAGGGTCGTGTGGTCTTTTGACCTCTATGCTCTTTTCATAGGCACCGTGAGTCTCTAGGCTCTCATTGGTGTTTAAGATCGCGTGGTCTTTTGACTATTGCACCCATTTCATGGGCACCACGAGTCTTTGGACTCGCCATCGGTAATTAAGGGTTGTTGTTCACCACGAGTCTAGGGACTCGACTTTGGTGGGGTCGCTGGCGCTACTATGGCATGAGGCGAAATTCATCCATCCTGAGAGTAGGGATGTAAAAAAAAAATCGATAAACCGGTAAACTGGACTGAACTGGACCTAACCGGTAGCATCGGTCCAGTCCTAAGGTTGGTTCAGTCCAGTACCGGTTTTAAGAAAACTAAAACCGGTCAAAATCGGGTCCGGCTTCAATTTTTCTTTTTATAAAACCGGACCGGACCGATTTATATATATATTAATTTTTTATATTGTATATAATATTTATATATAATATATAACTATATATAAAATAGTTTTGTATTATATGATAAATTACTAATTAATATAATATTAAATTTTAAAATCTTATATCATTTTGCTTATTATATTAATAGTTATACTAATACTATATCACTATATATTATAATATACTATAATATATCATTATATTATATATTATAATATATCATTATAGTCTATAATACAATTATAATATATATTATAATATGCTACAATATATTATTGCTATAGTATTATATATTATAATATACTATACTTTATATGTATATATATATATATTATATAATATACTATATAGTACATTAAAACTGGTAAAATCGAACCGAACCAGACCGAAAACCGATAAAACCGGAGTACTGGTTTAGGAGAGTAACTGATTCGTAATCGGTTTTGAAAAATGCAAAACCAGTACATACTAGTTTGGTCCTAAATTTTGTCCAAAATCGGACCGAATTAGACCGGTTACATCCCTACCTGAGAGGTTTTCACCAAAAGCCAAATAGGTAGGTGCCTGTGATTCCAAGCAATCTATTATGATGAAGACAGATTAAGATGCACGAGCAATGCCCATGATACATGAGACCATGCATGTTTTAAGTGACGTGATGGGTGCACACTGCCATGCACCCAGGGGCTCACATGGCGGGCAAGAAGGACACCCACCTCTTTTGCACAGCTCAAGTCAAGTCCTGTCGCCACATCCAGACATTGATGCAAAGCTTGCAGGAGCCTTACCGCCGGCTCCATACTAGCCACCATCCATCAGGAGTCCACCGATCTACCCTCCTCGCACAAGGAAGCCCGATTGTGCTTGTGAAGAAATAGAGTCGCCATTAACACTGTTCGACCCGCCAGCCATTTCTATCTCTGCCGGTGTGTCCCACACCCACCAACAAGCTTGGCACGTGTTGGCGATTCATGGCAGGCACACTACATGCGTTGAAAGCTGATGGGTAAACTATCCACCAACTGTACATAGCTCGTCAAGAAGGTACAACCACCGACCACCACCCAACTTGCCGGCATCGTCTGTCGCCAGCAGGTGGTTCTTGACCTCACTGGAATTCCTCGCCATCATCCCTCTCCATTCTCACCAGTGCATACCACAGGAAGCTTGCCCAACGTCGACTGTCACTCGCATAATTCGTTGTTACTGTCATGAGGGTCCACGAAACACAAATCTCTGCCCACCATAAACCTCCTCGCCACATCCACTACCTGTGGCAACACCCCTCCACTGTTGCAAGTCTCCTCTGGCTTTGAAGCTCTCGCCCAACCACCAAACTAGAGATAGAGACTGCAGTCTATAGTTCTTGCCGCCAGTGGGCTTCTGCGAAGACAACAAACAATGTGCAAGTTCATTGCCCACGCCCACCGCTCCTCGCCACCCTTGTGGTGGGCAATAAGCATGTAGCACCCCCAGTGGGCAACAAGCATGAATCAGTATGACCTTTCGCCACCTGATGGCTACCAAGGTTTCACATCTTGAGAGCTCCCCATCTGTGATCTACACGGAAACCTCCACACGCACTTGCACCATGCTTGCCACAGAAGCACCCCACCACTGTTCACCATGAAGCTTCCTTGCATCCTTGCCCAAGCTTGCCACGGAAGATGGCGAGATGACATCTCGCCAACCTCACCAGAAAAACTCATACGACCCTTGGCAATGGACAACCACTCCAAGGTGGGCAATTGATTGTGGTGGGAAAGATGGCAATACACTTTGATCGCTAGTTATAATCAATTAGAAGTGACGATTCACAAAAAAAAAAAGGGAAATAATACTTAGTGACAAACAACTTCAATTACACAAAAAATTATTCAATAATAAACAACCTCAGTCAATGAACAATTGAAAGTAGCAACTAAATTACTTTGGTTTATCTCTTTCAAACTCACTATTTTAATTTTACTTTTACCAACAAATTTGGCTTTTAGAGATTTTCTCCACCTAAACTCCTCAAGGTTCCATAAGAATCCGGGTGGCCATGAGGAATATACTTCGTGAGAAATTGCCCGCATAAAATGGAATACTGGCTAAGCTCTCTCAGGCACCGCTCGGATGTCTTAATCTTTCTTCATTAGAATAGATTGCTCGATATCATGGGCACCCTGGACCTTCATCACGCTCTAGCAAAATGGCTCAGGTTTACAAATCTCAAATTATATACTTACCCATTTGGCTTTTGGTGAAAACCTCTAAGGATGGGTGAACTTTGTCTCATGCCAAAATCGAGTCCCTAAACTTGCAGTGAATAACAATCCTCAAATACCAATTCCGGGTCCCTAGACTCGCAGTGAACAACAGCTCCACCAAAGTCGAGTCCTTAGACTTGCGGTAAATAATGACCCTTAAATACCAATGACGAGCCCAAAGACTCATGGTGCCCACGAAAAGGGTGTGATAGTCAAAATATTACGTGATACTTAAACACCAATGACGAGTCCAAAGACTCGCGGTGCCCATGGAAAAAGCTACGGAGGAGAGGCCACGCGACCCTCACACAACGCCTTCCCAACAAACGTTGAGTGTTTACGCTTGCACCACAACAGCCTCACGCGGGTTACAGTAGAGAACAAGCCATCGAGCTCCCCAACTGCCTCAAGTGGGTTTCCTTTAGGAACGAGTCAACCCAGGGAGTCGACAGGCTTCCTGACCACTTAGGCACATGTTATTCTACCAATAACAAAACGAGAACACCAACGACAATTTACACCATGGGATAGAAAATCCACTATTACCAACACTAATAAAAACGATAATGAAAATACATACAAAAAACCAATCATGGAAATATGCATTCTTCACCGACAATAAATAATCTCTTAGGCAAACATCCACATAAATAAATAAAAAAACTCAAAATCAAGCTTCGTGCTTGCACTTGCCACGGTTGAGTACATCTCCCGCCAAAGCAGAGCTCCACGCTCACCTAATGGGTCGAGTACACCTCCCACCAAAGTAGAGCTCCACGCTCACCTAATGTAGTCGAGTACATCTCCTGTCTATCTCTCCAAGCTCAGCTTTTCACCGCTTAGCACAAAACAAAGAGAAAACTAGGAACTAAACAAGAAAACCAAGTAACAATTTTTGAAGTTTATTTGTTATGTGCAAATATTGACTTAATGATTCTCAATGCCTCTTTGTTGAGAAAATTGACTTTAAGAATTGCAAACAACTATTGGAATATAATTAACTGTGTCCAACCCATCGCTAAAAATAAGAGAAGAGATAAAGTTAAGAATTTAGCCCAAAGATACAGCCAAGAATAGATAAGACAAGTTGACTTAGACTCCTAAAAGGAAAAAGAGTACTTAGACTCCTAAAAGGAAAGAGACTCGGACTTCTAAAAAGAAATGGATTCACAAGGCAAGTTAGGCTCAATCACTCCAAGGAAATATACCTCTATATAAGGAGCAAATCCCCCACAAATTTGACAAGCTCTCTCTAGAGGATCTCTCCACAAAAGCTCCATATGTATAAACTCCACCACACATAGCGATTCCAAAGTATCTTCCCTAAATTCCTCTATTGTATTATGAGATATGTGAGTCATGAAAGATTGTAAAATCACCAATCATGGTGAATTTCGCTTCCCCAAACAACCTGTAGATGTAGGCATTATACCAAATCACGTAAATTTCTATATTTTTATTTATTTATTTTTATTTGCTTATTTATTATTTATTTTATGGACGAATGTGAAAAGCACCGTATCGAGGCCTAAATTACCATCGAGTGCCGAAGATAATTCTTTCCTCCATTCTAATCTGTTATGCGAATTTTAGGCATTAATGACAATATTTCATGCATAATTAAGGTCAAGGAGAAGAGTAAGGTTAAATTACAAGATATAGAGAAAAATCATACGTTTTCTTACTTTAAATTTTGTTGGGGCATGTTTAAACACTTATGAGGATGTTGTAAATAGTAATGGTTTAAGTAGAAATGTTTTATTGGATTTTGAAAATGAAAGACAAAAAGTTGAATAATATTATAAAATTAAAAAAATAGTTTGAATTGTTATGAAACTAAAAGAGAAATGATATGACAAGAAAAAGAGTTGTTATTCAATGCAAAAACTTGATTATATACAAGTGAATGATACCCATATATATAGGAGTACAAAGGAGTAGGTATAGCTTAAGTCTTAATTGATGGCTAAAGATAAGTCTTAATTAATGGCTAAAGATTGGTTTTAATTGATGGCTAAAGAAGGTCATACAAATAGGTTTATAACGCTCACCCTTTGAATGATCATACATAAAGAATATGCCTCATTAAAATCTTGCCAAGGAAAAACCTAGTGGGAAAAAATCAATGGCGAAGGAAAAAGAGTACAATATTCATGTATATCGCCAAGTGCTTTAAGATTGCCTCATTAACACCTTGCAAAAGAAAACCCAATGGGATAAAACCTTAGCGAAGGAAAAAGAGTACAATCAGCAAAAGTCTTCAAGACATTACTCCCCCTGAAAAGTGATTGATAATAGGTCTTCAAGTCTCCGCATTCCAATGTTCTGCACAATCTTCTTAAATATTGTAGTTGGTAATACTTTAGTGAATAAATCTACCAGATTATCATTTGACCATATCTGTTTGACATTAATTTCACATTTCTCATGAATTGCAATAATCTCTCTGTATGGATCTGAAAGATAACCTGCATCTGTATATCCAACTAATTGTGGACTTAATCCATGTTGATAAAATAATCACATATCTTAATTGCGTTAGAAGCTCTTTGCGAAGAGTCGTAAGAACAAAAAACTGAAGGAGGAGAATAAGACGCTAAAATAGTACGCTCGTGATCTTCAGGATCAGCAGCAACGGATATTTGAAGAAGTCCAAATACTTAGAAAATAAGGACAAGCTGCATTTAATCTCGCCATGGATATCTAAAAAAGTCCAACTTCAAATAGAGTAGGAGCAAGTTGCTTTTAATTTCACGGCCTAT
Organism: Carya cathayensis; assembly: GCA_011037825.1. NCBI lineage: Eukaryota > Viridiplantae > Streptophyta > Magnoliopsida > Fagales > Juglandaceae > Carya > Carya cathayensis. Next base: position 930,563 of record QGSO01000321.1, read on the forward strand.
TAAATAATTGTAGGATATCTGTGTTTAACGTATCCTCTATTAATATATATAATTTTGTCCTGCTTTCATAATTTTCTCTATAAAAGAAATATTCAACTTATCTTCATTTGCATCTCATCTTCTTCACTTTTGTAATTAGTCTGAATTCTTACTCTGCAATGGCCTAGCAATCTTCTCGTGACCAATATATGAGGTATTCTACACCTCGTTCACCAGTTGTTTTTGCTTCTACCTTAGGTGCTATAATGCAATATAATAATGATCTGACTAATAAGTCAGATGATGATACTATTTACGAGCTTGTGAGTCTCGGTACCCGATACTCATAAACCATTGTCGCATTTTCTCAGTGACTAAAATCCAAAACTTGTGAGGTTGACAAATTCAACGAGAAAATTTCTATCCTTCAGCGACTTCTTCTAGAGTCCAATATGAAGATATGAGTAATAAAACAAGAGAATAGGAATTTAAAATCCTTGCTTGACTCTTCTTTTCGATTGCCTACTCCTTTAGACAGAGATGCCATGCAATTTTTTGAAGAGTAAGATCGTTTAAAGAATGAGGCGAAGAGCCTCAAATTTCTGCAATTTTGTTTCGAGATAATAAAATAATATTTCACAAATATTTATATTATGTTTCTATCTTCTGGTAGATGTTCTGTATGCTCTATTTTATTTCTCCTTTAATAATGCACATTTATTACAAAACCGTAATATGAATTTGAAATACTAATTGCATTTAAGAGATAGTATTTCAGAATTAATAATTTCATTCATCTCCCCCTCGAAACCGAAAGGGTTTCTGATTTATATTTAAAATATGTGCAGTTTTCATGAGCTCTTTTGGAGGTTCAATGACATTTAAATTATCTATATAAACTGTAATAAAAGCTAATCTATATACTGAAAATATATGGAAAATAGCTTGTTCCACGTGCGTTTGGATTGTTTTAGATCATATAAGGATTTTTGAAACTTGATAGAATAAGTACTTCAGGACTATATGCTTCATGCATTTTCATATCTAGTGATCCATATAAATATACAGTTAATCATGTATACCCAAACTCTCGGTAACTATTAAGCTAATAAAAACCTTAATATAATTTCATCCACTTAAAAAACATATCAATATTATTTCTGCGAAAAACCGACTTGTGATTTATTTATCACATTTTCATTTCCTTTATAGAAATACTCACTGATATTCAACAAGCATCACCTCTTAGGTGTTTGGACTACAAGTCCATATGTTTCACATTTTACTAGCGATATCAATTCTGCAGGAATTGTTTTTCTATTTTGGCCAATATTTTTACGTCGGCATTCTTCGACGGTTCTTGGCTCACTTTTTTCATTACTTCTGGTAATGTCAAGTACCATCTTATATGAAAATACGTTGTCGACAACAGTTTTATTTCTATCCAAAATTTCTTCAATACTCATGAAATGTATCGAGATCTCGTTATTTTCAGGTACCTGTCCCTCTTTAAGGGAATATATTTCATGAAAAGCTTCTTAAGGAGGTACTCTTAAGGAGAATTATACTCTTCAAGAGTTTTTATTACGAGAGAATTTTGTACAGAAAGTTTAGATGGATCTTATTGCTTGTTTTATGGGTACGGCCTCTTCAGGAGCACCAATTTCTTTTCTTTGTGCTTTTCTCTTTAAGGATGCTTTATCTTTTGTATCAATATATCTATCACGCTTTTGGACATGTCTTATATTCATTAAACTGCTAAATTTCTTAATTGTCTTACAAGGACTTTAATCCTCGCTGGGATTTTAACAGCTAGAATATGAGACATTTTTATCTTATTGCATCCATAAATTAATTATCATCTAAACTTTTAGTTCACTTATGATAATCAAGATAACGTCGAATTATTTCATTTTATTTGCTTCAAGCAGATTTTTCTTTTCGCTTATGGTGGGAAGACTTTATAGTAAAAGATCTTTTGGTTCTTTTATAGACATCCATATGAAAATTATTCGACTTATCGTAATTGATTTCTAATGATCAAGTTAATCATGAAAAACATACAAATATTTTGAATCATATCACTTTTGATGCATCATAATATTTGATTCAATAGTTGTATAATATCATCTCAAAGAGAAAGTTGTTAGTTTTTCAAATACGAGCTTCTGACTCGAAATCATAGAAGTACTATAAAGATATTCATTATTACGTCCAAACTCTTGGTTTCTTTGAAAAATGCACAATTCTTTTCTAATAATGATATAAATCCAATACCATTCACATCAGAGAATGATGTGGAACTAGTAGGACGTCACTAATGATTTCTTAACAAAAACTCATTATTTTGCTTAGCCACTAGAAGACCAAATATAAATTTAGAATATATTGTGAACTTTTACGCTCAATATTACTACTTCAGGAGCACATTCAAGATATTCATTTTAAACATATATTATTTAGTTGTTTTTTTCTACACAATTTCAATTATGCAACTTCAGGTGCATTAATCATAATGAGCTTTTGGTACACGTATCACTCATTTAAACTATCTCACAGAATCAATAGATATTTTATTATGAGATACTTAATAAAATTACTGGTTTAGAGCGATCCTTCAGGGATGCTCAATTTCTATTCCAAGATGAATCTTATCATCAATAATTCATAACAAGTATAAAAAATAAATAGAACTTGTATATAAACTATGTGAATAAATATAGAATTTTATCAAGTAATAATAAGAAATATAATCTTTAATACTCACCTTGGAGATTGCAAATAATATATTGAAAAACTTACTTGAAGTAGAAGACCACTAGCTTCAGAATCAATAGAATCTCGTGCTGATAACATGTTATGAAACTAAAAGAGAAATGATATTGCAAGAGAAAAATGATATTGCAAAAGAAAGAGTTGTTATTTAATGCAAAAACTTGATCATATACAAGTGAATGATACCTATATTTATAAGAGTAAAAGGAGTAGGTATAGCTTAAGTCTTAATTGATGGCTAAATATAGGTCTTAATTGATGGCTCAATAGTCTTAATTAATGGCTAAAGATTGGTCTTAATTGCTGGCTAAATGGTCTCATTTGATGGCTAATGGCTAAAGATGGTCATACAAATAGGTTTATAATATGAATATGATTTTTTTGATACTATTTTTGTTTTGAAGTTTGTAAAGGTTGCATTGATTTTATGTTTTATTTTAAAGTTTATAAGAGTTGTATTAATTTTTGTATTTGAATAATGTTTAAATTAAAATGTTGAGTTTTTTACAAAATATATTGGTTTTAATTTACCATTGCGCGTGCACTCGTCAAAGAAATACACTCACAACTTGTTTTCTTAAAAGGAAATGATTTACCCCCCAAAGAAATTCTAAAATATAAAACCTACAAATTGACGTAATTTGATATGGTATGCTATATTGTAAATCTATTTTTATTAAAAAATAAATGTAACATATCATATAAAATCATCAATTTATAAAATTATTTTTATAAACTCTTTTTGTAACTGTAACATTTTCTCTTTCTTAGATCGTCAACTTTCTAATTTGGATTCAACCGAATCAAGCCAGTTTGGGTAATAATGCGCAAACCCAGACACTTTCTATCGGGCCTGATTTTATTCATGATCGAGGGCAAAGCCAAGTCCAAGACAAATAAAGGCACGTGTTTCAGCCCAGTAAACCCCTTGGCCCATGATCGTGTTTCCCAATTAAGTTAACTTCGGTATTCCCACTGTTTAACTGGCACGAGAAACATTATACAGAAACCCATCATCCACTGACTAATTAGCAGCAAAACAAGTGCAAGCAAAACTGTTAGCCGTTTAGTACACAGATGAGATTGAAATGTTTTAAATAATAATCAAAAAAATATTATTATAATAGAATTTTTTAATATTAATTTTATATTGAGATTTGAAAAAGTTAAATTATTTATTATATTTTATATGAGAATTTAAAAAAATTGTAACGATGAGTTGAGATGAGATAATATTTGATTTTTGGTACTGTATAACCAATCCGAACCTTAACATTTCGATCACGTACCACATGTAGAACAAAAATGCATTACCCCAAATTAAAAGTAAAATAAAATAATAATAAAAAAAAGATGGGAAAAAAAACTCAACATTTTGAGGGGCACGTGCTGAAGGTGAAGTAATAAATTAAACAATGAGGATGGTTTTCACCAGTTTTATTTTTTGCTGCCCTTTTTCTTTTGACTCCTTTTAAACTTCAGGCCCTTAATGGAGAGTAGACTTGAGGCACTCTTGCCTTCAAGCTTTTTTGTCATCTTCACCACGCTAGCCATCCCTTTCCTTGCAGCAGCCCGATGCTCAGGTCTACGGCTCATCATTTTGCGATCAAGTGGCCAATATGCATATGGTTCAAGCTTATCCTTTCTCTTCACATCCCCACCTGCCTTCTTGCTGGTATACTCACTACCCGTGTAAGCCCAACCGGACACAGATGTTTTCCTACGCTTCTGGTTTTTCCTTGAGTTCAATGACATGTGACTACCTGCTTCACTCTTTGCATCCAAATCAGGGTCAGAGGATGTCTCCTTTGAGTTTTCTCCCTCACGAATAATCAAGCGCCCTTCAGAGTCCAGTTCTGGTTCATCTGAATCTAGTTTCCGCTTGACATGCTTAGAAGATCGAAGAGCTGAGATTGTTTTCCGCCTATCAAGCAAGTCAAGTGGCTCATCTTTGAATTGATCAAATAGGTGCTCAGGCAAGTTCATAGCTGCTCTACTCGTGGAGCTGGAGAGAATAAGAAAAATGACAAGTAATGGCTTGTTCCTTGTGGAGCAAAAATCAATAAAATTCATTGACAGTGTTTAATGAAGCAATTACTAATATTAGGACAGGATACTGCCTTGCAGCCCAGGAAATCCTGATGGCATTTTTTGGCGGGGAGAGAGAGAGAGAGAGAGAGAGAGAGAGTAGATATAAAAAGAATCACCAACAAACACAATTCTTCTCACAGCCTAGAACGATCCAACAAACTTCATCGGAGGACGTGAAAATTCCTAGAGCCCAAGATTAAGTGCATGTTCAGCAACAAAACATAGTGATTTTCACTCTACAGTTTAGTTTTTTTTTTTTTTTTTTTCCCAATTTCCTTCTCAAACATACAAAATTAAAAAATGTCTCACTCAATTTTTGTTTTCACTCATCTTAACATATTTCCACTTATTCAATTAAGAATAACATTATAAATAACAACATAAATTAAAAAACTCTGATTACAATGGCCACCACATGAACCCCGTGGGTGGCCGATTTGAGAGGCCCCCCCATAGGTGGGCTTTGTTGCCACCTTGACCAGCTCTTTTTTCACAAAAACCCATAAAAACATTATCTCAACTTCATTTCTTCACTATTCATAAAAAACTTCCCAAAATGTTTTCGTCCAATATCCACCTAAAATGATATGATTCTGTGATGGGTGATCTAACACTGACAACCAGAATAAGCAGACTCAAATGTGCAACACTGACCGTAATGAAGATGCTTTGGACTTCAGCTGTGAGGAACCATTGCGCTGTTGACCAGATATTGTCATGGCTTCCGTATGCTCAGTATCACTTCCTTCAGTTTCATCATCACCAAAATCAGAAAATATTTTTGTGTGATTCCATCTGCTTAGCCTGAAAAGATAAAAATAAATAATTAGGAAAATGCCTATGTGCAGGTGAAATAATTACCTATAGACAGCTTCATTCCTATGTGTGCCTTCGAATTTTATTGACACTCTTACAGCAACAATGGCCATCAACTACTTCGATGGCTCATATTGTTTAGTAGTGATCAGCTTGTCAGTACTTGGAAACTATGTGGTACTAACATGGAGCCAGACACTCACTGCTTACATCAATCGCCCACAGAACTTTTTGTACAGAACACTTCTTTTGTGCATACCAGGCACAGTATCTCTACCTGCCGGCTGCTAAATAATAACACACATGTACATCCTAGGTATATGCTATATATATGTATATTACTTTCTTGATATTTTATTACAAGAGATTAATACCTGGAAGTAGTTGCTTTTGACAGTTGAGATCTTGCTTCTGATTTAGTCCTTAGGTTTCTCTCTTTTCGTTCATTGATCTGTGTTTGACAAGGATGAACCAAGTAAAAATGACACCCACTAAAGTTTTATTCACCCATATGATGACTTTTAACAGACCTTCCGTATATTAGTAAGGAGTTTCATGTGTTCCTCAGGCATCACAGCCTTCACTGCTTCCAGACCGCACTTCTTGACAAGAATTTCAAGGAGATTCTTAACCTGGATATGACTCGAAATTGACCAAAGTGAATTTGGAACAATCATTATATAAACTCAACCGCTTACCACAGCAGTTCCAAGAGAGAAAAATTCTGATTAACCAACCTTAGCCTTGAAGTGGTTTTTGGTGTTATCTTGCCACTTGAACAATCCTTCCACCATGCTCCCCAAGTGCATTTGCAGACCCTCAGGTTGTGATTTTGTCACCAACACCTTCAACAAACCTAAATTAGCCTGCATTTAAGAGGTAAAGAAAGTGTTAAGATAAGGTCAGAGAGAGGGAGAGAGAGAAATGACGTGTTTAGTAGTTCACAAGAACCAACAACTAGAATATATTTAAGTAAACAACTCAAACTGGGTGCCTGGGGTGGGAACCTTGATTATTTCTTTATTCTTTCTCCGAAGGAGGAGAAAAGTGGATGGAAGTAAACCGCAAGCAGTAGAAACTAGATCAGAAAACTCATAAGCCAAGCGAGCTAAGCCTTTGACTGCAGCACTGACCATGTGAGGTGTCTCACTGGCCAGTCCTCCTGCCACCTGAAATCATGGATAACTTTATATATTACAAGAGAAGCACACGGTCATTTATAAAAATTTAAAGATTCAGGATTTAAAATTAATACAAAATGACAGTTCAGCCAAAAGCATTCAAAAGCAAGAAGGGTCCATATGAAAACTGTTTGCGTTCCAAAAATGTATCTAAAACTTCCATCTAATAGAGTCCACGCTTTGATCAATTTAGTAACAAAAACCTTGAACACAGATCCATTAATATCATGCGAATTGTTTTGGATAAGTAGTACCATGCTAAAAAATTGATACAAATTTTCTCTATTTCCGCCTTTCTCTTCATCTCCACAAGCATGGCCAATTTGAACAAGAATTTCATATGCTCTATTTCTTGTTTTCTTATTTGCCTGAAAGAAGAATAATGATAGAAGACAAATCAGTAAATAGAAAGCAGCAAGTTGAGAAGTCGTTATGTGGGACAGAGAGTATGTCAGGCCAACACAAATTATTCCTTTTTTTTTTTTCAAAACAAATGTATGCTTTTGTAGATGCGGCTGAACACCAACGAACCAACATCACCGCCATTACCAGAGCCACGATTAATCTACTGCAAATCCTCAACTGACACAAGTAATACATAAAATGCAAACAATGCAAGCAACATGTCCACCAGTTCATCAATCAAGATATTTTGAATAGCAGAAGATTATATTAATGTTTCTTTTAATCAATGAAATTTTTTACATAAGCAGTGATGGCCAATATCCTAGACAGACAACAGAGAAAGACAATACTAAAAAATGATATTTTTTCTTTTTTTTGGATAGGTAAGATAAAATCAATCAACAGAATTAATCAATCAATCAGCCAATTGTTAATCAATCAATCAGCCAAATGTTAAGCAAATGTTCAAGCAAATAACACAATACCTTTTTTTTTTATAAGTGCAAATAACAGAATACCTCTTTAAGCGCAAGTATTATTTCTGTTAGGAAGGAGCCAATGATGTGTTGCCTCTGGTTTGAATCATCCTGCAAGCAGAAGCATTGTTGGTAAGATTAAGTTCTGTAATCAAGTTTGAAACAACGAACAGAAACCTAAGCAAATTAAATTATAGGCTAAATTGAGGAGGGGATTTTAAGTTCAAAAGACAAATTAGAGCCATTTCCTCTCTTCAGCTACCTTGGGAACGTGGACTGTTAGAAAGTACAAGCAATCAAGTCTGTGACGTTTGGAAGAAAAATGGCATGAAGGCAGCACATCAATCATTAACCCAAGCAATTCCTCGAGGTTTGATATGAGAAACCCATCACAATTCTGGCACACAAATCCACATCAAAGAGATGAACTGGTCAGACAATTTCAATTTTGATGTGGCTAAAAGATGTCCTAATTGTTATGGCTATTCTATGAATAGGAGAGATATGATGAATAATTCAGAAAAAAAAATCTAAATGCTGATGTCTAGGATGAATCCTGCCATTACTAAGACTTCAAAGAGGTAAACCAACCAATTTGTATCAATGAACCATGGTTCTTCCCATTCTCTAAACCGCCACATTAAAGGTAGAATGGCCATAAATTACCAGGACTATGCAATGACTGATGTGAATTGTTGTTTTTTATAATGACTGACGTGAAATGTACAACTTAAAAGCTTCTGCCATTTCAAAAACATACCCTCAGAATAACTGAAAGAACTTTGTATGCCTTCTTTTGTATCAGACCATCGGCATCCTGCAGTTCAAACGTCAACATGGTAACACAAGCTTCTCCTTTTAGGAGTTTCCTCAATAGATAGCAAAGGTAAATCACAATACTAGATAGAACCATTTACAAACCTTCAATGCAGGCTTTATTGCAAGAAATAAAACATCAATCTCTTTAGCACTCAAACCAGGCAAAAGTGAAACTGCCAAATCAAAAAACCGCGCCCTGCAGTTTAAGACGAAATAATAATTCCTCTGTCAAATATTGCAACAAACCAAAAAGTTACCATATCATGCATAAAACCCAACTTAACAATATCGTTAAAAACGATTCATAAGACCAAGAGCTGTCATGACGGTAACCAACTTGTAGAAATATAACAGAAAAAGGGAAGGAAAAAGTACACCTCAAAAGTGATGGAGAACTATCGTTTGCTAGAGCGTTCGTAGGTATAGAATTAGAAGTTCTTGAATTTCCTGGTTTGCCAGCCTCTTGAGTGACCTTCAAAAGCTTCTGCACTGTACTCAAAAAGAATCTTGACACTACTTCCTTATCTGATATGGAAGCAAATTCACCAATTGTGGACTGCATGGAACAAAAGACATTATTATACAATGCTTAAACTATAAAATACTACAAGCTACAACACTGCCATTGACTTTTCTCAAGTGAAGAACGCTACTTAAATAAAGGTTTCAGTCGGCATGATGTGTCACAATCCAACTAGTGATCTTCAAGAAGACTGCCTCCCATTTTCTGGGATTGGAAAGAAAGCAGATAAATAAACTCTTTTTTTTTTTTTTTTTTTTTTAACACCAGAAAGCTGATATATAAACTTTAGTTGGACCTCCAATAAAGACCCAAGACAAGGTCCAAGCCACATCTTGGCTTAGACTCCAAAAAAATAGACAATGGTTTGAGTACCTGCAAAGAACCACCATCATCTTTTGTAGATTGCATGAGAACATTTGACAAAATGGTTAAGGCCTCACGTGCAGATGACTTAAGCGCATGTAAATTATCTGCTGCAATCTGTGGGGTATAATGGGCCAGTGCTCGTTGTCTGGCCATACCTTCTTCAATATTAGGCATCTCACTTTTTTCCTCTGAAATTTTCTTATTCTGCTGAATAAGTATCTGCAAACTGGTGCATATTATTCCACGCGTATCAGGTTCTTCATTAAGTGCATCCCATAAAGCTTTCTTTAGATGTTTGAAACAGTCAGCAGTATCCAAAGGATAGTTGCAAAATGAAGGCAGTAAGGACCACAAAGAGTACACGAGTGCATTAGCACTCCTAGATGAAAAAACCCGTCCTTGAAGTTCAAGCTGCCAAAAGTGAGAATACTTAGTAAATTTCAATGGAAGAGAGAACGAGACTGATCTAATTGGTCCAAAAGGCTTCACACCTTTTGAGATTTCTGTTTCATCAGTCCAATCATACCCAAAACTGACTCCGTAAAAAAGCTTAGACGGGCACCGACAGTATAATGCTTCAGAATCGGAAAGAGCCAAACATTTGCCTCAGACAGATCTTCAGCTTCCAAATTAAGAGGTACGAGGTCCAAGAACATTTCAGGTCCTAATGCACCAAGAGCTGTTCCAAGGCATTCATGCAGCTGCAAATTGGAGAATCAAAATGTTAGTCCATGGTGCAAAGTTCAAAACTACTAGATAAACTGGGTACATTCCACAATATCTTTGCAAAAAGATGTATGATATAAATTCAATTTCCACCTAATATATGTCAACTTACTAGTGACAAAGCCTAAAATTTAGGAATCCTCTTCTGAAAATTATGCTGCCATTTTTGTGCGAGGGAGACAAATTCTGGACTCGGTTCTTATAGCGAATGAGTGCTTGGACAGCAAGATCAAGTCGGGAGTGCCAAGTATTTTATGCAAATTAGATATGGAGAAGGCCTATAATCATGTTAATTGGGACTTCTTGTTCTACATGTTGAGTTGATGTGGTTTTGGAGAAAGATGGAGAAAGTGGATGAGGCATTGTGTGTCAACGGCTCATTTGTCGGTTTCGGTAAATGGGAATCCGGTGGGTATCTTTAATAGCTCGTGGGAATTACAACAAGGTGATCCCTTATCACCTCTATTATTTGTCATAGTTATGGAAGCTCTAAGTAGAATGGTGTCAGCTATAGTTGAGGGTGGATTTTTTTCCGGTTTTTCAGCAGAAAATACTCATCATGGTTCTACCATCATTTCACATCTCTTGCTTGCAGATGACACATTGCTGTTTTGTGAGGCAAATGTAGGACATGTACAATCTTTGAAGGCCATCTTACTTTGTTTTGAAGCGGTATCCGGTTTGAAGATTAACCTTGCTAAGATGGAGATGGTTGCGGTTGGTGAGATGAGAAACATTAGAGGGTTGGCTAACATATTGGGATGTGTGGTCTCTTCGTTGCCATTGAAGTATCTTAGTCTTCCGTTGGGGGCTCCTTTTAAAGCTAAGACAATTTGGAAGGAGGTGGTGGAGAAATTAGAGAGTAGATTGGCCGGGTGGAAAATGTTGTATTTAACTAAAGGGAGGCGGATCACACTTATTAAGAGCACTTTATCCAACCTTCCTACGTATTACTTCTCTTTATTTCCTCTTCCTGCCAGCGTTGCAACTAGAATAGAGAAACTTCAACGTGATTTCTTGTGGAGTGGTGTAGGTGAGGAGTTTAAATTTCACCTAGTGGGGTGGAATAAGGTGTGTACTCCTTTGAAAGATGGAAGCTTGGGGGTCCGTAATGTGAGGGCCTTCAACAAGGCATTATTAGGAAAATGGTTGCGGTGTTATAATAATGAGAGGGGAGCTTTATGGAAAGGGGTGATTGACATGAAGTATGGAAGTGCAGGGAGGGTTGGTGTTCTAGGGAAGGTAGGGGGGCATATGGGGTGGGGTTATGGAAGTACATAAGGAAAGGTTGGTGTTCTTTTGCTAGTAATACTCGGCTGTGTGTGGGAGATGGCAGTAGGATGAGCTTTTGGCATGATGTGTGGGGGGGCGACAAGGTCTTGAAGGATGCTTATCCTACGATTTTCAGAATTGCTCAGGATAAAGAAGCTATGGTGGCTGATCTGCGAGTAATAACTAATGATTCACAAGAGTGGAACATTAGTCTTACGCGGGATGCACATGGCTGGGAAGTGACTGGGCTGGTGGATTTTATCAGCCTGCTGTATATCACTGCTATTGATGCCACAAATGAAGATAAGATGGTATGGAGAGCTTCTAGGAAAGGAAATTTTTCTGTGCACTCTTTTTATGAGACAATTACCATGCAACAAAGACACAATAATTTTCCTTAGAAGAACAGGTTGCTTTCTTTGTCTGGACAGCAGCATTAAGGAGTAAAGCACCTACCACCATGGACAAACTAAGAAGACGAGGCCTTATAATCATAGAATGGTGCTGTATGTGCAGAAATAGTGGTGAGTGGACCACCTACTTTTACATTGTGAGTTTGCCCAGGAAATCTAGAATTATTTCTTCAGCAGTATGGGTATAGCATGGGTCATGCCGGGAAGGGTGGTGGAACTACTAGCTAGCTAGAGAGGAATCACTAGGACACCACAGATTGCAGCCGTGTGGAAGATGGCTCCTCTTTGTATTCTTTGATGTATTTGGAGTGAAAGAAACGATAGATTTTTGAGGATCATGAACACTCCTTGGAAGAGTTTAGGAGGTTTTTTTTTGGAAGACTTTATTTATGTGGGCCATTGCTCTAGAGTTGAATGGTCTCAGCTTCCATGATTTCCTTGTATCAGTATCTAATTCCTAAATAGGTGTATTCACATGTAATCTTCAAATGTACCTGAGCTATGCCTATCTTTACATCAATAAAATATCTTATTACTTATCCAAAAAAAAAAAAAATTATGCTGCCAGATTATTCCTAGAAGAGTTAGAAGTTGTTTAAAAGTTTATCATAGGGAAAATCAATTCCTACAAATGCCATTTACTGCCAGCCCTTTTTTAGGGATAAATCCTAAATTATAGGAATTCTTTTCTAAAACTTATTGTCAGGCTCCAAGAGCTTATCCAAAATATTTTTCTAAAGAAACCCAGTCTTTAGAGGAGTTAAAAAACCCTACTTTTTTCAGCCTTAATGTAGCCCGAGAAAATCCTAAATTTTTCTAACAAAAGAACACTAAACCCTATTATTTCACCCCAGCCACAATTCCCACTTAGTACTGCCCCTTTTCAGCCCCCAAAACTCTCCTAAAATTGCAGCCCCACTACCTTTGTGTTGCCAGCAAAGTTTTGAATACCGTTTCGGTGATCATTTCGGTTAAGACACTGAAACGAAATATTTCGGTACCAATATGTTTCGGTATACCGTTTCGGGATTAATTATATATTATATATAAATATTTATATGTATATATAAACTAACAACTAATAAAATAAATATATATATATATATGTAAGTGTGTATCATGTATATGTGTATATATATAGAAGAATTGAATATTTATAAAATGAATATATGTTGAAAAAAATCACAAACTTGAGTTAAGACACAAAAATAAAAGAATAAATAAATTATTAAAAATAATGATATTTAAAAAAAATAGAGAATGAGGGGGCATATTTAAAATTATAAAAAAAATTAAAACTATATAAATATATTTATATTTTAGAATTAATTAAATACCATTTGGATTCAAAATTTACAAAAATGCCATCTAAGTATAAGAAAATTACAAAAACAGCCCGAAACAGAATGGGGACCGAAACGCTCAATTCCAGCCGAAATGGCCGGAATTTGACAGGAATGGCCGAAACAGAACCAGAATTACCGGAATTTGAAGCGAAACGGAACGAAATAGTAGAGTGTACCGGACACTACACCGGAACAGCAAATTTCGGCCATTCTGGCCTGAACGGAACGGAATTCAAACCTTGGTTGCCAGTCCAAAAGAAATTCCAGAATGTCCTATTCTCCCCCGCCCAAGTATACAGCCAATAAACTAGAGAGTATTCCTGTTGTGCCTCCCACAATATGAGGTCTTCTCCTTGAAGTTTTACTTGTTAAACAATTAGAAAAGGTCCCCTAAGCGCTGCTGCAATTAACGTTAAGATGACGCAACAGAAAGCCCACCCTTCATCCAATAGTGTTCAGGTCTGACTGTCTGAACCACCCCTGTTTTTGACTGTCCAATGATTGAAAAACAAGCAACAGCTTTCATTCGCTTAATTACCATTTTAATTCATGCAATCTTGGAAAAATGATTCTGAATGATGCAGTTAACCTAAGACTTGCAGATCTGACAACACAAGGATGTGGAGATATAGGGCATTCTCATAGTCCTCCCCAAAGAGTATAGAGATCAAGCAAAGATAAACCAAATGAGGGAGGAAATCCACAACTTAAGAAAGGAACGGATTGTTCATCATCCTATAACAAGTTCTATCAAATCTTCACGTCAAATATTTTGATAAAATGATATCATTAGAATGAATCATACATTCATATTTATGATTAGAAAAATAAGTACCTGTTTTCTGAAAGGAAAATCTTCATCAGGCAACTCCTGCATATCAGCCAAGTTGCTAAGGACCTCCTTCAAAAAATAAGAAGAATGATGCCCTGTATGATCAAAATTATGGTAATATTGTAAATATAGAATCATATATATGAAAATAACAGACCACACTAGCAGATCAATGCGGCACTACAAAGTTTCTCAAACAATCTAATGAAAGAATGAGGGATACATCCCAATACAGCATCAGATTGTTTGATCTTTCTATACATGCAACGTGTTAGTTAAATACAACTGGATATCAAATAGCAGATTTTATACTACAACAAAAGAAGTTATATAACAATGGAAATACCTAATTTGTCAAACATCATAGAGACAACTTGAAATGACATGTCCCAGACAGCAGCATAGTGATAACCAAGCAAGCTTTCAATAGTTGCACACACTTTTTCAATGATGGTAGGGCCAGACCGCCTAGCATCATTGTTTGCATTCGTCAAAATCTGGTCCACACCCTGTTTGATCAAGCTTTCATCAATGCAAGCACCCGTCACATTCTTCAATGCATTCGTGGCTGCATATACAGCCTCCTCATGTTCAGATGCCAAAATATCTGCCAATGCCAAAGATGAAATATTAACACTTTCACTTTCGTTCAGATCTTAATTCAACAGATATAATTATTAAATGTAATCTAAGAAGTGTATACAGAATTAAATGTAAAAAGGAAAACAGACCTTTGAGTGTGTTGAATACAACAGGCAGCTTCGTTACACATAGTTGCCTATTAAGGGAATACATTTTACACATTCCAACATCAAGCAAGCGTGCAGCAAATGTCATCGAATCAGCAGATGTCTCATTTGTGGAGACGGATAGAGATATTGAGTCTAGCAAATCAAGCAATGCCTCGGGAGAAACAGCTAAAGCCGGGACAAGACAAAGTAAATACAAACTATCTGTTATCCGCCTTGTAACGAGGGGTTGGTGCAGCTCCAGTAAACTTTTGTAGTATTTGAGGATGCTTGTTGTGTACTTAATTGACATAAGAGGAAGGCACTCCTTCAAAGCATCCAAAATATAAAGGATCTCTTGAGCTCCCTTGGGTCCTTCAGTGGCATTCACATTTGATCCACCAGCCATAAGAAGAGATTTTTCAAATATTTTTGTAATCCCTTCACGTGCAGGTGCTAGCACTGATGTTTCTTGAAATCTTGATAAGGAATCTCGAAGACACACGTGTGATTGCCTTCTCACCTTGGGACGGGAATCACCTTGGGACGGGAATCCGTGAGGAAACCCAAAAGAACGCCATACAAGTGACAAATGTCAGACCAGTTGATAGCATCTCGGTTGTTTAACAAATGAGAAGTGCATTTCAATCCAGATATCACGGCTCCGACAGACAACAACGGAGACCGAAGAACCCGCACCAATAGTTCGGACAAGAAATCAGCCTTCTTTTTACGAATGGCAGGGGGTATTCGGGGAAGAACCAGGTGGAGGATTGTGAGGAGGGCGTTGACAACGTAAGCAGGTGGATCAAGCTCGAAGGCGAGGCGGTCAAGGGAGGAGCACGCAGCCCCGAAGTACGCTACTGGGCTGGAAGGAAGGTTCTGGTCCTTGAGCTCTTGCGACATGGCGCCTATGACTGAGCAGAGGTGCTGATGGTCCTCTTTGGTGGAGTTGCTGAAGCGAGAGAGGATCGAAAGGCACAAGTCGTCTGTGGTTTCTTCAAGGAAAAACGTGGGATCCTCAATTTCGTCCATGCCTTCCATTGTTGTAGAAGTTGCAGAGAACCCTAACTCTCAACAGCACGTGTAGCAAGGGTGGTCCCTTTTAATTCGGGGCCCAAACTAAAACGGTAGTCCACAGCTGTAAAACAAAGAGGAAAAGGCACCAACTAATCAATCGGAGTGAGGGAAAGTGAAGTAACGGAAAGCGAGACAGGGTGCGGCGTAGACGAAGCGCGGTGCACGGTGGCGTCGTGACAAGCGGCGACGGAAGCAAGTGACGGATGTCGGTAGCCACGAAGACTGTAATACGAAACAGGGAGATGAGAGAGAGACCGAGGGAAAGCGAGACACGGGAGGAGCGAGAAAAGAAACCGACCGGCGAGGAACAACAACGGCGGCGGCGTGTTGCATACAACGGAAACAGAAATCGCGGNTATATATTTTGGTTTAGAATCAAAATTTACACACAGCTTCATGGGTTAAACCACATAGCTTACATAATAGATAAAACTAATATGGAGTTTGAAGCTCTCGTCTTTCTAGATATTTTGTTTTAAAACACTGAGTAATCCTAAAGGCTATACCTTAAATTAAATTTGACACATCATCAAAAGCAATTCGAACTGCTTCTTATTATTTGGTGAATATAATGGCGCCATATAAGTATATAAGCAATTACATTCTATCATACACCACGAATTGCTGCTTTTTAATTATTATGGCTTCTATGTCCTTCAAAAGCCAACATTTGAAACTCATCGAATTGCACATGAACATCTAGATTAAGTTTCCACCAGACTGAGTGGTTGATGCTGTCAATATCAATATTGAATATATCCTAATACGAAGTGGTTCATTACGACTATGCCTTACCTTGGGACGGGAATCCGTGAGGAAACCCAAAAGAACGCCATACAAGTGACAAATGTCAGACCAGTTGATAGCATCTCGGTTGTTTAACAAATGAGAAGTGCATTTCAATCCAGATATCACGGCTCCGACAGACAACAACGGAGACCGAAGAACCCGCACCAATAGTTCGGACAAGAAATCAGCCTTCTTTTTACGAATGGCAGGGGGTATTCGGGGAAGAACCAGGTGGAGGATTGTGAGGAGGGCGTTGACAACGTAAGCAGGTGGATCAAGCTCGAAGGCGAGGCGGTCAAGGGAGGAGCACGCAGCCCCGAAGTACGCTACTGGGCTGGAAGGAAGGTTCTGGTCCTTGAGCTCTTGCGACATGGCGCCTATGACTGAGCAGAGGTGCTGATGGTCCTCTTTGGTGGAGTTGCTGAAGCGAGAGAGGATCGAAAGGCACAAGTCGTCTGTGGTTTCTTCAAGGAAAAACGTGGGATCCTCAATTTCGTCCATGCCTTCCATTGTTGTAGAAGTTGCAGAGAACCCTAACTCTCAACAGCACGTGTAGCAAGGGTGGTCCCTTTTAATTCGGGGCCCAAACTAAAACGGTAGTCCACAGCTGTAAAACAAAGAGGAAAAGGCACCAACTAATCAATCGGAGTGAGGGAAAGTGAAGTAACGGAAAGCGAGACAGGGTGCGGCGTAGACGAAGCGCGGTGCACGGTGGCGTCGTGACAAGCGGCGACGGAAGCAAGTGACGGATGTCGGTAGCCACGAAGACTGTAATACGAAACAGGGAGATGA
The DNA here is from genome assembly GCA_011037825.1 of Carya cathayensis. NCBI lineage: Eukaryota > Viridiplantae > Streptophyta > Magnoliopsida > Fagales > Juglandaceae > Carya > Carya cathayensis. The sequence continues at coordinate 947,972 of QGSO01000321.1, forward strand.
GAGAGAGACCGAGGGAAAGCGAGACACGGGAGGAGCGAGAAAAGAAACCGACCGGCGAGGAACAACAACGGCGGCGGCGTGTTGCATACAACGGAAACAGAAATCGCGGAAGAGAGAGAGGAGTGGGGCTGCTGGTTTGTTTGCGGAGAGGAGAAAAAGAAGTCCCGGGTGGGCAGTGTAGGGGGTGAGGGTTTAGGGGGTTATATGGGCTGGGCCTTAAGTGGGTCTTGGGCTTCAACGGGCCGGATATTACAAACGAAGTGGTGCGGTAGGTCTTCACGGTGTCGGCAGTTGCTGTTGTGCAGAGGCGAGTAGGAAATAGGAAAGAGAAATAATATTTGTAGTGTAGAAGCATTGTGTATTTTTTTTAAAAAGTTAATAAATATAAAATTTATATAAAAAGATTAATTTTTAAGAGTAAGGCTACGTAGAATCGTGGAATATGTAAGTGTTGCGTAATCATTTAAAAAAAAAAATTTATTATTAAAAAATTAATTTTTTTAAGTGAATCTCATATTTATTTATTTTTTACAAAGAAATTGAATGGCACTTGCGTACTCTACGACTACAAATATAATTTTTTATTTTTTAATAATATATTTTTTTTAACAATTCTAATAGTTACGGTCGATTATTATAAGAATAATTTTAGGTACAAGTCTCAAATAAACAGCAATCCATTTATACAAAAAGTAGGTCTCACTAATAAAAAAATAGTTTTCTGTACATATTTCTAAGATGTGATCTACTTTATACAAAGGCTGTTGTATGAGACTCGTCTATTTGAGACTTGTATAAATCATTTCTCTTATTTCAATCATTGCGCACTAATATCTAGTGTGGCTGAGTCCCAAGTTAGATACGAGAGAGATTAAAAAAAGAGCAATGCTAGATACATTCATGGAGTGAGTAAGCGTTGTACAATCATTTTAAAAAGAATGAGATTCACTATTAAAAAATCACTATTAAAAATTAGATTTTTTTTATATGTGACTCATATTTATTTATATGTGACTCATATTTATTTACTTTATTTTTTAAGAATTGTGCAGTATTTGTCCAAGTGTTGTAAATATCTTTTCCTTAATAAAAAAAAATAAAGAAAAAGATAAAGAAGAAGGAAAAAATAATAAAAAATAAAAAGGGGGGAACGATATGCTCAGTTCCCCCTCCCCTCCCTCCTTCCGCAGAAGGAATAGTTGTCATCATCTCTTAGCACCAAAGCACTGAGCGGGACTTTTTCAAGTATGGGTTTAAAGATTTTAGACGTTTGGTTGGTGAGAAAAATGTGGGAAAGTCCGGAAAAGCTTAACATAGAGTTTTTTATTTCAACTAGTCAGTACTTCTAGCTCCACACAAGATCTCAGTAAGCTCTCGTTTTTTATTTCATGCCCAAATACCATGTATAATCTCTGCTTTGTATGGTATAAAACATAGAGTTTAATGTCAAACCAGTTGTGGTGTGCAAATGGGATTTACACCCTCCAATAATCAGATGAAACGTTATCATTCTAATGAAATTAAAATAGAACTGGCCTCACCTCAATAATTCTGTACAATCTCCCATCATGTGCTCTCACTTTCTTCCACCCCCTCTCCCCCCAACAAAAAGCTGAACGATGCTTCTTGGTCATCCGAGTAGATTCACAGCCAAAATATACTACCACAGCCACGTCACTCTCTCTCTCTCTCTCTCTCTTCTAGATTTCCTAGGAAACAATCATACCTCTGGCCATAACAAATTTATATCAAGCTATAAACATTCAATTATATAGATCAATCCGAACCCAATCCATTAAACTAAACGTGTACAATTTTCAAACTCTAATTCAAACTATCTAGATAACAGGTCGTGTCGTATCACCCGTTTTGACATATTTAATAATTAATTAAAAATATGTTAATACGACATGACTTATTTAAACCAATTTGTTTTATGTAAACGGGTTGAACTAAAGCGCATAACTAATTTGACCTGATTAATATAATTTCACATAAAATTTAAAATTTATATTTATTAAAAACCACAATATCTTGAAAAATATATATCAATAATTTTCAGATTTTAACATATAATAAAACTAATATTACAAACCATACAATAATAAATATGAACATATGTCTAAAATTACAGTCTCAACAATAAAATATAAATAAATTGAAAAATACCAATATTACAACTTAATAATAATAAAATTTTAATTTTAAAATAAATTTTAAATTGGTCAAAATGGATTGATTTCGGTGTTACGTAGATTAATATATTATTAACCCGTTTATAAATCATGTCTTAACGAATCAATCCATTTTAACCTAAACTTATTAATATCAAACTCAAACCCTATAAGTTAAAGCCTCTCCGATCAACAGAACCGTTGTAGATAAAGTTTCCAAGTCTATCCACTTGCCAGTTGCCTCTTTTTAGTAAAAAAAAAAAAAAAAGGAAAGTACTTTTTCTGGTTTTAAAGTTTATATAGAATTCTGCTTTCGCTTATAGTTTTTTTTTTTTTCCATTTGGATTTGGTCTCTAAGATTTTGATGTAAAATGTTGAATTTTCTGAGAAAAGAATGACGAGAAGGCAGCATCAAGATGAGCAATCTAGGATCCGATCTTCTACGAGCTCTCCGCTCTGGTCCTCAACATCCTCTGATCCCCGCCGTCTTTATTTTTCGTTCTACAAAAACTCTCTGCCAGTGGAGATGACGACATCGTCTTCGTCAACCTCCCTGCAGCCTTCTTCAGCGATGCAGCTCTTGTCGGCAAGGTTTGCTTCGCAGCTGTTGGGGATTTCTGGCCTTGATGCTCTGCGGATCAGTTACTTTCTTTTAATATCAGTACTTATTCAATTTCTTTGTCAAAATTGTTTTTAACCACAAGAGAGTTAAATTACTTTGTTAGAGATTATATAAATTAATTAGACAAGATACTAATACACACTTTAAGTGACAATTCATTAGTTCGTACAGATGACAAGTTACGTGAATAAATTGTTGGACTAGCGCTACGAGATACGTAGCTTCACCATAAGCTTAAAAATATCGTAAACTAGTCTATTAAATTATTATAGTAGTTATAGTCATTTATTTGTAAGTCCATTTTTATGTACCAAACGTGATGTTAAATGCGTAGATCATGCTGATTAGTTACATAAAGCATACCATTCATCGTACCATGTGGTCATATATTATTTTTCTTATTTTATGCTAGCCATGTTAAGCACGTGAATCATGCATCTCATACGACATATGTTGTCGTGAAAGTCCTCATATGGTAATCATAAGATAAGTCTAAGATTAATAAGATATACGCTGAGATGGTCTTAGGGATGGTTAGTACCAACGTAAATTAATTATGGGTGACGTGTAAGCCAACCTAAACGTAGTCCATAAGATATTTATGATAAATTTAGCAGTTCTCCTTGTGGTCATAGGTAACAAGATCGATGCACAACCTTGTACAGAAAGTTAGTATATGTTGACCAATAATTAAGATAAGAAAATAGAAATAAAGTTTTATAAGTTTGTATATTATGAGCATAAAGATGAATGTTTATGATTTTATATCAATATTATGTTTATTTTTAGAAGAATTTTATGTTTACGGTATTATATACTTTTTATTAAATTTTTAACATATTTTATTTTAAGTTTTTAACCATCTAGGTTAAGAAGTTGACTAGGATGAGTAGGCGGGCTAAGCTTAGTCAGAGCAGCCTATTAGTGCTTAGATCTATGTGTCCTAAGTTTGATTTTTATCGGTTAGCATTTATTTTATCTTCCGCATTAAAAACTGGGTACGTATTTATTTTAAGACTTGCTTAATTTAATAACACTTTCCATGAAATAAAGAGACGTTTTCTTGCCTGGCTTTAATTACAAAAGTACGTGGCATCCTTAGTGTTACATGACGTTGTTGTGTGTTTATGTGTGAGCTGGGGTGGGGTGGCTTTTGGGTGTTCTGACCGCATGGGTCTGTGTGTATTTCAAAAGCTTTAAGCTATCTAATGTTATGTTAACACAATATAAGCTTGAGAGCCATTGGTATGGAATATTAATGTATATTATTAGTGTAACTTATAACTTAACTATGCTAGCGTAAGCTTGAAAACTTTCAGTCTTTATGTATCGATATAACTCATGATTGTGCTTATACTTGCTACGCAGGGGATTTAATTTTAGTTTGTATTTTGAAAATGCAAGGGGAGGCCCCTCCAAGAAAAGGCACAGGCCCAAAGAGATCAAGCCTTGGGGACTTTGAGACCCTCAAACGGGAACCAAAGTAGGCTAGGGGCCCAAGGCAGGAGCGAAGCTCTCCAAGGCGCACCTTCTTGTCCGAAGAGGCTTAGATATCGGGCTCGACCCCATTGAAGAGCCTACCATGGGGTAGCGTGGACACTCAGCAGACAACTGCTGCAAAGCATAGGCCGGCTAGGCTTTTTTTTCTCCATGCCCTAAGCTGTAATACACATCTCACAAAACCCTAAATTCACATCTCTCAGCACACAAGTATAACGTTCAATATAGAAGGAAAAATGGACCTTCAAATGTTACCTAAGAAGTTATGTAGGGGCGGCAGCGAAACAAAACTCCACCAGAGCAGTGTTGCTGGTTTGGTCCGTTTAATCAGCTCACGAGGCATGGCAGTGCTGGGCAAACGTAGGAGTGTCGTGAGGTGGCGCTAGGAAGAGGAAGCCGACACGGATTCATGGCGAGGAAGGAGGGTGGGTTTCATGGGATTCAATTCTGGTTTGCTTCGTTCAACGAGCTAGCAGGGAGTGGCGGCACTGGGTAGATGGAGAAGCATCGCTATGTGGCACTGACAAGAGAGACGGCTTTGTCGGGAAGTGCTTGGTAGAGGAAGCTGACGCAGATTATTGTCAAAGGAGGAGGGTGTTTCGTGGGATGAATTCGAATGGGGATGAAAAGTATGAAATTGACTTTCAAATTAAATCAAAATGCATGTTTTGATTTTTTTTTTAAAAAAGAAAAAAAAATAGAAGTAGCCACGTAGTGTGTGCAATATGTGCACTACTACAGTGACTGCTATGTAGCAAAATTCATGGAAAATATTCAAAACAAAAAATATTGTTCATGATAGACAACAAAAATACCTAAATAATGAAAACAAGAACATAAATTGGACAAAAAAAAAAAAAATAAAAAATAAAAAACAGCATGTGCTAATACAAACATATAACATGGCAAAAAAAAAAAAAACCAAAATGCAAATTTCATGAGATACATATTTACAAACTAAAGATTTCAGCAAATTGAGAGAGAGAGAGAGAGAGAGAGAGAGAGAGAGAGAGAGAGAGAGAGAGAGAGAGAGAGAGGTCATTTTTCTAATTTTTAATTTTTTGCTTTTCAAAATACTCTGTGTTTTGGTTAATTTTTAATGCTTCTATTATGTACATGTCAATGATGTCATGGCTTTTTCGTACATTTCTTTAACTTTTTCTAATATTTATTTTTATTTTCTGTTTCTAAATACTTTCAACTTTACTTTTATTTTTATATTTTGAGTGTTTCTTGATATTTTCTTAAATCTGTAGGCCTTTTGCAATTATTTTTTAGTTTTTTAAAATTATTTGTATATTTTATTTGTTATACACGTAGCATGCTATGCCAATACCTTCCTTATATTTGTTAAAAGAAATTTAGGGCTGTTTGGAGTTGAATTAAGAGTATTAAAAAGTGCTTAAATAATTTTAAAAACTTTAATGAAAAAATTAGGTTGTTTGAGTGTTACATATTAAAATACTTTTTTAATTTTAAATAAGTTAAAAAGTATGTTTTTATATTTTTCCTCAAACGTACTTTTTCTGATAATGTGAAGCTTTCGTGCCGACAAAAAAAAAGTTTCTCTCTCAACCGTCTGGAGGCGATTGGAGGTGAAGTCTGTTAGTTAGTTTTTTTCCACGTTTCGTGGGAAGAAAACGGAGAAGTTCTGTTCATCTTGTTGAGCAGAGTTGTAGTGATGGAGGAGATTGCTGAGGTATGGAGTCGATTACGGCTCAGTGAAGAAGAGAATACTCCGATCGTAGTGAATGAAGGGAAGGCAGATAGTGTTCGACGAAGGGGGGATCGGAGTATAGTGGGGAAAATATGTGCGACTAGAAGAATTGGAAAGCAAACAGTGAAGGGGCTAATGGAGAAGATCTGGAAGGTTAGATTACCTTTGGAATTTGAAGAAATTAGTGTGAATTGTTATGTAATTACATTTGCGTGTATGAGGGACAAATTGAGAGTGCTAGAGGGCTGTCCTTGGCTCTTTGAAAATCATCTGTTTGTGCTGAAAGACTATGATGGTGAGCTTCAGACAAACCTCTTGAACTTCGATTTTGAAAATTTGTGGATTCAAATGCATAACTTACCTCTCGGGTATATGAATAAGAGGATGGGAGAGGAGATTGGGAGATCAGTTGGGAAGGTGATTGAGGTAGATGTAGATAAGGAGGGGTTAGCTTGGGGTCGATGTTTGAGAGTTAGAATTGAATGTAACCTGAAGGCCCCATTGGCCCGAGGTAGAACTGTTAAGGTGAAAGAAGGACAGATCTGGGTGCCATTCCAATATGAGAAGCTTCCTAGGATGTGTTTTAGATGTGGATGCATAGTACATGGCAAGGAGGGTTGCTCAGTGGGAGAGGGTTCGGGTACTACTCAATATGGTACCTGGTTGAGAGCTTCATTGATAATTAAAAAACAAAATTATCAAAATGAAAACAGTAATAAGAAGCATGGGAGTGATGATGGAGAGGGGATGAAGGAAATGATGGACTCAAAGGGGAAGGGATTGAGTATGGGAGTGTTGTCTGAGGAAGTAATTGTTGGGGCTTATAAGGGAGATGAAGAGAGTGAAGATAGGGTGGAGGCTGAGTTAAAAATAAAAGAACAAAGTATGCAGGGAGAGGGGTTTAGTTCAGATGTGGTTCACATTGTGAATTTCTTATCGACACCTGAGCCAAATGTGGAGGTGGATCAGAATGGTGATGAGGAATTGCAAGAGAAGGGGATACAAATAGAAAAGAAAAGGTCCTGGAAGAGAAGAGGGAGGGGGAGAGGTCAGGTGAGTATGGCTTGTCCATTAAATCTCAATTCTAAACGCACTATAAGTGATGATGAGGTGGATGTGTTGATGAAAAGGGGTGGGAAAAAGGTGAGGCTGATTGAGGGTGCAGAGCCTATGACAAATCTCTGTGAGGTGGAGGCTGTGGAGTAGCCCCACCTGGTATTATGAAAATAATATGTTGGAACTGCCGAGGGCTTGGGAACCCTCGGACAGTTCATGATCTTTACCTTATGGTAAAAAATAAGCAGCCCAATGTAGTGTTCCTAATGGAGACAAAGATGACTAGTGGGAAAGTGGAGGTGTTAAAGGGGAAATTACAGATGGATGGATGTTTTGCTGTGAGTTTGATGGGAAGGAAAGGTGGTTTGGCTATTTTTTGGAAAGAGAAGGAGGAAGTGGATTTATTGAACTTCTCTCAGTGGCATATTAATGTTCTAATAAGAAGGAAAATGGAGATAAAGGAGTGGGTTTTTACTGGATTTTATGGTCATCCTGATGTGAGGAAAAGAAGTTTGTCATGGGAGTTGCTAAATAGATTAAGGCCTGTGAATCAGGAAGCATGGTGTGTTGCTGGAGATTTTAATGAAATCCTTGTCCAAGCAGAGAAATATGGGGGTAATTTGAGGAGTGAAGGGCAGATGACTCAATTTAGGGAGGTGTTAGAGAATAATAGCCTTTCTGATTTGGGCTGTTGTAGTGGTTTTTTCACATGGAGTAACAAGCATTCGTATACTACATTCACAAAAGAGAGATTGGATAGGTATGTGGCAAACAACCAGTGGAGGGAAATGTTCAAGGGGGTAAAAGTGGAAGGTCTTACAAGAAGGTGTTCAGATCATCTTCCCATCTCATTAATTATGATGGGAAATGAGGAAAGACATTATAAAAGGAAGTTTCCATTCAGATTTGAGGCCAGTTGGATCAAAGAGGATAAATGTGAGCAGCTTGTCAGGAAAGGGTGGAATGGGAAGGGCCTTATGGTTGATCCTATTAGAAGAGTGTCTGCTTTGTTGGAGGCCTGCAGAGGGGACCTTGTGGGGTGGTTCAAGAGGAAGGATCGAGACAGGGTCAAAGATATAGAGGAGTTGACTGAGAAGATCCAATAGTTACAGGAGAATGAAGGTCAACAGAATGTTGAAGAACTAAGACATCTTCAGGATAAAGTGGGTCTTCTGCTAGAACTAGAGGACCTCAAATGGAAACAACGAGCCAAGAGAAACTGGTATAGTTTGGGAGACAAGAATACTAAGTTCTTTCATGCTTGTGCAATCCAGAGAAGGAAGAAAAATCTGATTATGTCAGTAGTGGATTCAAAGTCTAACATGAGAATGAATCAAGAAGGGATAGCTGAAGCTTTTAAAGATCATTTTTCTGAGATATATAAGACTTCAGATCCTTCTAGTAATACTATTGATGCATGTTTGAGTGCTGTAAAAGGCAATGTGACAGAAGATATGAATCATTACCTGACAAAGACATTTACAAGGGAGGAGGTGGTTGAAGCTTTCAGACTAATGGGCCCTTTAAAATCACCAGGGCCAGATGGATATGGAGCTTGTTTCTATCAGTCATATTGGGAAATCGTGGGGAATGATGTGTGTGAGGCTGCTCTAAAATTTCTGAATGGAGGAGGGATGGATAAGGTCTTGAATCATATCTTTATTACTTTGATCCCTTAAGTAAAAGAACCAAAATCTGTAAATGACTTTCGCCCTATTAGTCTTTGTAATGTAATGTATAAGATCATTGCAAAGTCCCTAGCCAACAGATTAAAAAAGGTGTTAGGAGATGTCATATCAAGAAATTAGAGTGCTTTTGTTCCTCAAAGACTTATCACTGACAACATTATCACTGCTTATGAAGTTTTACATTCTATGCAAACAAGGCAGATGGATAGGGTGGGAAGTATGGCTCTTAAATTGGACATTTCTAAGGCTTATGATAAAGTAGAGTGGTCATTCATGAAAGAAGTTATGAAAAAGATGGGGTTTTGTGACAGGTGGGTGTCTTTAATCATGGAATGTGTGTCAACTGTTACTTATGCAGTATTGACAAATGGCAGCCCAGGTGAGAGTTTTAATCCAACCAGGGGACTGAGGCAGGGGGACCCACTTTCCCCCTATCTTTTTCTGTTATGTGCAGAGGGATTGAGTGCTATGCTTCAAGCAGCAGAGGAACAAAGAGAGCTAAAAGGGGTAGTAGTAGCCAGAGGTGGAATAAGAGTGACTCATCTATTGTTTGCTGATGATTGTATTGTTTTTGGCAAAGCAAGTTGGAGTGAATGGAGGAAGATAATGAGTATTTTGGAGCTGTATGAGAAAGCCTCGGGACAAAGTTTAAACAAACAGAAGACTAGCATTTTCTTTAGTTCAAATGCAAAGAAAAATGTGAGGGAAGGTGTTCTAAAGGAGTTGGGGGCCAGATTGGTTACAAGCTGTGAGAAGTATTTGGGTTTGCTAATTATGGTTGGTAGATCCAAGTATAATTCCTTTAGAAGCATTAAAGATAGGGTCTGGCAGAGGGTAAATAACTGGAAGCACAAGTTTTTGTCTCCTGCTGGTAAAGAAGTACTTCTAAAAGCCATCCAAGCAGTGCCTAACTATCATATGAATGTATTCAGACTTCCAAGGAAGCTATGTAAGGAAATAGCAGCTGTTATGGCAAAATTCCGGTGGGGGTTCAAGGAAAATGAAAGGAAGATTCAGTGGAAGAGTTGGTCGAAGATGGGATTATCAAAAGTTGAAGGAGGGTTGGGGTTCCGAGAACTAGAGAGTTTTAATACTGCTCTACTTGCTAAGCAATGTTGGAGAATTTTTACAAATCCTCAATCTCTGGCGGCTATGGTTTTGAAAGATAAATATTTCAGACATTCATATTTCCTTCAAGCAACTTTGGGTCACAGACCTTCTTTGATTTGGAAAAGCTTATGGAGTTATTTGGACTTACTGAAACAAGGGCTGGTTTGGAGGGTGGGCACTGGACATAATGTTAAAGTGTGGGGTGATAAATGGATTCCAACTTTGGTGACACATTGTATTCAATCTCCTGTTGTTGTTCTGAACAGTGATGCAAGAGTAAATGAATTAATAGATGGAAGCAGGGGGGTTTGAAAGGAAGAGCTAGTAAAGGAGGTGCTTACTGAGGATGAAGCTAAGACTGTGCAGTCTACCTATTAGTAAATCTGGTTTGCCTGATAAACAGATCTGGGGTTACACAAAAGATGGTTTGTTCAGTGTTAAAAGTGCTTATCACCTGGAGGTTAGTAGGAAGAGAAGAGAGAAAGGGGAAAAATCAGAGGGGTACTCTTTTGACTGGAAAAAATTATGGAACTTGAATGTGCCAGGTGTGGTTAAAGTCTTTCTTTGGAAAGCCTTAAATGACTGTCTACCAACTAGAAGCAATCTGAAAAAAAAAAAAAAGTGGTGAAAGATGCCTATTGTCCCATTTGTGAAACTGAGGATGAGACAGTTACTCATGCATTATGGAGTTGCAGGGGGTCTATGGATGTTTGGGCTGAACAGAAGAGTCCTCTTCAGAAATGGCCAAGCAATGAGTTTCAGTTTTATGATTTATGGGACAGATTACTAAACTTAGTAGCAAAGGAAGACCTGGAGTTGGTTGCAGTCGTGATGAGGGGGGTGTGGTTTAGGAGAAATGCTTTTATTTTCGATAAAAAATTCACAAGTCCTGGGACTATAATTGAACAAGCTGTAAACTCTCTTGAGAATTTTCAGTTGGCACAAACTGTCAAAAAGGGGGGTCCTGTAAGCTTTGAAGGGGGAAGAAGGGGTTGTAGATGGAAGGCTCTTGTTGGTGATTTTGTTAAAGCAAATTGGGATGCTGGTATGAGCCAAAAAGATGGAAGAGTTGGAATTGGGGTGGTGGTTAGGGATGTAAAGGGAGAGGTTTTGGTGTCTCTTTATTGCTCGAAAGATGGGGGCTGCAGTCCAGTTGTAGCTTAGCTTCGAGCTTTATGGAGAGCTATGAAGCTATGTGCAGAACTTAATTTTGAGAATGTGATATTTGAAGGAGATGCTTTAATGGTTGTGAAGGCTGTGAATAATGAGAAGGAAAGCTGGGAATGGTATGGTCAAATGGTAGAAGATATAAAAGGTGTGCTCAAGAATAGACAAAGATCGAGAGCGCAACATGCTTTTAGAGAATGTAATCAAGTTGCACATTTGTTAGTTAAAAGTTCTTTTTCTTTCATTGAGGAACAAGTCTGGATGGAGTGTTGTCCACCAGAAGTTCAAAAAGCTGTTACACAAGAGTTTTTGTATACGGTTAATTCATAATGCAATACAAAGTAGGTTTTCTTTTTTTTAAAAAAAAAAGGATAATGTGAAGCTTAATTCAAATTTTAAAAAGACTGTTAATGAGTAAAAATACTCATACAACTTTAATATAATTACAACTTTTAAACTTTTAAAGATATAGCCACAATCTTTTAAAAAATCAAATAATCATCTTTTCTACATCAAAAAGCACTTTTGTAATTTGTTTCCAAACAAATGTAACATGCTTGAAAGTGTTTTAAACACATAGTTATCGAACACTAAATAAATTTTTAATAGTAAAATTTATTACTTTAAGTTATAAGCTATAAGTCCCTAAATCTATAAGTTATATTTTCTACCGTAATTCCAAACAAACAGTTAAGAAAACTAAATTGTTTAGAATCTTAAACTCAGAGAATAAAATAATAAAATTGAAAGTATAAATAACTATATTATAGTACCATGCAAAGTTTGAACACTCCTTTTACTTTATGAGGCAACAATTTCGCCCTTTAAAACGTTCGACAGCAAATGTGCCCTTTCCTAGTGCAAATTTCAAAATTATTCTAAAGTGATACTACGAAAGCTAAAATATTTATAATTGTAAAGTGGTATAGTCGTCAAGAAGTCTCGTAAAAGTAAATTTATAAATTGACATATTTTTATTTGATATTACGTTAAATCTACTTTATAATAAAAATAGTTTTATAATTTAACATACCACATTAAGTTACGTTATTTTGTAAATTTATTCTTATAAAAATTTTTTGCAACTAATTAAAGCATTCCTCTGTATAATTTACATAGTGTTGTAAAATAAATTGTATGACCACTTTTAGCTAGCCGTCAAATATGACGATGTATAGTAACCTTTGTACTCCTATATATATCGCTGTAACCTTTAATGAAATTCATAAGTTTCATAACACGTTATCGGCACGAATCTCTTATTTTTTTTCTTCATCTTCGCAGATCTAAAAGTGCTCCTCCTCTCTACACACCGTCGACCCAGAAATCCACTCCTGCGAGAAGTGATTTCCCAGAGAGGAGAAGGCTGGATATGGGTAAAGATAACTTGAGGCGGTAGCTTCTGCAGCAGCGACTTCCGAGGATCTGGCAGTGGAGCGTAGGAGCTTGAAAGAGTACAGAGCCAATCAACAAATATCTCTTGAGCTCGCTCTCTCTCTCTTCCGTCCTCCGTTTCATTTTTCAATTTTTTTTGGGGGGTTGTTCCCTCGTATGCTAATCCATCTATTTGAATCTCACTATTTCTTGATCTGGATTCAAAGTAATGGGTTTCACGTTGAAGATGCAAATAAGCTATTTTTCATATCTGGTTAGTATCTTTTTCTCTCTCTTGTCTCTTGTATATAACCATGATTTTTCGTAGATCGTTTAATGGTGAAGGTGAAGCAGCTGGTTTTTGTTGGGATCTAATGCCCGTCTACTCTAAATCTAAGTAACCGAGCAAGCAAGCAGCGTACGAGCATGCCGAAAGCTCGTTCTCCGCAAGAATGAATCGGAGCCCATCTGAGTGGGCCTTCTAGCGTTTCCTCCAGCTCGAAACCTCACCCGAGAACAACACCTCCTCTGCCGATCACCACAAAAACAACGCCGTTTTCGAGATCAAGGAAGTTTACGCACTAAACCCACGAGTCCATTAAATTTGTGCAGTTTCATAACAGTTCTTTTTATTTTTGTATTTATTTATCTTTTCTGGATCTTCTTTTTCTTTTTATCCTCATGGTGAAGAGGCGATGAGTGACCCGAGTTGTGGGTAACGGGTGCATCATGCTGCAGTACGTGGAGGGGGAAATCGGACGACGAAGATTTGATGAGACTGGTTTGGCGGAGCAAAAGTTTTCATCAGGAACCAGCTTGGTTTTTCCACAGTACCCTTGAGCTAATTTCTCCATAAAGATCAGTACCGTCCGTAAAGCTAGCCAGATTATCAGAGCGAAATTGGAGGCCGGGGATATGAAGAACTTCACGATGGTATGGTTTTCAGTCTTTGTATCTCTATGCTACTCTTATGCCTGCCCCAGAAGTCCTGCAACGACGATGATAGGTACAATAATGACAGGTCGTAGGCCAGGGCTGCGAACATGACCAGCTTTGTCAAAATTAACACAATAATGACATATTGCATGTTATTTAATTGAAAAAAAAAATGATGATAAAGCCAATCTGAGTTCTCCATCATTTTCACCATTTCATGCATATCTAGAAGTCCCACCCCTGCACGTTGTACAGCATCTGCAAGTCTATCGTCTATGAAAGGTAGGTGGGTGGGAACTGTAAAAGGTAGGTGGGTGGGCTGAAAGTGTGGTTGCTATGAGTCAATGGTCTACTTTATACAAAATTTCTCTCTTCTTACTTGCTACAAATGAAAAGTATATAATATAATAATATATACACGGCCCACTCTAGCACATACCACCACTCCACTAATCCCATTAAGGCTATCTATTTCTCGATTATTATATTTTAAAAAAGTGCAGGATGGAAAAGAAAATGAAAGAAAAGTCTATTCTAATATTACGAAAGTTTTGATGATATTGAAGACAGTAGTCTTCTCATTCAAGTAAGTTTTTCAATATATTATTTACAATTTTTAAAATGAATATTAAAGATTATATTCATTATTATTACTTGTTTAAATTCTATGTTTATTACAAGTTTTATTTATTTATTTATATACTTGTTATGAATTATTTATCTCGGAATAGAAATTGAGCATCCCTGAAGGATCGCTTTAAATCAATAATTTTATTGAGTATCTCATAATAAAGGATCTGTTGATTCTGTGAGATAATTTAAATGAGCAATATGTGTACCAAAAGGCTCATTATGATTTATGCACCTGAAGTTGCATAATTGAAAGTGTGTTGAGAAAAACCACTAAAGAATATATGTTTAAAATGAACGCCTCGAATGTGCTCTTGAAGTAGCAATATCGAGTGTAAAAGTTCATAATATATTCTAAATTTATATCTGATTTTGTAGTGGCTAAGCAAAATAATGAGATTTTGATAAGAAATCATGAGCCACGTCCTACTAGTTTCACATCATTCCCTGAAGTGAATGAAATTGGATTTATATCATTCCCAGAAGAGAATGACGAATTGTTTTCAAAGAATCCAAAAGATTGGACGTGGTGATGAATATATTTATAGTACTTCAATGATTTCGAGCCAGAAGCTCCTATTAAAAATATTATCAGTTTTCTCTTTGAGATGATATTATGTTGATGAATCAAAAGTGATATGATTCAAAATATTTGTATCTTTTCATGATTATCTTGATCATCCAAAATCAATTATGATAAGTCGAATGATTTTCATATGGACGTCCATAAAAGAACCAGAAGATTCTTTTACTATAAAGCTTTACCACCAGAAGTGGAAAGAAAGTTTTACCACCAGAAGTGGAAAGAAAAATTTGCTAGAAGCAAATAAGATGAAATAATTCGACGTTATCATGATTATCATAGGTGAACTGGAAGTTCATATGATAATTAATGTATGGATGCAATAAGATAAAAGGTCTCATATTCTAGCTGCTAAAATCCCAGTGAGGATTGAAGTCCCTGCAGGGCAATTAAGAAATTTAGCAGTCTAATGAACATAAGACATGTATGAAAGCATGTGAGACCTATTGATACAAATGATAAAGCATCTCGGAAAGAGAAAAGCATAAAGAAAAGAAATTGGTGCTCCTGAAGAGGCCATACCCACAAAACAAGCAATAAAGTCAATCTAAAATTCTCTCATAATGAAAACTTCTGAAGAGTATAACTCCTGAAGAGTACCTACTGAAGAGGTTTTCATGAAATGTCTTCCCTTGAAGAGGGACAGGTACCTGAAAATAATGAGATCTCGATATTACATTTCATGAGTAAATGAGAAATTATGGAGAGAAATAAAACCGTTATCGACAACGTATTTTCATATAAGATGGCATTTGATATTACTAGAAGTAATAAAGAAAGTGAGCTCAGAACCGTCGAAGAATACCGACGTAAAATATTGGCCAAAATAGAAATAAACAATTCCTGCAGAATTGTTATCATGTGATGCATATGGACTTGAAGTCCAAACACCTATGAGGTGATGCTTGTTGAATATCAGTGAGTATTTGTATAAAGGAAATGAAAATGTGATATATAAATCACGAATATATTTCTTGTAGAAATAATATTGATATGTTTCTGAAGTTAAAGAGATCATATTGAGATTTGTATTAACTTGATAGTTACCAAAAGTTTGGGTATGCATGAAGCATATAGTCCTGAAGTACATATTCTATCAAGTCTTAAAATCCTTATATGATCTAATGCAAGGTAAACGTATGTGGAACATGCTATTTTCAATATATTTTCAGTATTTATATTATCTTTTATTGCAGTTTATATAGATAATTTAAATGTCATTGAGGCTCCAGAAGAGCTCATGAAAACTGCAGAAAGCAGGAATTGATTATGAGACTCCAGAAGAGCTCATAAAAACTGTAGAAATTAGAGATTGATTATGAGGCTCCAGAAGAGCTCATGAAAGTTGCAGAAATCAGAAATTAATTATGAGGAAAAATAATCTCCTGTTATGGATGCAATCACATTCAGATTTTTGACTAATTTAGTAGTTACAAAAATATTGGATATGCAGTTAATGGATGTGGTCACTGCATATTGATATGGGTCATTAGACCAATGCATATATATGAAAATCCCTGAAGGATATAGAATGCCTGAAGCTTCTAATCTGAATACATCCAGAAATATATATGAAAATCCCTGAAGGATATAAAAATGCTTTACGCTTGTTATCTGGTTACATCCAGAAAACAATCCGGATACATGTGGTATAAATGCATTAGTGAATATTTATTGAAAGAAAGATTTGAAAGTAATCCAATATACCCATGTGTTTTTATTAAGAGATTCCGGATTTGTTATTATTGCGGTTGATGATTTAAATCTTCTTGAAACTCCTGAAGAGTTCAGAAGAACTGCACATATTTGAAATATAAAACCCTTTCGGTTTCAAGGGGGAGATAAATGTGCATGAGAAATAAAATAAAGCATCCAGAATATCTACCAGAAGATAGATACACAAATATGAATATTTGTGAAATTTTATTATCTTGAAGCAAAAATTACAGAAATTTGAGACATTTCGCCTCATTCTTTAAACGCTCTTGTTCTTCAAGAATCTGCATGGCATCTCTGTCTAAAGGAGTAGGCAATCTAAAAGAAGATTTAAGCAGAGATTTTAATTTCCTATTCTCTTGCTTTATTGATTCTATCTTCACGTTAGACTCCTGAAGAAGTCGCTGAAGGATAAAAATTTTCTCATGGAGTTTGTCCAAATCATAAGGTTTGGATTGTAGTCGCTGAGAAAATGCATAAATAGTTGAAGAGTAATGGGCACCGAGATTTACAAGCTCATAGATAGCTTCAACATCTGACTTATTAGTCAGATTAGCACCTGTGGTAGAAGCAGGAACAGCTGATGAGCTAGGTGCATAATACCTTATATATTGGCCATGAGAAGATTGCTGAGCCATTGCAGAAAAAGAATGCAGAAAGAGATTGCAGAATAAAAATGCAGAAAGAAATTGCAGAGTAAGAATGCAGTATGATTACAGAAAAGTGAAGAAGATGAGATGCGAATGAAGATGATCTGAACATCTCTTTTATAGAGAAAAACTAAGCACCTCTATTGATTCACGGCATCCCTCGTGAAGCATCTCTCTACAAGAGACGAGGCGTAGCATCATAGCCCTGCGGCGCCTGATAGCAGATGTAGCATTATAGCCTTTCGGCGCCTGACAGGTACATAAGAACTGTAAAATCCCACGATGCTTGTCTGACCTAAAAAGATGGCCACCGTTTTTTAATATAGAGGATTGCGGCTTAATTTTGATAACTCCTCTAGTAATTATGTTATTTACAAGAACTCCAGAAGAGTACAACTCCAGAAGAGCACAACTCCAGAAGAGTAGTGAATTCAATGATCTTGGATCAATATGGTGAATTTCACTATAAAGGCCTGAGTACTCCAATGGTTGCTCGATAATTTGATGAGCAGAAAAATCCATTTCGTCCTGAAGACGATGGAGAAATTCTTGGTCCTGAAGTACCTTATCTCCAGTTCAATTGAAGCCCTGAATATGTGATTATTTGGATCAAGTCCACAATTAGATGGATATACAGATGCGAGTTATCTATCAGATCCACACAAGAAAATCATTGCAATTCATGAGAAGAAAGTTGAAATTGATGACAAGAAGATATGGTCAAGTAATAATCTGGCAGATTTATTCACTAAAGCATTACCAACTGCAACATTTAAGAAGCTTGTGCAGAACATTAGAATGCAGAGAATTGAAGACATATTATCATGCACTTTTCAGGGGGAGTAAAGTCTTGAAGACTTGTGCTGATTGTACTCTTTTTCCTTCGCTAAGGTTTTATCCCACTGGGTTTTCCTTTGCAAGGTTTTAATGAGGCAATCTTAAAGCACTTGGCGATATACAGAATGTTGTACTCTTTTTCCTTCGTCATTGGTTTTTTTTCCCACTGGGTTTTTCCATGACAAGGTTTTAACGAGGCATATTCTTTATATGTGGTCATCCAAAGGGGGAGTGTTGTAAAATAAATTGTATGACCACTTTTAGCTAGCCGTCAAATATGACGATGCATAGTAACCTTTGTACTCCTATATATATCGCTGTAACCTTTAATGAAATTCATAAGTTTCATAACACATAGAAATATTTATTAAGATGACAAATCTCAATAGACACAAGGGCGGAGCCAGGTATTTAATCTCTTTTCGAAAGCCCCCAAAATTTCAATATATAATGAATTAAGATTTAATTTTCAAATGCCTTTTTATTCAAAATATTAATTTATTGCCCCTCCTTAAGAAATTTCCTGAACAGCGGTAACTACTGGGGCCATTTTGTCGCCTTAGCAAGCACTGTCGGCAGTCTTGATATTTGCCCATCCCCAACAAGTAAAAGACGGCCTGATGGGTTCAGGAATTGACCGACCATTATGGAATGGCCTAGGTTCTCATGGTCCTGCACCCCCAGGCATTTAGCGTGCTCCTAATGGAAGACAGTCCAAACAAGCTAGTGCGATTTCTTACTTCCTCCACAGGTACTAGTTGAGTACACGTTACCATCGGCAACCAACCAGTGATTTCCATGAATCGTGATCATTTATAAATGGAAGATTTTTGTGTTTTTCTTTGTAGCTAAAACAGTTCCTATTGTTCAAGAGAAGTATTACAATTATAAAAAGATCTTAAAAACATAAATTTACAAATTAAAATTATTTCATACAATACATTATATCTATTTTATAATAAATACAACTTCACAATCTAATATAATATAAGCTATGTCAATTTATAAATTTATTTTTGTAAAATTTGTTTGCGGCTAAAACATGTAAGGTTCAACTTTAATTTTTGAGTGATACTCGTCTACCGCTTGCTCCACAAGTTAAATGTCACTTTTTAATTTTTTTTTCTGTTTTTTTTTTTCCACATTTTTAAACATATTTAATTTTTTAAAAAAATAAAAAAATACATCAATACATTAATATTCACTTTCTTAATTATTAAATAACGAAAATAATAAAAAAAGATTAAAATAAACGAGCGGTCAGAATGAAGAATGAATAGACAAATTCACAGGCAAACTACTATTTTCCTTAGTTTTTTTTGAGGAAAATGATGGAAAATATTACCAAATACTTTGGAAGTAACAACACGATAATACACTGACACTATTAGGTACAGACTCGGAGAAGAAAAAAACTGGAAACTATGGAAGTTGCACAGATAAGATAAACGCGATCGAACAGATCACATGCATGATTAATAAGTACTGTTCATCGGGATCATAGATCCCGACGACCACGACTCTCGTCGAGACGGTTGATCATGTACAGGGCGTTACTCGTAACCTTAGCCACATTCTTGATCTTACGCTTCACATCCGACTTGATCTTTTTGTCATCAACATACGGGATCCCATCGAGACAAGTATCCTCATTCGTCAAGGCCGCACTCACCCAAGTCTGCGCGTTGCTCATCTGCCACTGGAACGCCTCGCCTCGTCGACCCAGGTGCTTCAGCTCGCTCAGCGTCTTGCTCAGGTCGTCCACGGTGTCCGATATCTGCTCCGCGCAGTCGCTCAGGGCCGCTTGCTGTCTCATCTTGGCGCCGGTAGTGGGGACTTGGGCGAGGTAGCTGGAGAGTCGGCGGGCCCGGGAGAGGCTGACCTTGACGGCGGCTTGGGCGAGATCGCGAGGGGTCTTGCAGGCGTGGTCCGAGCAGGCAGAGAGCGTATGGAGGCAGAGTTTGGGGTAGCTGGCGTGCACGCACGATGAGCGAACGATATCGTCTTGGGCTCTTCCTGTGGCGGCGGCAAAGGAGAGGATGAGTAGTAGGAGAGTAATATTAAGGATTGAGAATGGGGGAGCCATTCCCGTTTGTGAGAGCGCGTGACACTGTTTTTTGAGTGTCTGTAGATCTGAAAGCCAAAGGGAGGCTAGTGGAGTAAGAGTGTGGGAGTAGTGGATGCTGCAACCTGCTGGTTTAATAGGCGTCTGTGCATGAAGAACAAGAATATTTTAAAGTTTGGTCATATAATTGCCGGTTATTACTTGATTACCATTTTAGTTTTTAATGTAGCTATTTTTGTTTTGCTTTGTTTTTTTTATTACAAATAAAAAACAAGAATTTTGCTAGATAGCTATTTATTATAATAAAGAGAGAGATATATATATATATATATATCTCGAGGGAAATAATCAATTGCAAGTTGGAAAGGATCTGTTTTTACCGATTTCTCGATGTAGAACAGGTTGTCAAACCAATCATTCTTGTGATAGGGTGCCTTGTTGGCACGGATAAAGTTGCCTGCCGGCCGCTGTCCTGTTACTGCCAACGGATTGGCAAAGGGATCACATGGTGTGGCCAGGGTTGAGGCAAAGGATGCAGGGGTTACCAATCTGGGAACTTGCCCTAGACTGGTAAATCTATTGGCTATCTCCAGTGGGGAGGAAGCCGTGGTCAAAGAGGTTGTTGGTACCGGAGTTACAAACAACTTGGATATTGAAGAGGTAGAGGAGGAACTGGGAAGTCCTCCTGGTTTCTTCTTCTTACTCATGGTTTATTCTGCAAGAATTCACGGGTAAGAAAATCAGGGATGGAGTTATCCGATCCTTTAATATATTCAATGTCAAAATCAAAAACACTTAAAACAGCTTGCCATCGTGCAAAAATCTGTTTTGATGCAATGTTTTTAACATCTTTTTCTAAAATTTCCTTTGCTGACTTACAATCAATCCGCAAAAGGAATTTTTGGTTAAGCAAATCAGACTGAAATTTAGAAATACATAAAACAACAGATAGTATTTCTTTTTTGACAGTACTATAATTATGCTGTGCAGGATTCCAAGTTCCGGAGTGGAAACGAACGATTTGTTCGGAGGAACCTGGTGAAACCACTTGTTTCAAGATGCCGCCATAGCCTGTGTCACTGGCGTCAGTTTGGACAATCTTGAAGCTGTTTAAAACAGGAATACCAAGACATGGAAGAGTTTTGACATGTGTCTTGATTTTCTGGATAAGCTTGGTGTGAATGTCAGTCCACGGAGCAGGATTAGTTTTCAGTCTCGCGAAAAGAGGGCGACACTGTTTTCTCATATCCTGATAGAAGTCAGAGATGTAATTCAAAGAACCAAGGAATCTTTGTAGTTGGTTCTTATCAAGAATAACATCTGGGAATTTGTCCGCAAACTCAATAGCTCGTTGGATAGGTTTGATTTTACCTTCGAAAATGTCGAAACCAAGGAATCTGATTTTGGTCTGGAATAATTTCATCTTCGAAGCTGATAAGACAAGTCCATTTCTTTTGATGACTGCAAGAAACGTTTCAAGATGTTTCCAGTGTTCATCAACAAATTTGGAGAATACAAGAACGTCATCGATGTAAACGATGGTGAATAGGGTGAATGACGAAAAGATGTCATTCATGATATTTTGGAATTCACTAGGAGCGTTCTTTAGCCCAAAAGGCATGACATTCCACTCATAGTGACCCAGAGGGGTGGTGAAACCAGTCTTGTAACGGTCTGATTTCCTAATTTGGATCTGCCAAAATCCAGACTTAAGATCAAACTTAGAAAACACGACTGCCCCTTCTAAACGTTGAATTAAGTCTTGTTTATTGGGAATAGGATACCTAATCCACTCTAAGACCTCATTCAAAGGTTTATAGTTTATGACCAGACGGGGTGTCCCTCGCTCAATCTCAGCTTTTTTCTGGACATAAAACGCAGCACAAGACCAAGGTGACTTGCTATGCCTAATGATATTTTTAGCAAGAAGATCTTCAATCTCGGTTTTGCAAAACTCAAGGGTTTCCCTATTCATTTGAATGGGTCGCGCCTTGGTGGGTATTTTGGTTTCAGAAAAACCTTTAATGTAAGGCAAAGAAACTTCATGTTTCTTCCTATGCCAAAATGCAGTAGGAAGGTTTGAACAAACAGAAGAAATCAAAACCTTTTGAAAATCTGCGATCTTTGCCTGGAGCAAAGGATCCTTTAGATTTTCGGATATGCGTTTAAAACGAATTTCTTGTTTTAGAAAATCAAGATGTTTCCTTTTTTGAGAAATCAACGTTAAAGATTTTCTATGACAATCACGTTCAAACTTAGATGCAAATTTAAATTTAACTTTCTGTCCAAAGGGGTCAGTGGTGATCCCATCATGTTCAGAAAGAAAAGGATAAATCATATTTAAGAAAGGCCATTGATCATGCGTTTTAGGCACGATGGCAAGCTGTTTTAAGTGTTTTTGATTTTGACATTGAATATATTAAAGGATCGGATAACTCCATCCCTGATTTTCTTACCCGTGAATTCTTGCAGAATAAACCATGAGTAAGAAGAAGAAACCAGGAGGACTTCCCAGTTCCTCCTCTACCTCTTCAATATCCAAGTTGTTTGTACCTCCGGTACCAACAACCTCTTTGACCACGGCTTCCTCCCCACTGGAGATAACCAATAGATTTACCAGTCTAAGGCAAGTTCCCAGATTGGTAACCCCTGCATCCTTTGCCTCAACCCTGACCACACCATGTGATCCCTTTGCCAATCCGTTGGCAGTAACAGAACAGCGGCCGGCAGGCAACTTTATCCGTGCCAACAAGGCACCCTATCACAAGAATGATTGGTTTGACAACCTGTTCTACATCGAGAAATCGGTAAAAACAGATCCTTTCCAACTTGCAATTGATTATTTCCCTCGAGATTTTCACTGGATTCCTGACAATCCAGCAAAAGACTTGAAATTTTATCTTGGAATCATGGTGAAAACCAATTCCGTATCCATTAAACCAATTTTTGATAAATTTGACAAATCAAAAATCATTTTTCATAACTGTCAAATTATCCATGTCATGACTGAAGAAGAATGGGTCACTCACCCTTCTACTTCCAAAACCCTTGTCCAGGAAACAGGTATTGGTTATAATTATTACGATTATATTCAAGCCTGGTTTAAATTTCCTCTATATCAAACCCCAGATTTTTCACATTCTTGGTTTTTCTCCTTTAACGGAAGAAGCAAAAATGTCTTCCCTCTGTGGTTTCAACGATGGTGGGGCTGTTTTGGTCCCAGCATTGAAATATTCCCCGATGATCTTCAGAAGGTCATCAAACACTTTTCCATTGTCAACAAGGTAAAAGGGCGAGATGCCAGATTGCCTTCCCTTATCCACTTCTGCGCTAAATACAAACCACCATGGATTTGTAGATGAGCGTATGAAAAGCATAGCGATTTATTGCGCAGGCAGTATTTCGTTAAATGGTGGGATAAATTTGATCGTTCCGACGAAATTATCTCAAAAATATCTGCAGATTTTCCACCCACTGTGCCAAATCTGAAAAATAAGGAGGAATTCCCCTCTCCTTCACCTATCCAAGCCATAGTACCATATCCTTCTTTAACAGGTAGCGAACAGGCTTCTGAAACATGTCCGAGTTCTTCATCCAAGCAGAAGAAATCATCTTCAGCAAAAAAGAAGAATTCCCCTAAATCAATATCCTCGAAAGGAAAGTCAACCACTGAACTTTCGAGCACAGAAATTTTCAAACTGTTGCAGACCAAGCTTGAAGAAGAAGCAAAAGCCAGCACCAGTGAAGAATCAGCTGCAGGATCACAAGCATCGTCAGATGATGACTCAGACCCCTACAGCAATGTATTCGGCCATGACTCAGAAGACTACCCGCCAAACCTGGGAGATGACTGAGACATGACCTTGATAGCGCACCAGCGCACTATCCAGCACTGAAGACTCCAGTGCATTATCCAGTTGTCACTCATCCGCCTTCATTTACGGGGGAGGGAAAGGTGATTGCAACTTTCGGCAGAAGACGACAAAGTTCCTTTCGGCGTCAGAATGCCAGCATGAGCAAATAGTGACAGTCATTTCATTTCATTTACTCTATAAAAGGACTCCTCATTTCATTTATAAGCACGACCAATTTAGCTCTCAACTCTAAGAATAAATTGACCAATATCCCAGAGAGAATCCCAACTCCCTGATAACCTTGTATCCACCTTACAAACTTAATTTCTTAAGCTTGTAAGTTTTTCTTTGTTTAAATCTTGTATCTATTTGACGCTTACTTTCAGTATATATAAAAGAAAGTTTTGCTTCACTACTCTGGATCATATTTGAGCATTCATGCATTGGTAGGCTGAGCCTCCACATATTCTGCTCATGTTTAAATTCTTGTTTATCTTCATATCCATGGAAGGCCATGCCTCCTATTGTCTTTATCTTTCTTGATCTTATGCCGGGTCAGAATATCTATCTTTCCTTGTCTCTGTTTTCGGTTCTATTTTTACCACCGCAGCCTCGAGAATTCAGAAGAGAGAGAGATAAG